>OX422216.1:164258203-164683739 GCA_949130495.1 Sambucus nigra | reverse complement strand
AGTTCCTACAAGTTACATTGGTCCCGTGCGAGGTGTTCGTGCCCCCTACGGGGTCGTTTGGGGGTGGTTTGGGTTTTTCCCCTTTAACGGCTTGTTTTTAAGTTTAAGTACTGATTTTTGCAAATTATCGGCTTATTCACAAATCGAGAGACCCGGGACTACGCGGTCAGTTCCTAGTAGTCACATTGGTCTCGTGCGACGTGTTCGTGCCCCCTACGGGGTCGTTTGGGGGGTGGTTTGGGTTTTCCCCCTTTAACGGCTTGTTTTTAAGTTTAAGTACTGATTTTTGCAAATTATCGGCATATTCACAAATCGGGAGACCCGGGACTACGCGGTCCATTCCTACAAGTTACATTGGTCCCGTGCGAGGCGTTCGTGCCCCCTACGGGGTCGTTTGGGGTGTGGTTTGGGTTTTCACCCTATAACGGCTTGTTTTTAAGTTTAAGTGCTGATTTTTGCAAATTATCATCATATTCATAAACCGAGAGACCCGGGACTACGCGGTCAGTTCCTACAAGTTACATTGGTCCCGTACGAGGTGTTCTTACCCCCTACGGGGTCGTTTGGGGGGTGGTTTGGGTTTTCAATCTTAACGGATTGTTTTTAAGTTTTAAGTGATGATTTTTGCAAATTATCGTCATACTCTCATACCGTGAGACCCTGGACTACGCGAACAGTTCCTACAAATTACATTGGTCCCGTGCGAGGTGTTTGTGCCTCCCACGGGGTCGTTTAGGGGGTGGTTTGGGTTTTCACCCTTTGATGGCTTGTTTTTAACTAAATGTGATTTTTGAAAATTATCGTCATATTCACAAACTGGGAGACCCGGTACTACGCGGTATGTTCCTACAAGTTACATTGGTGTCGTGCGAGGCGTTCGTGCCCCCTACGGGGTCGTTTGTGGGGTGGTTTGGGTTTTCACCCTTTAACGGCTTGTTTTTAAGTTTAAGTGCTGATTTTTGCAAATTATCATCATATGCACAAACCGAGAGATCCGGGACTACGCGATCAGTTCCTACAAGTTTCATTGGTCCCGTACGAGGTGTTCGTACCCCCTACGGGGTCGTTTGGGGGGTGTTTTGGGTTTTCACCCTTTAACGGCTTGTTTTTAAGTTTTAAGTGTTGATTTTTGCGAATTATAGTCATATTCACAAACCGGGAGACCCGGGACTATGCGGTTAGTTCCTACAAGTAACATTTGTCCCATGCGATGTGTTCATGCCCCCTACGGGGTCATTTGGTGGGTGGTTTGGGTTTTCACCCTTTAACGGCTTGTTTTTAATTTTAAGTGGTGATTTTGGCAAATTATCTTCATACTCTCAGACCGGTAGACCCGGGACTACGCGGTCAGTTCCTACAAGTTACATCGGTCCCGTGCGAGGTGTTCGTGCCCCCTACGGGGTCGTTTGGGTGGTGGTTTGGGTTTTTACCCTTTAACGGCTTGTTTTTAAGTTTAAGTGGTGATTTTTGCAAATTATCGTCATACTCTCAAACCGAGAGACCCGGGACTATACGATCAGTTCCTACAACTTACATTGGTCCCGTGCGAGATGTTCGTGCCTCCTACGTGGTTGTTTGGGGGTTGGTCTGGGTTTTCACCCTTTGACGGCCTGCTTTTAACTAATCATGATTTTTGTAAATTATCATCATATTCATAAATCGGAAGACCCGGGGCTACGCGGTCAGATCCTACAACTTACATTGGTCTCGTGTGAGGTGTTCGTGCCCCCTATGGGGTCGTTTGGGGGGTGGTTTGGGTTTTCCACCTTTAACGGCTTGTTTTTAAGTTTAAGTACTGATTTTTGCAAATTATCATCATATTCACAAACCGGGATACCCGGGACTACGCTGTCAGTTCCTACAAGTTACATTGGTCCCGTGCGAGGTGTCCAAGCCCCCTACGGGGTCGTTTTGGGGTGGTTTGGGTTTTTCCCCTTTAACGGCTTGTTTTTAAGTTTAAGTACTGATTTTTGCAAATTATCGGCTTATTCACAAATCGAGAGACCCGGGACTACGCGGTCAGTTCCTAGAAGTCACATTGGTCTCGTGCGACGTGTTCGTGCCCCCTACGGGGTCGTTTGGGGGGTGGTTTGGGTTTTCCCCCTTTAACGGCTTGTTTTTAAGTATAAGTACTGATTTTTGAAAATTATCGCCATATTCACAAACCGGAAGACCCGGGACTACGCGATCAATTCCTATAACTTACATTGGTCCCGTGCGAGGTGTTCTTGCCACCTACAGGGTCGTTTGGGGGGTGGTTTGGGTTTTCACCCTTTAACTTCCTGTTTTTAAGTTTAAGTGTTGATTTTTGTAAATTATAGTCATACTCTCAGACCGGCAGACCCGGGACTAAGCGGTCAGTTCCTAGAATTTACATTTGTCCCGTGCGATGTGTTCGTTTTCCCTACGGGGTCATTTGTGGGGTGGTTTGGGTTTTCCCCCTTTAACGGCTTGTTTTTAAGTTTAAGTACTGATTTTTGCAAATTATCGTCATATTCATAAATCGAGAGACCCGGGACTACGCGGTCAGTTCCTACAAGTTACATTGGTCCCGTACGAGGTGTTCTTACCCCCTACGGGGTCGTTTGGGGGTGGTTTGGGTTTTCATCCTTAACGGCTTGTTTTTAAGTTTTAAGTGATGATTTTTGCAAATTATCGTCATACTCTCATACCGTGAGACCCTGTACTACGCGAACAGTTCCTACAAGTTACATTGGTCCCGTGCGAGGTGTTTGTGCCTCCCATGGGGTCGTTTAGGGGGTGGTTTCGGTTTTCACCCTTTGATAGCTTGTTTTTAACTAAATGTGATTTTTGAAAATTATCGTCATATTCACAAACCGGGAGACCCGGGACTACGCGGTCAGTTCCTACAAGTTACATTGGTCCCGTGCGAGGCGTTCGTGCCCCCTACGGGGTCGTTTGGGGGTTGGTTTGGGTTTTCACCCTTTAACGGCTTGTTTTTAAGTTTAAGTGCTGATTTTTGCAAATTATCATCATATGCACAAACCGAGAGATCTGGGACTACGCGGTCAGTTCCTACAAGTTGCATTGGTCCCGTACGAGGTGTTTGTACCCCCTACGGGGTCGTTTGGGGGGTGTTTTGGGTTTTCACCCTTTAACGGCTTGTTTTTAAGTTTTAAGTGTTGATTTTTGCGAATTATCGTCATATTCACAAACCGGGAGACCCGGGACTATGCGGTTAGTTCCTACAAGTTACATTTGTCCCGTGCGATGTGTTCATGCCCCCTACGGGGTCATTTGGTGGGTGGTTTGGGTTTTCACCCTTTAACGGCTTGTTTTTAATTTTAAGTTCTGATTTTTTCAAATTATCGTCATACTCTCAGACCGGTAGACCCGGGACTACGCGGTCAGTTCCTACAAGTTACATCGGTCCCGTGCGAGGTGTTCGTGCCCCCTACGGGGTCGTTTGGGTGGTGGTTTGGGTTTTTACCCTTTAACGGCTTGTTTTTAAGTTTAAGTGGTGATTTTTACAAATTATCATCATACTCTCAACCCGAGAGACCCGGGACAATACGATCAGTTCCTACAACTTACATTGGTCCCGTGCGAGATGTTCGTGCCTCCTACGGGGTGGTTTGGGGGTTGGTCTGGGTTTTCACCCTTTGACGGCCTGCTTTTAACTAATCATGATTTTTGTTAATTATCATCATATTCATAAACCGGAAGACCCGGGGCTACGCGGTCAGATCCTACAACTTACATTGGTCTCGTGTGAGGTGTTCGTGCCCCCTATGGGGTCGTTTGGGGGGTGGTTTGGGTTTTCTACCTTTAACGGCTTGTTTTTAAGTTTAAGTACTGATTTTTGCAAATTATCATCATATTCACAAACCGGGAGACCCGGGACTACGCGGTCAGTTCCTACAAGTTACATTGGTCCCGTGCGAGGTGTCCGTGCCCCCTACGGGGTCGTTTGGGGGTGGTTTGGGTTTTTCCCCTTTAACGGCTTGTTTTTAAGTTTAAGTACTGATTTTTGCAAATTATCGGCTTATTCACAAATCGTGAGACCCGGGACTACGCGGTCAGTTCCTAGAAGTCACATTGGTCTCGTGCGACGTGTTCGTGCCCCCTACGGGGTCATTTGGTGGGTGGTTTGGGTTTTCACCCTTTAACGACTTGTTTTTAATTTTAAGTGCTGATTTTTGCAAATTATCGTCATACTCTCAGACCGGCAGACCCGGGACTACGCGGTCAGTTCCTACAGGTTACATCGGTCCCGTGCGAGGTGTTCGTGCCCCCTACGGGGTCGTTTGGGTGGTGGTTTGGGTTTTTTACCCTTTAACGTCTTGTTTTTAAGTTTAAGTGGTGATTTTTGCAAATTATCGTCATACTCTCAAACCGAGAGACCCGGGACTATACGATCAGTTCCTACAACTTACATTGGTCCCGTGCGAGATGTTCGTGCCTCCTACGGGGTTGTTTGGGGGTTGGTCTGGGTTTTCACCCTTTGAAGGCCTGCTTTTAACTAATCATGATTTTTGTAAATTATCATCATATTCATAAACCGGAAGACCCGGGGCTACGCGGTCAGATCCTACAACTTACATTGGTCTCGTGTGAGGTGTTCGTGCCCCCTTTGGGGTCGTTTGGGGGGTGGTTTGGGTCTTCCACCTTTAACGGCTTGTTTTTAAGTTTAAGTACTGATTTTTGCAAATTATCATCATATTCACAAACCGGGAGACCCGGGACTACGCGGTCAGTTCCTACAAGTTACATTGGTCCCGTGCGAGGTGTTCGTGCCCCCTACGGGGTCGTTTGGGGGTGGTTTGGGTTTTTCCCCTTTAATGGCTTGTTTTTAAGTTTAAGTACTGATTTTTGCAAATTATCGGCTTATTCACAAATCGAGAGACCCGGGACTACGCGGTCAGTTCCTAGAAGTCACATTGGTCTCGTGCGACGTGTTCGTGCCCCCTACGGGGTCGTTTGGGGGGTGGTTTGGGTTTTCCCTCTTTAACGGCTTGTTTTTAAGTTTAAGTACTGATTTTTGCAAATTATCGGCATATTCAGAAATTGGGAGACCCGGGACGACGCGGTCGGTTCCTACAAGTTACATTGGTCCCGTGCGAGGCGTTCGTGCCCCCTACGGGGTCGTTTGGGGTGTGGTTTGGGTCTTCACCCTTTAACGGCTTGTTTTTAAGTTTAAGTGCTGATTTTTGCAAATTATCGTCATATTCATAAACCGAGAGACCCGGGACTACGCGGTCAGTTCCTACAAGTTACATTGGTCCCGTACGAGGTGTTCTTACCCCCTACGGGGTCGTTTGGGGGGTGGTTTGGGTTTTCATCCTTAACGGCTTGTTTTTAAGTTTTAAGTGATGATTTTTGCAAATTATCGTCATACTCTCATACCGTGAGACCCTGGACTACGCGAACACTTCCTACAAGTTACATTGGTCCCGTGCGAGGTGTTTGTGCCTCCCACGGGGTCGTTTAGGGGGTGGTTTGGGTTTTCACCCTTTGATGGCTTGTTTTTAACTAAATGTGATTTTTGAAAATTATCGTCATATTCACAAACCGGGAGACCCGGGACTACGCGGTCAGTTCCTACAAGTTACATTGGTCCCGTGCGAGGCGTTCGTGCCCCCTACGGGGTCGTTTGGGGGGTGGTTTGGGTTTTCACCCTTTAACGGATTGTTTTTAAGTTTAAGTGCTGATTTTTGCAAATTATCAACATATGCACAAACCGAGAGATCCAGGACTACGCGGTCAGTTCCTACAAGTTGCATTGGTCCCGTACGAGGTGTTCGTACCCCCTACGGGGTCGTTTGGGGGGTGTTTTGGGTTTTCACCCTTTAACGGCTTGTTTTTAAGTTTTAAGTGTTGATTTTTGCGAATTATCGTCATATTCACAAACCGAGAGACCCGGGACTATGCGGTTAGTTCCTACAAGTTACATTTGTCTCGTGCGATGTGTTCATGCCCCCTACGGGGTCATTTGGTGGGTGGTTTGGGTTTTCACCCTTTAACGGCTTGTTTTTAATTTTAAGTGGTGATTTTTGCAAATTATCGTCATACTCTCAAACCGAGAGACCCGGGACTATACGATCAGTTCCTACAACTGATGGTTTTCACCCTCTGACGGCCTGCTTTTAACTAATCATGATTTTTGTAAATTATCATCATATTCATAAACCGAAAGACCCGGGGCTACGCGGTCAGATCCTACAACTTACATTGGTCTCGTGTGAGGTGTTCGTGCCCCCTATGGGGTCGTTTGGGGGGTGGTTTGGGTTTTCCACCTTTAACGGCTTGTTTTTAAGTTTAAGTACTGATTTTTGCAAATTATCATCATATTCACAAACCGGGAGACCCGGGACTACGCGGTCAGTTCCTACAAGTTATTTTGGTCCCGTGCGAGGTGTCCGTGCCCCCTACGGGGTCGTTTGGGGGTGGTTTGGGTTTTTCCCCTTTAACGGCTTATTTTTAATTTTAAGTACTGATTTTTGCAAATTATCGGCTTATTCATAAATCGAGAGACCCGGGACTACGCGGTCAGTTCCTAGAAGTCACATTGGTCTCGTGCGACGTGTTCGTGCCCCCTACGGGGTCGTTTGGGGGGTGGTTTGGGTTTTCCCCCTTTAACGGCTTGTTTTTAAGTTTAAGTACTGATTTTTGCAAATTATCGCCATATTCACAAACCGGAAGACCCGGGACTACGCGATCAGTTCCTATAACTTACATTGGTCCCGTGCGAGGTGTTCGTGCCACCTACAGGGTCGTTTGGGGGGTGGTTTGGGTTTTCACCCTTTAACTTCCTGTTTTTAAGTTGAAGTGTTGATTTTTGTAAATTATAGTCATACTCTCAGACCGGCAGACCCGGGACTACGCGGTCAGTTCCTACAAGTTACATTTGTCCCGTGCGATGTGTTCGTTTTCCCTACAGGGTCATTTGTGGGGTGGTTTGGGTTTTCCCCCTTTAACGGCTTGTTTTTAAGTTTAAGTACTGATTTTTGCAAATTATCGTCATATTCACAAACCGGGAGACCCGGGACTACGCGGTCAGTTCCTACAAGTTACATTGGTCCCGTGCGAGGCGTTCGTGCCCCCTACGGGGTCGTTTGGGTGGTGGTTTGGGTTTTCACCCTTTAACTCCTTATTTTTAAGTTTAAGTGCTGATATTTGCAAATTATCGTCATATTCATAAACGGAGAGACCCGGGACTACGCGGGCAGTTCCTACAAGTTACATTGGTCCCGTGCGAGGTGTTCGTGCCCCCTACGGGGTCGTTTGGGTTTTCCCCCTTTAACGGCTTGTTTTTAAGTTTAAGTACTGAATTTTGCAAATTATCACCATATTCACAAACCGGGAGACCCGGGACTACGCGGTCAGTTCCTACAAGTTACATTGGTCCCGTGCGAGGCGTTCGTGCCCCCTACGGGGTCGTTTGGGTGGTGGTTTGGGTTTTCACCCTTTAACTGCTTATTTTTAAGTTTAAGTGCTGATATTTGCAAATTATCGTCATATTCATAAACGGAGAGACCCGGGACTACGCGGGCAGTTCCTACAAGTTACATTGGTCCCGTGCGAGGTGTTCGTGCCCCCTACGGGGTCGTTTGGGGGGGACGGGGTTTGGGTTTTCATCCTTAACGACTTGTTTTTAAGTTTTAAGTGATGATTTTTGCAAATTATCGTCGTACTCTCAAACTGAGAGACCCGGGACTATACGATCAGTTCCTACAACTTACATTGGTCCCGTGCGAGGTGTTCGTGCCTCCTACGGGGTCGTTTGGGGTGTGGTTTGGGTTTTCACCCTTTGACGGCATGCTTTTAACAAATCATGATTTTTGTAAATTATCATCATATTCACAAACCGGAAGACCCGGGGCTACGCGGTCAGGTCCTACAACTTACATTGGTCCCGTGTGAGGTGTCCGTGCCCCCTATGGGGTCGTTTGGGGGGTGGTTTGGGTTTTCCACCTTTAACGGCTTGTTTTTAAGTTTAAGTACTGATTTTTGCAAATTATCGTCATATTCACAAACCGGGAGACCCGGGACTACGCGGTCAGTTCCTACAAGTTACATTGGTCCCGTGCAAGGTGCTCGTGCCCCCGACGGGGTCGTTTGGGGGTGGTTTGGGTTTTTCCCCTTTAACTGCTTGTTTTTAAGTTTAAGTACTGATTTTTGCAAATTATCGGCATATTCACAAATCGGGAGACCCGGGACTACGCGGTTCGTTCCTACAAGTTACATTGGTCCCGTGCGAGGCGTTCGTGCCCCCTACGGGGTCGTTTGGGTGGTGGTTTGGGTTTTCACCCTTTAACTGCTTATTTTTAAGTTTAAGTGCTGATATTTGCAAATTATCGTCATATTCATAAACGGAGAGACCCGGGACTACGCGGGCAGTTCCTACAAGTTACATTGGTCCCGTGCGAGGTGTTCGTGCCCCCTACGGGGTCGTTTGGGGGGGACGGGGTTTGGGTTTTCATCCTTAACGACTTGTTTTTAAGTTTTAAGTGATGATTTTTGCAAATTATCGTCGTACTCTCAAACTGAGAGACCCGGGACTATACGATCAGTTCCTACAACTTACATTGGTCCCGTGCGAGGTGTTCGTGCCTCCTACGGGGTCGTTTGGGGTGTGGTTTGGGTTTTCACCCTTTGACGGCATGCTTTTAACAAATCATGATTTTTGTAAATTATCATCATATTCACAAACCGGAAGACCCGGGGCTACGCGGTCAGGTCCTACAACTTACATTGGTCCCGTGTGAGGTGTTCGTGCCCCCTATGGGGTCGTTTGGGGGTGGTTTGGGTTTTCCACCTTTAACGGCTTGTTTTTAAGTTTAAGTACTGATTTTTGCAAATTATCGTCATATTCACAAACCGGGAGACCCGGGACTACGCGGTCAGTTCCTACAAGTTACATTGGTCCCGTGCGAGGTGCTCGTGCCCCCGACGGGGTCGTTTGGGGGTGGTTTGGGTTTTTCCCCTTTAACGGCTTGTTTTTAAGTTTAAGTACGGATTTTTGCAAATTATCGGCATATTCACAAATCGGGAGACCCGGGACTACGCGATTCGTTCCTACAAGTTACATTGGTCCCGTGCGAGGCGTTCGTGCCCCCTACGGGGTCGTTTGGGATGTGGTTTGGGCTTTCACCCTTAACGGTTTGTTTTTAAGTTTTAAGTGATGATTTTTGCAAATTATCGTCATACTCTCATACCGTGAGACCCTGGACTACGCGAACAGTTCCTACAAGTTACATTGGTCCCATGCGAGGTGTTTGTGCCTCCCACGGGGTCGTTTAGGGGGTGGTTTGGGTTTTCACCCTTTGATGGCTTGTTTTTAACTAAATGTGATTTTTGAAAATTATCGTCATATTCACAAACCGCGAGACCCGGGATACGCGGTCAGGTCCTACAAGTTACATTGGTCCCGTGCGAGGTGCTCGTGCCCCCTACGGGGTCGTTTGGAGGTGGTTTGGGTTTTTCCCCTTTAACTGCTTGTTTTTAAGTTTAAGTACTGATTTTTGCAAATTATCGGCATATTCAAAAATCGGGAGACCCGGGACTACGCGGTTCGTTCCTACAAGTTACATTGGTCCCGTGCGAGGTGTTCGTGCCCCCTACGGGGTCGTTTGGGATGTGGTTTGGGTTTTCACCCTTAACGATTTGTTTTTAAGTTTTAAGTGATGATTTTTGCAAATTATCGTCATACTCTCATACCGTGAGACCCTGGACTACGCGAACAGTTCCTACAAGTTACATTGGTCCCGTACGAGGTGTTTGTGCCTCCCACGGGGTCGTTTAGGGGGTGGTTTGGGTTTTCACCCTTTGATGGCTTGTTTTTAACTAAATGTGATTTTTGAAAATTATCGTCATATTCACAAACCGCGAGACCCGGGACTACGCGGTCAGTTCCTACAAGTTACATTGGTCCCGTGCGAGGCGTTCGTGCCCCCTACGGGGTCGTTTGGGGAGTGGCTTGGGTTTTCACCCTTTAACGGCTTGTTTTTAATTTTAAGTGCTGATTTTTGCAAATTATCGTCATATGCACAAACCGAGAGATCCGGGACTACGCGGTCAGTTCCTACAAGTTCCATTGGTCCCGTACGAGGTGTTCGTACCCCCTACGGGGTCGTTTGGGGGGTGTTTTGGGTTTTCACCCTTTAACGGCTTGTTTTTAAGTTTTAAGTGTTGATTTTTGCGAATTATCGTCATATTCACAAACCGGGAGACTCGGGACTATGCGGTTAGTTCCTACAAGTTACATTTGTCCCGTGCGATGTGTTCATGCCCCCTACGGGGTCATTTGGTGGGTGGTTTGGGTTTTCACCCTTTAACGGCTTGTTTTTAATTTTAAGTGCTGATTTTTGCAAATTAGCGTCATACTCTCAGACCGGCAGACCCGGGACTACGCGGTCAGTTCCTACAAGTTACATCGGTCCCGTGCGAGGTGTTCGTGCCCCCTACGGGGTCGTTTGGGTGGTGGTTTGGGTTTTTACCCTTTAACGGCTTGTTTTAAAGTTTAAGTGGTGATTTTTGCAAATTATCGTCATACTCTCAAACCGAGAGACCCGGGACTATATGATCAGTTCCTACAACTTACATTGGTCCCGTGCGAGATGCTCGTGCCTCCTACGGGGTTGTTTGAGGGTTGGTCTGGGTTTTCAACCTTTGACGGCCTGCTTTTAACTAATCATGATTTTTGTAAATTCCCATCATATTCATAGACCGGAAGACCCGGGGCTACGCGGTCAGATCCTACAACTTACATTGGTCTCGTGTGAGGTGTTCGTGCCCCCTATGGGGTCGTTTGGGGGGTGGTTTGGGTTTTCACCCTTTGATGGCTTGTTTTTAACTAAGTGTGGTTTTCGAAAATTATCGTCATATTCAGAAACCGGGAGACCCGGGACTACGCGGTCAGTTCCTACAAGTTACATTGGTCCCGTGCGAGGTGTTCGTGCCCCCTACGGGGTCGTTTGGGGGTGGTTTGGGTTTTTCCCCTTTAACGGCTTGTTTTTAAGTTTAAGTACTGATTTTTGCAAATTATCGGCTTATTCACAAATCGAGAGACCCGGGACTACGCGGTCAGTTCCTAGAAGTCACATTGGTCTCGTGCGATGTGTTCGTGCCCCCTACGGGGTCGTTTGGGGGGTGGTTTGGGTTTTCCCCCTTTAACGGCTAGTTTTTAAGTTTAAGTACTGACTTTTGCAAATTATCGCCATATTCACAAACCGGAAGACCCGGGACTACGCGATCAGTTCCTATAACTTACATTGGTCCCGTGCGAGGTGTTCGTGCCACCTACAGGGTCGTTTGGGTGGTGGTTTGGGTTTTCACCCTTTAACTTCCTGTTCTTAAGTTTAAGTGTTGATTTTTGTAAATTATAGTCATACTCTCAGACCGGCAGACCCGGGACTACACGGTCAGTTCCTACAAGTTACATTTGTCCCGTGCGATGTGTTCGTTTTCCCTACGGGGTCATTTATGGGGTGGTTTGGGTTTTCCCCCTTTAACGGCTTGTTTTTAAGTTTAAGTACTGATTTTTGCAAATTATCGTCATACTCTCAGAACGGCAGACCCGGGACTACGCGGTCAGTTCCTACAAGTTACATCGGTCCCGTGCGAGGTGTTCGTGCCCCCTACGGGGTCGTTTGGGTGGTGGTTTTGGTTTTTACCCTTTAACGGCTTGTTTTTAAGTTTAAGTGGTGATTTTTGCAAATTATCATCATACTCTCAAACCGAGAGACCCGGGACTATATGATCAGTTCCTACAACTTACATTGGTCCCGTACGAGATGTTCGTGCCTCCTACGGGGTTGTTTGGGGGTTGGTCTGGGTTTTCACCCTTTGACGGCCTGCTTTTAACTAATCATGATTTTTGTAAATTATCATCATATTCATAAACCAGAAGACCCGGGGCTACGCGGTCAGATCCTACAACTTACATTGGTCTCGTGTGAGGTGTTCGTGCCCCCTATGGGGTCGTTTGGGGGTGGTTTGGGTTTTCCACCTTTAACGGCTTGTTTTTAAGTTTAAGTACTGATTTTTGCAAATTATCATCATACTCAAAAACCGGGAGACCCGGGACTACGCGGTCAGTTCCTACAAGTTACATTGGTCCCGTGCGAGGTGTTCGTGCCCCCTACGGGGTCGTTTGGAGGTGGTTTGGGTTTTTCCCCTTCAACGGCTTGTTTTTAAGTTTAAGTACTGATTTTTGCAAAATATCGGCTTATTCACAAATCGAGAGACCCGGGACTACGCGGTCAGTTCCTAGAAGTCACATTGGTCTCGTGCGACGTGTTCGTGCCCCCTACGGGGTCGTTTGGGGGGTGGTTTGGGTTTTCCCCCTTTAATGGCTTGTTTTTAAATTTAAGTACTGATTTTTGCAAATTATCGCCATATTCACAAACCGGAAGACCCGGGACTACGCGATCAGTTCCTATAACTTACATTGGTCCCGTGCGAGGTGTTCGTGCCACCTACAGGGTCGTTTGGGTGGTGGTTTGGGTTTTCACCCTTTAACTTCCTGTTTTTAAGTTTAAGTGTTGATTTTTGTAAATTATAGTCATACTCTCAGACCGGCAGACCCGGGACTACACGGTCAGTTCCTACAAGTTACATTTGTCCCGTGCGATGTGTTCGTTTTCCCTACGGGGTCATTTGTGGGGTGGTTTGGGTTTTCCCCCTTTAATGGCTTGTTTTTAAGTTTAAGTACTGATTTTTGCAAATTATTGTCATATTCACAAACCGGGAGACCCGAGACTACGCGGTCAGTTCCTACAAGTTACATTGGTCCCGTGTGAGGCGTTCGTGCCCCCTACGGGGTCGTTTGGGTGGTGTTTTGGGTTTTCACCCTTTAACTGCTTGTTTTAAAGTTTAAGTGCTGATATTTGCAAATTATCGTCATATTCATAAACGGAGAGACTCGGGACTACGCGGTCAGTTCCTACAAGTTACATTGGTCCCGTGTGAGGTGTTCGTGCCCCCTACGGGGTCGTTTGGGGGGGGGGGGTTTCATCCTTAACGGCTTGTTTTTAAGTGATGATTTTTGCAAATTATCGTCATACTCTCAAACCGTGAGACCCGGGACTACGCGAACAGTTCCTACAAGTTACATTAGTCCCGTGCGAGGAGTTTGTGCCTCCCACGGGGTCGTTTAGGGGGTGGTTTGGGTTTTCACCCTTTGATGGCTTGTTTTTAACTAAGTGTGATTTTTGTAAATTATCGTCATATTCACAAACCGGGAGACCTGGGACTACGCGGTCAGTTCCTACAAGTTACATTGGTCCCGTGCGAGGCGTTCGTGCCCCCTACGGGGTCGTTTGGGTGGTGGTTTGGGTTTTCACCCTTTAACGGCTTGTTTTTAAGTTTAAGTGCTGATATTTGCAAATTATCGTCATATTCATAAACCGAGAGACCCGGGACTACGCAGTCAGTTCCTACTAGTTACATTGGTCCCGTGCGAGGTGTTCGTGCCCCCTATGGGGTCGTTTGGGGGGTTGTTTGGGTTTTCATCCTTAACTGCTTGTTTTTAAGTTTTAAGTGATGATTTTTGCAAATTATCGTCATACTCTCAAACCGTGAGACCCGGGACTACGCGAACAGTTCCTACAAGTTACATTGGTCCCGTGCGAGGTGTTTGTGCCTCCCACGGGGTCGTTTAGGGGGTGGTTTGGGTTTTCACCCTTTGATGGCTTGTTTTTAACTAAGTGTGATTTTTGAAAATTGTCGTCATATTCACAAACCGGGAGACCCGGGACTACGCGGTCAGTTCCTACAAGTTACATTGGTCCCGTGCGAGGCGTTCGTGCCCCCTACGGGGTCGTTTGGGGGGTGGTTTGGGTTTTCACCCTTTAACGGCTTGTTTTTAAGTTTAAGTGCTGATTTTTGCAAATTATCGTCATATTCACAAACCGAGAGACCCGGGACTATGCGGTCAGTTCCTACAAGATACATTGGTCCCGTACGAGCTGTTCGTACCGCCTACGGGGTCGTTTGGTGGGTGTTTTGGGTTTTCACCCTTTAACGGCTTGTTTTTATGTTTTAAGTGTTGATTTTTGCGAATTATCGTCATATTCACAGACCGGGAGACCCGGGACTATGCGATCAGTTCCTACAAGTTACAGTTGTCCCATGCGATGTGTTCGTGCCCCCTACGGGGTCATTTGGTGGGTGGTTTGGGTTTTCACCCTTTAACGGCTTGTTTTAATTTTAAGTGTTGATTTTTTCAAATTATTGTCATACTCTCAGACCGGCAGACCCGGGACTACGCGGTCAGTTCCTACAAGTTACATCGGTCCCGTGCGAGGTGTTCGTGCCCCCTACGGGGTCGTTTGGGTGGTGGTTTGGGTTTTCCACCTTTAACGGCTTGTTTTTAAGTTTAAGTACTGATTTTTACAAATTATCGTCATATTCACAAACCGGGAGACCCGGGACTACGCGGTCAGTTCCTACAAGTTACATTGGTCCCGTGCGAGGTGTTCGTGCCCCCTAATGGGTCATTTGGGGGTGGTTTGGGTTTTTCCCCTTTAACGGCTTGTTTTTAAGTTTAAGTACTGATTTTTGCAAATTATCGGCATATTCACAAACCGGGAGACCCGGGACTACGCGGTCAGTTCCTACAAGTTACATTAGTCCCGTGCGAGGCGTTCGTGCCCCCTACGGAGTCGTTTGGGGTGTGGTTTGGGTTTTCACCTTTTAACGGCTTGTTTTTAAGTTTAAGTGCTGATTTTTGTAAATTATCGTCATATTCATAAACCGAGAGACCCGGGACTACGCGGTCAGTTCCAACAAGTTACATTGGTCCCGTGCGAGGTGTTCGTGCCCCATACGGGGTCGTTTGGGGGGTGGTTTGGGTTTTCATCCTTAACGGCTTGTTTTTAAGTTTTAAGTGATAATTTTTGCAAATTATCGTCATACTCCCAAACCGTGAGACCCGGGACTACGCGAACAGTTCCTACAAGTTACATTGGTCCCGTACGAGGTGTTCGTGCCCCCTATGGGGTCGTTTGGGGGGTGGTTTGGGTTTTCATCCTTAACGGCTTGTTTTTGAGTTTAAGTACTGATTTCTGCAAATTATCGGCATATTCACAAACCGGGAGACCCGGGACTACGCGGTCAGTTCCTACAAGTTACATCGGTCCCATGCGAGGTGTTCGTGCCCCCTTCGGGGTCGTTTGGGGGGTGGTTTGGGTTTTCCCCCTTTAACGGCTTGTTTTTAAGTTTATGTACCGATTTTTTCAAATTATCGTCATGTTCATAAACCGAGAGACCCGGGACTACGCGGTCAGTTCCTACAAGTTACATTGGTCCCGTGCGAGGTGTTCGTGCCCCCTACGGAATTGTTTGGGGGGTGGTTTGGGTTTTCCCCCTTTATCAACTTGTTTTTAAGTTTAAGTACTGATTTTTTAAAATTATCGTCATATTCACAAACCGAGAGACCCGGGACTACACGGTCAGTTCCTACAAGTTACATTGGTCCCGTGCGAGGTGTTCGTGCCCCCTACGGGGTCGTTTGGGGGGTGTCTTGGGTTTTCACCCTTTAACGGCTTGTTTTTAAGTTTAAGTGATGATTTTTGCAAATTATCGTCATACACTCAAACCGGGAGACCCGGGACTACGCGAACAGTTCCTACAAGTTACATTGGTCTCGTGCGAGGTGTTTGTGCCTCCCACGGGGTCGTTTAGGGGGTGGTTTGGGTTTTCACCCTTTGATGGCTTGTTTTTAACTAAGTGTGATTTTTGAAAATTATCGTCATATTCAGAAACCGGGAGACCCGGGACTACGCGGTCAGTTCCTACAAGTTACATTGGTCCCGTGCGAGGCATTCGTGCCCCCTACGGGGTCGTTTGGGGGGTGGTTTGGGTTTTCACCCTTTAACGGCTTGTTTTTAAGTTTAAGTGTTGATTTTTACAAATTATCGTCATATTCATAAACCGAGAGACCCGGAACTACGCGGTCAGTTCCTACAAGTTACATTGGTCCCGTACGAGGTGTTCGTACCCCCTACGGGGTCGTTTGGGGGGTGTTTTGGGTTTTCACCCTTTAACGGCTTGTTTTTAAGTTTTAAGTGTTGATTTTTACGAATTATCATCATATTCACAAACCGGGAGACCCGGGACTATGCGGTCAGTTCCTACAAGTTACATTTGTCCCGTGCGATGTGTTCATGCCCCCTACGGGGTCATTTGGTGGGTGGTTTGGGTTTTCACCCTTTAACGGCTTGTTTTTAATTTTAAGTGATGATTTTTGCAAATTATCGTCATACTCTCAGACCGGCAGACCCGGGACTACGCGGCCAGTTCCTACAAGTTACATCGGTCCCGTGCGAGGTGTTCGTGCCCCCTACGGAGTCGTTTGGGTGGTGGTTTGGGTTTTTACCCCTTAACGGCTTGTTTTAAGTTTAAGTGATGAGTTTTGCAAATTATCGTCATACTCTCAAACCAAGAGACCCAGGACTATACGATCAGTTCCTATAACTTACATTGGTCCCGTGTGAGATGTTCGTGCCTCCTACGGGGTTGTTTGGGGGTTGGTCTGGGTTTTCACCCTTTGACGGCCTGCTTTTAAGTAATCATGATTTTTGTAATTATCATCATATTCACAAACCGGAAGACCCGGGGCTACGCGGTCAGATCCTACAACTTAGATTGGTCCCGTGTGAGGTGTTCGTGCCCCCTATGGGGTCGTTTGGGGGGTGGTTTGGGTTTTCCACCTTTAACGGCTTGTTTTTAAGTTTAAGTACTGATTTTTGCAAATTATCGGCATATTCACAAACCGGGAGACCCGGGACTACGCGATCAGTTCCTACAAGTTACATTGGTCCCGTGCGAGGCGTTCGTGCCCCCTACGGGGTCGTTTGGGGTGTGGTTTGGGTTTTCACCTTTTAACGGCTTGTTTTTAAGTTTAAGTGCTGATTTTTGTAAATTATCGTCATATTCATAAACCGAGAGACCCGGGACTACGCGGTCAGTTCCTACAAGTTACATTGGTCCCGTGCGAGATGTTCGTGCCCCATACGGGGTCGTTTGGGGGGTGGTTTGGGTTTTCATCCTTAACGGCTTGTTTTTAAGTTTTAAGTGATAATTTTTGCAAATTATCGTCATACTCCCAAACCGTGAGACCCGGGACTACGCGAACAGTTCCTACAAGTTACATTGGTCCCGTGCGAGGTGTTCGTGCCCCCTACGGGGTCGTTTGGGGGTGGTTTGGGTTTTCATCCTTAACGGCTTGTTTTTAAGTTTAAGTACTGATTTCTGCAAATTATCGGCATATTCACAAATCGGGAGACCCGGGACTACGCGGTTAGTTCCTACAAGTTACATTGGTCCCATGCGAGGTGTTCGTGCCCCCTACGGGGTCGTTTGGGGGGTGGTTTGGGTTTTCCCCCTTTAACGGCTTGTTTTTAAGTTTATGTACCGATTTTTTCAAATTATCGTCATGTTCATAAACCGAGAGAGCCGGGACTACGCGGTCAGTTCCTACAAGTTACATTGGTCCCGTCCGAGGTGTTCGTGCCCCCTACGGAATTGTTTGGGGGGTGGTTCGGGTTTTCCCCCTTTAACAGCTTGTTTTTAAGTTTAAGTACTGATTTTTGAAAATTATCGTCATATTCACAAATCGAGAGACCCGGGACTACACGGTCAGTTCCTACAAGTTACATTGGTCCCGTGCGAGGTGTTCGTGCCCCCTACGGGGTCGTTTGGGCGGTGTCTTGTGTTTTCACCCTTTAACGGCTTGTTTTTAAGTTTTAAGTGATGATTTTTGCAAATTATTGTCATACACTCAAACCGGGAGACCCGGGACTACGCGAACAGTTCCTACAAGTTACATTGGTCTCGTGCGAGGTGTTTGTGCCTCCCACGGGGTCGTTTAGGGGGTGGTTTGGGTTTTCACCCTTTGATGGCTTGTTTTTAACTAAGTGTGATTTTTGCAAATTATCGTTATATTCACAAACAGGGAGACCCGGGACTACGCGGTCAGTTCCTACAAGTTACATTGGTCCCGTGCGAGGCGTTCGTGCCCCCTACGGGGTCGTTTGGGGGGTGGTTTGGGTTTTCACCCTTTAACGGCTTGTTTTTAAGTTTAAGTGTTGATTTTTGCAAATTATCGTCATATTCATAAACCGAGAGACCCGGGACTACGCGGTCAGTTCCTACAAGTTACATTGGTCCCGTGCGAGGTGTTCGTGCCCCATACGGGGTCGTTTGGGGGGTGGTTTGGGTTTTCATCCTTAACGGCTTGTTTTTAAGTTTTAAGTGATAATTTTTACAAATTATCATCATACTCCCAAACCGTGAGACCCGGGACTACGCGAACAGTTCCTACAAGTTACATTGGTCCCGTGCGAGGTGTTCGTGCCCCCTACGGGGTCGTTTGGGAGGTGTTTTGGGTTTTCACCCTTTAACGGCTTGTTTTTAAGTTTTAAGTGTTGATTTTTACGAATTATCGTCATATTCACAAACCGGGAGACCCGGGACTATGCGGTCAGTTCCTACAAGTTACATTTGTCCCGTGCGATGGGTTCATGCCCCCTACGGGGTCATTTGGTGGGTGGTTTGGGTTTTCACCCTTTAACGGCTTTTTTTTAATTTTAAGTGCTGATTTTTGCAATTTATCGTCATACTCTCAGACCGGCAGACCCGGGACTACGCGGCCAGTTCCTACAAGTTACATCGGTCCCGTGCGAGGTGTTCGTGCCCCCTACGGAGTCGTTTGGGTGGTGGTTTGGGTTTTTACCCTTTAACGGCTTGTTTTTAAGTTTAAGTGATGATTTTTGCAAATTATCGTCATACTCTCAAACCAAGAGACCCAGGACTATACGATCAGTTCCTATAACTTACATTGGTCCCGTGCGAGATGTTCGTGCCTCCAACGGGATTGTTTGGGGGTTGGTCTGGATTTTCACCCTTTGACGGCCTGCTTTTAACTAATCATGATTTTTGTAAATTATCATCATATTCACAAACCGAAAGACCCGGGGCTACGCGGTCAGATCCTACAACTTAGATTGGTCCCGTGTGAGGTGTTCGTGCCCCCTATGGGGTCATTTGGGGGGTGGTTTGGGTTTTCCACCTTTAACGGCTTGTTTTTAAGTTTAAGTACTGATTTTTGTAAATTATCGTGATATTCACAAACCGGGAGACCCGGGACAACGCGGTCAGTTCCTACAAGTTACATTGGTCCCGTGCGAGGTGTTCGTGCCCCCTACGGGGTCGTTTGGGGGTGGTTTGGGTTTTTCCCCTTTAACGGCTTGTTTTTAAGTTTAAGTACTGATTTTTGCAAATTATCGGCATATTCACAAACCGGGAGACCCGGGACTACGCGATCAGTTCCTACAAGTTACATTGGTCCCGTGCGAGGGGTTCGTGCCCCCTACGGGGTCGTTTGGGGTGTGGTTTGGGTTTTCACCTTTTAACGGCTTGTTTTTAAGTTTAAGTGTTGATTTTTGTAAATTATCGTCATATTCATAAACCGAGAGACCCGGGACTACGCGGTCAGTTCCTACAAGTTACATTGGTCCCATGCGAGGTGTTCGTGCCCCATACGGGGTCGTTTGGGGGGTGGTTTGGGTTTTCATCCTTAACGGCTTGTTTTTAAGTTTTAAGTGATAATTTTTGCAAATTATCGTCATACTCCCAAATCGTGAGACCCGGGACTACGCGAACAGTTCCTACAAGTTACATTGGTCCCGTGCGAGGTGTTCGTGCCCCCTACGGGGTCGTTTGGGGGTGGTTTGGGTTTTCATCCTTAACGGCTTGTTTTTAAGTTTAAGTACTGATTTCTGCAAATTATCGGCATATTCACAAACCGGGAGACCCGGGACTACGCGGTCAGTTCCTACAAGTTACATTGGTCCCATGCGAGGTGTTCGTGCCCCCTACGGGGTCGTTTGGGGGGTGGTTTGGGTTTTCCACCTTTAACGGCTTGTTTTTAAGTTTATGTACCGATTTTTTCAAATTATCGTCATGTTCATAAACCGAGAGACCCGGGACTACGCGGTCAGTTCCTACAAGTTACATTGGTCCCGTGCGAGGTGTTCGTGCCCCCTACGGAATTGTTTGGGGGGTGGTTTGGGTTTTCCCCCTTTAACAGCTTGTTTTTAAGTTTAAGTACTGATTTTTGAAAATTATCGTCATATTCACAAACCGAGAGACCCGGGACTACACGGTCAGTTCCTACAAGTTACATTGGTCCCGTGCGAGGTGTTCGTGCCCCCTACGGGGTCGTTTGGGGGGTGTTTTGGGTTTTCACCCTTTAGCGGCATGTTTTTAAGTTTTAAGTGATGATTTTTACGAATTATCATCATATTCACAAACCGGGAGACCCGGGACTATGCGGTCAGTTCCTACAAGTTACATTTGTCCCGTGCGAGGTGTTCATGCCCCCTACGGGGTCATTTGGTGGGTGGTTTGGGTTTTCACCCTTTAACGGCTTGTTTTTAATTTTAAGTGATGATTTTTGCAAATTATCGTCATACTCTCAGACCGGCAGACCCGGGACTACGCGGTCAGTTCATACAAGTTACATTGGTCCCGTGCGAGGCGTTCGTGCCGCCTACGGGGTCGTTTGGGGGGTGGTTTGGGTTTTCACCCTTTAACGGCTTGTTTTTAAGTTTAAGTGTTGATTTTTGCAAATTATCGTCATATTCATAAACCGAGAGACCCGGGACTATACGATCAGTTCCTATAACTTACATTGGTCCCGTGAGAGATGTTCGTGCCCCCTACGGGGTCGTTTGGGCGGTGTCTTGTGTTTTCACCCTTTAACGGCTTGTTTTTAAGTTTTAAGTGATGATTTTTGCAAATTATTGTCATACACTCAAACCGGGAGACCCGGGACTACGCGAACAGTTCCTACAAGTTACATTGGTCTCGTGCGAGGTGTTTGTGCCTCCCACGGGGTCGTTTAGGGGGTGGTTTGGGTTTTCACCCTTTGACGGCTTGTTTTTAACTAAGTGTGATTTTTGCAAATTATCGTTATATTCACAAACAGGGAGACCCGGGACTACGCGGTCAGTTCCTACAAGTTACATTGGTCCCGTGCGAGGCGTTCGTGCCCCCTACGGGGTCGTTTGGGGGGTGGTTTGGGTTTTCACCCTTTAACGGCTTGTTTTTAATTTTAAGTGCTGATTTTTGCAAATTATCATCATACTCTCAGACCGGCAGACCCGGGACTACGCGGCCAGTTCCTACAAGTTACATCGGTCCCGTACGAGGTGTTCGTGCCCCCTACGGAGTCGTTTGGGTGGTGGTTTGGGTTTTTACCCTTTAACGGCTTGTTTTTAAGTTTAAGTGATGATTTTTGCAAATTATCGTCATACTCTCAAACCAAGAGACCCAGGACTATACGATCAGTTCCTATAACTTACATTGGTCCCGTGAGAGATGTTCGTGCCTCCTACGGGATTGTTTGGGGGTTGGTCTGGGTTTTCACCCTTTGACGGCCTGCTTTTAACTAATCATGATTTTTGTAAATTATCATCATATTCACAAACCGAAAGACCCGGGGCTACGCGGTCAGATCCTACAACCAAGTTGGTCCCGTGTGAGGTGTTCGTGCACCCTATGGGGTCGTTTGGGGGGTGGTTTGGGTTTTCCACCTTTAACGGCTTGTTTTTAAGTTTAAGTACTGATTTTTGTAAATTATCGTCATATTCACAAACCGGGAGACCCGGGACAACGCGGTCAGTTCCTACAAGTTACATTGGTCCCGTGCGAGGTGTTCGTGCCCCCTACGGGGTCGTTTGGGGGTGGTTTGGGTTTTTCCCCTTTAACGGCTTGTTTTTAAGTTTAAGTACTGATTTTTGCAAATTATCGGCATATTCACAAACCGGGAGACCCGGGACTACGCGATCAGTTCCTACAAGTTACATTGGTCCCGTGCGAGGGGTTCGTGCCCCCTACGGGGTCGTTTGGGGTGTGGTTTGGGTTTTCACCTTTTAACGGCTTGTTTTTAAGTTTAAGTGTTGATTTTTGTAAATTATCGTCATATTCATAAACCGAGAGACCCGGGACTACGCGGTCAGTTCCTACAAGTTACATTGGTCCCATGCGAGGTGTTCGTGCCCCATACGGGGTCGTTTGGGGGGTGGTTTGGGTTTTCATCCTTAACGGCTTGTTTTTAAGTTTTAAGTGATAATTTTTGCAAATTATCGTCATACTCCCAAATCGTGAGACCCGGGACTACGCGAACAGTTCCTACAAGTTACATTGGTCCCGTGCGAGGTGTTCGTGCCCCCTACGGGGTCGTTTGGGGGTGGTTTGGGTTTTCATCCTTAACGGCTTGTTTTTAAGTTTAAGTACTGATTTCTGCAAATTATCGGCATATTCACAAACCGGGAGACCCGGGACTACGCGGTCAGTTCCTACAAGTTACATTGGTCCCATACGAGGTGTTCGTGCCCCCTACGGGGTCGTTTGGGGGGTGGTTTGGGTTTTCCCCCTTTAACGGCTTGTTTTTAAGTTTATGTACCGATTTTTTCAAATTATCGTCATGTTCATAAACCGAGAGACCCGGGACTACGCGGTCAGTTCCTACAAGTTACATTGGTCCCGTGCGAGGTGTTCGTGCCCCCTACGGAATTGTTTGGGGGGTGGTTTGGGTTTTCCCCCTTTAACAGCTTGTTTTTAAGTTTAAGTACTGATTTTTGAAAATTATCGTCATATTCACAAACCGAGAGACCCGGGACTACACGGTCAGTTCCTACAAGTTACATTGGTCCCGTGCGAGGTGTTCGTGCCCCCTACGGGGTCATTTGGGGGGTGTCTTGGGTTTTCACCCTTTAGCGGCATGTTTTTAAGTTTTAAGTGATGATTTTTGCAAATTATCGTCATACACTCAAACCGGGAGACCCGGGACTACGCGAACAATTCCTACAAGTTACATTGGTCTCGTGCGAGGTGTTTGTGCCTCCCACGGGGTCGTTTAGGGGGTGGTTTTGGTTTTCACCCTTTGATGGCTTGTTTTTAACTAAGTGTGATTTTTGCAAATTATTGTCATATTCACAAACCGGGAGACCCGGGACTACGCGGTCAGTTCATACAAGTTACATTGGTCCCGTGCGAGGCGTTCGTGCCGCCTACGGGGTCGTTTGGGGGGTGGTTTGGGTTTTCACCCTTTAACGGCTTGTTTTTAAGTTTAAGTGTTGATTTTTGCAAATTATCGTCATATTCATAAACCGAGAGACCCGGGACTACGCGGTCAGTTCCTACAAGTTACATTGGTCCCGTGCGAGGTGTTCGTGCCCCATACGGAGTCGTTTGGGGGGTGGTTTGGGTTTTCATCCTTAACGGCTTGTTTTTAAGTTTTAAGTGATAATTTTTGCAAATTATCATCATACTCCCAAACCGTGAGACCCGGGACTACGCGAACAGTTCCTACAAGTTACATTGGTCCCGTGCGAGGTGTTCGTGCCCCCTACGGGGTCGTTTGGGGGGTGTTTTGGGTTTTCACCCTTTAACGACTTGTTTTTAAGTTTTAAGTGTTGATTTTTATGAATTATCGTCATATTCACAAACCGGGAGACCCGAGACTATGCGGTCAGTTCCTACAAGTTACATTTGTCCCGTGCGATGTGTTCATGCCCCCTACGGGGTCATTTGGTGGGTGGTTTGGGTTTTCACCCTTTAACGGCTTGTTTTTAATTTTAAGTGCTGATTTTTGCAAATTATCATCATACTCTCAGACCGGCAGACCCGGGACTACGCGGCCAGTTCCTACAAGTTACATCGGTCCCGTACGAGGTGTTCGTGCCCCCTACGGAGTCGTTTGGGTGGTGGGTTGGGTTTTTACCCTTTAACGGCTTGTTTTTAAGTTTAAGTGATGATTTTTGCAAATTATCGTCATACTCTCAAACCAAGAGACCCAGGACTATACGATCAGTTCCTATAACTTACATTGGTCCCGTGAGAGATGTTCGTGCCTCCTACGGGATTGTTTGGGGGTTGGTCTGGGTTTTCACCCTTTGACGGCCTGCTTTTAACTAATCATGATTTTTGTAAATTATCATCATATTCACAAACCGAAAGACCCGGGGCTACGCGGTCAGATCCTACAACCAAGTTGGTCCCGTGTGAGGTGTTCGTGCACCCTATGGGGTCGTTTGGGGGGTGGTTTGGGTTTTCCACCTTTAACGGCTTGTTTTTAAGTTTAAGTACTGATTTTTGTAAATTATCGTCATATTCACAAACCGGGAGACCCGGGACAACGCGGTCAGTTCCTACAAGTAACATTGGTCCCGTGCGAGGTGTTCGTGCCCCCTACGGGGTCGTTTGGGGGTGGTTTGGGTTTTTCCCCTTTAACGGCTTGTTTTTAAGTTTAAGTACTGATTTTTGCAAATTATCGGCATATTCACAAACCGGGAGACCCGGGACTACGCGATCAGTTCCTACAAGTTACATTGGTCCCGTGCGAGGGGTTCGTGCCCCCTACGGGGTCGTTTGGAGTGTTGTTTGGGTTTTCACCTTTTAACGGCTTGTTTTTAAGTTTAAGTGTTGATTTTTGTAAATGATCGTCATATTCATAAACCGAGAGACCCGGGACAACGCGATCAGTTCCTACAAGTTACATTGGTCCCGTGCGTGGTGTTCGTGCCCCATACGGGGTCGTTTGGGGGGTGGTTTGGGTTTTCATCCTTAACGGCTTGTTTTTAAGTTTTAAGTGATAATTTTTGCAAATTATCATCATACTCCCAAACCGTGAGACCCGGGACTACGCGAACAGTTCCTACAAGTTACATTGGTCCCGTGCGAGGTGTTCGTGCCCCCTACGGGATCGTTTGGGGGGTGGTTTGGGTTTTCATCCTTAACGGCTTGTTTTTAAGTTTTAGTACTGATTTCTGCAAATTATCGGCATACTCTCAGACCGGCAGACCCGGGACTATGCGGCCAGTTCCTACAAGTTACATCGGTCCCGTGCGAGGTGTTCGTGCCCCCTACGGAGTCGTTTGGGTGGTGGTTTGGGTTTTTACCCTTTAACGGCTTGTTTTTAAGTTTAAGTGATGATTTTTGCAAATTATCGTCATACTCTCAAACCAAGAGACCCAGGACTATACGATCAGTTCCTATAACTTACATTGGTCCCGTGCGAGATGTTCGTGCCTCCTACGGGGTTGTTTGGGGGTTGGTCTGGATTTTCACCCTTTGACGGCCTGCTTTTAACTAATCATGATTTTTGTAAATTATCATCATATTCACAAACCGGAAGACCCGGGGCTACGCAGTCACATCCTACAACTTAGATTGGTCCCGTGTGAGGTGTTCGTGCCACCTATGGGGTCGTTTGGGGGGTGGTTTGGGTTTTCCACCTTTAACGGCTTGTTTTTAAGTTTAAGTACTGATTTTTAAAAATTATCGTCATATTCACAAACCGGGAGACCCGGGACAACGCGGTCAGTTCCTACAAGTTACATTGGTCCCGTGCGAGGTGTTCGTGCCCCCTACGGGGTCGTTTGGGGGTGGTTTGGGTTTTTCCCCTTTAACGGCTTGTTTTTAAGTTTGAGTACTGATTTTTGCAAATTATCGGCATATTCACAAACCGGGAGACCCGGGACTACACGGTCAGTTCCTACAAGTTACATTGGTCCCGTGCGAGTCGTTCGTGCCCCCTACGGGGTTGTTTGGGGTGTGGTTTGGGTTTTCACCTTTTAACGGCTTGTTTTTAAGTTTAAGTGCTGATTTTTGTAAATGATCGTCATATTCATAAACCGAGAGACCCGGGACTACGCGGTCAGTTCCTACAAGTTACATTGGTCCCGTGCGAGGTGTTCGTGCCCCATACGGGGTCGTTTGGGTGGTGGTTTGGGTTTTCATCCTTAACGGCTTGTTTTTAAGTTTTAAGTGATAATTTTTGCAAATTATCATCATACTCCCAAACTGTGAGACCCGAGACTACGCGAACAGTTCCTACAAGTTACATTGGTCCCGTACGAGGTGTTCGTGCCCCCTACGGGATCGTTTGGGGGGTGGTTTGGGTTTTCATCCTTAACGGCTTGTTTTTAAGTTTTAGTACTGATTTCTGCAAATTATCGGCATATTCACAAACCGGGAGACCCGGGACTACGCGGTCAGTTCCTACAAGTTACATTGGTCCCATGCGAGGTGTTCGTGCCCCCTACGGGGTCGTTTGGGGGGTGGTTTGGGTTTTCACCCTTTAACGGCTTATTTTTAAGTTTAAGTGCTGATTTTTGCAAATTATCGTCATATTCATAAACCGAGAGACCCGGGACTACGCGGTCAGTTCCTACAAGTTACATTGGTCCCGTGCGAGGTGTTCGTGCCCCCTAGGGAATTGTTTGGGGGGTGGTTTGGGTTTTCCCCCTTTAACAGCTTGTTTTTAAGTTTAAGTACTGATTTTTGAAAATTATCGTCATATTCACAAACCGAGAGCCTCGGGACTACACGATCAGTTCCTACAAGTTACATTGGTCCCGTGCGAGGTGTTTGTGCCCCCTACGGGGTCGTTTGGGGGGTGTCTTGGGTTTTCACCCTTTAACGGCTTGTTTTTAAGTTTTAAGTGATGATTTTTGCAAATTATCATCATACACTCAAACCGGGAGACCCGGGACTACGCGAACAGTTCCTACAAGTTACATTGGTCTCGTGCGAGGTGTTTGTGCCTACCACGGGGTCGTTTAGGGGGTGGTTTGGGTTTTCACCCTTTGATGGCTTGTTTTTAACTAAGTGTGATTTTTGCAAATTATCATCATATTCACAAACCGGGAGACCCGGGACTACGCGGTCAGTTCCTACAAGTTACATTGGTCCCGTGCGAGGCATTCGTGCCCCCTACGGGGTCGTTTGGGGGTTGGTTTGGGTTTTCACCCTTTAACGGCTTGTTTTTAAGTTTAAGTGTTGATTTTTGCAAATTATCGTCATATTCATAAACCGAGAGACCCGGGACTACGCGGTCAGTTCCTACAAGTTACATTGGTCCCGTGCGAGGTGTTCGTGCCCCATACGGGGTCGTTTGGAGGGTGGTTTGGGTTTTCATCCTTAACGGCTTGTTTTTAAGTTTTAAGTGATAATTTTTGCAAATTATCATCATACTCCCAAACCGTGAGACCCGGGACTACGCGAACAGTTCCTACAAGTTACATTAGTCCCGTGCGAGGTGTTCGTGCCCCCTACGGGGTCGTTTGGGGGGTGTTTTGGGTTTTCACCCTTTAACGGCTTGTTTTTAAGTTTTAAGTGTTGATTTTTACGAATTATCGTCATATTCACAAACCGGGAGACCCGGGACTATGCGGTCAGTTCCTACAAGTTACATTTGTCCCGTGCGATGTGTTCATGCCCCCTACGGGGTCATTTGGTGGGTGGTTTGGGTTTTCACCCTTTAACGGCTTTTTTTTAATTTTAAGTGCTGATTTTTGCAATTTATCATCATACTCTCAGACCGGCAGACCCGGGACTACGCGGCCAGTTCCTACAAGTTACATCGGTCCCGTGCGAGGTGTTCGTGCCCCCTACGGAGTCGTTTGGGTGGTGGTTTGGGTTTTTACCCTTTAACGGCTTGTTTTTAAGTTTAAGTGATGATTTTTGCAAATTATCGTCATACTCTCAAACCAAGAGACCCAGGACTATACGATCAGTTCCTATAACTTACATTGGTCCCGTGCGAGATGTTCGTGCCTCCAACGGGATTGTTTGGGGGTTGGTCTGGATTTTCACCCTTTGACGGCCTGCTTTTAACTAATCATGATTTTTGTAAATTATCATCATATTCACAAACCGAAAGACCCGGGGCTACGCGGTCAGATCCTACAACTTAGATTGGTCCCGTGTGAGGTGTTCGTGCCCCCTATGGGGTCGTTTGGGGGGTGGTTTGGGTTTTCCACCTTTAACGGCTTGTTTTTAAGTTTAAGTACTAATTTTTGTAAATTATCGTCATATTCACAAACCGGGAGACCCGGGACAACGCGGTCAGTTCCTACAAGTTACATTGGTCCCGTGCGAGGTGTTCGTGCCCCCTACGGGGTCGTTTGGGGGTGGTTTGGGTTTTTCCCCTTTAACGGCTTGTTCTTAAGTTTAAGTACTGATTTTTGCAAATTATCGGCATATTCACAAACCGGGAGACCCGGGACTACGCGATCAGTTCCTACAAGTTACATTGGTCCCGTGCGAGGGGTTCGTGCCCCCTACGGGGTCGTTTGGGGTGTGGTTTGGGTTTTCACCTTTTAACGGCTTGTTTTTAAGTTTAAGTGTTGATTTTTGTAAATTATCGTCATATTCATAAACCGAGAGACCCGGGACTACGCGGTCAGTTCCTACAAGTTACATTGGTCCCGTGCGAGGTGTTCGTGCCCCATACGGGGTCGTTTGGGGGGTGGTTTGGGTTTTCATCCTTAACGGCTTGTTTTTAAGTTTTAAGTGATAATTTTTTCAAATTATCGTCATACTCCCAAATCGTGAGACCCGGGACTACGCGAACAGTTCCTACAAGTTACATTGGTCCCGTGCGAGGTGTTCGTGCCCCCTACGGGGTCGTTTGGGGGTGGTTTGGGTTTTCATCCTTAACGGCTTGTTTTTAAGTTTAAGTACTAATTTCTGCAAATTATCGGCATATTCACAAACCGGGAGACCCGGGACTACGCGGTCAGTTCCTACAAGTTACATTGGTCCCATGCGAGGTGTTCGTGCCCCCTACGGGGTCGTTTGGGGGGTGGTTTGGGTTTTCCCCCATTAACGGCTTGTTTTTAAGTTTATGTACCGATTTTTTCAAATTATCATCATGTTCATAAACCGAGAGACCCGGGACTACGCGGTCAGTTCCTACAAGTTACATTGGTCCCGTGCGAGGTGTTCGTGCCCCCTACGGAATTGTTTGGGGGGTGGTTTGGGTTTTCCCCCTTTAACAACTTGTTTTTAAGTTTAAGTACTGATTTTTGAAAATTATCGTCATATTCACAAACCGAGAGACCCGGGACTACACGGTCATGTCCTACAAGTTACATTGGTCCCGTGCGAGGTGTTCGTGCCCCCTACGGGGTCATTTGGGGGGTGTCTTGGGTTTTCACCCTTTAACGGCTTGTTTTTATGTTTTAAGTGATGATTTTTGCAAATTATCGTCATACACTCAAGCCGGGAGACCCGGGACTACGCGAACAGTTCCTACAAGTTACATTGGTCTCGTGCGAGGTGTTTGTGCCTCCCACGGGGTCGTTTAGGGGGTGGTTTGGGTTTTCACCCTTTGATGGCTTGTTTTTAACTAAGTGTGATTTTTGCAAATTATTGTCATATTCACAAACCGGGAGACCCGGGACTACGCGGTCAGTTCATACAAGTTACATTGGTCCCGTGCGAGGCGTTCGTGCCGCCTACGGGGTCGTTTGGGGGGTGGTTTGGGTTTTCACCCTTTAACGGCTTGTTTTTAAGTTTAAGTGTTGATTTTTGCAAATTATCGTCATATTCATAAACCGAGAGACCCGGGACTACGCGGTCAGTTCCTACAAGTTACATTGGTCCCGTACGAGGTGTTCGTGCCCCATACGGAGTCGTTTGGGGGGTGGTTTGGGTTTTCATCCTTAACGGCTTGTTTTTAAGTTTTAAGTGATAATTTTTGCAAATTGTCATCATACTCCCAAACAGTCAGACCCGGGACTACGCGAACAGTTCCTACAAGTTACATTGGTCCCGTGCGAGGTGTTCGTGCCCCCTACGGGGTCGTTTGGGGGGTGTTTTGGGTTTACACCCTTTAACGGCTTGTTTTTAAGTTTTAAGTGTTGATTTTTACGAATTATCGTCATATTCACAAACCGGGAGACCCGGGACTATGCGGTCAGTTCCTACAAGTTACATTTGTCCCGTGCGATGTGTTCATGCCCCCTATGGGGTCATTTGGTGGGTGGTTTGGGTTTTCACCCTTTAAAGGCTTTTTTTTAATTTTAAGTGCTGATTTTTGCAATTTATCGTCATACTCTCAGACCGGCAGACCCGGGACTACGCGGCCAGTTCCGACAAGTTACATCGGTCCCGTGCGAGGTGTTCGTGCCCCCTACGGAGTCGTTTGGGTGGTGGTTTGGGTTTTTACCCTTTAACGGCTTGTTTTTAAGTTTAAGTGATGATTTTTGCAAATTATCGTCATACTCTCAAACCAAGAGACCCAGGACTATACGATCAGTTCCTATAACTTAGATTGGTCCCGTGCGAGATGCTCGTGGCTCCAACGGGATTGTTTGGGGGTTGGTCTGGATTTTCACCCTTTGACGGCCTGCTTTTAACTAATCATGATTTTTGTAAATTATCATCATATTCACAAACCGAAAGACCCGGGGCTACGCGGTCAGATCCTACAACTTAGATTGGTCCCGTGTGAGGTGTTCGTGCCCCCTATGGGGTCGTTTGGGGGGTGGTTTGGGTTTTCCACCTTTAACGGCTTGTTTTTAAGTTTAAGTACTAATTTTTGTAAATTATCGTCATATTCACAAACCGGGAGACCCGGGACAACGCGGTCAGTTCCTACAAGTTACATTGGTCCCGTGCGAGGTGTTCGTGCCCCCTACGGGGTCGTTTGGGGGTGGTTTGGGTTTTTCCCCTTTAACGGCTTGTTTTTTAGTTTAAGTACTGATTTTTGCAAATTATCGGCATATTCACAAACCGGGAGACCCGGGACTACGCGATCAGTTCCTACAAGTTACATTGGTCCCGTGCGAGGGGTTCGTGCCCCCTACGGGGTCGTTTGGCGTGTGGTTTGGGTTTTCACCTTTTAACGGCTTTTTTTTAAGTTTAAGTGTTGATTTTTGTAAATTATCGTCATATTCATAAACCGAGAGACCTGGGACTACGCGGTCAGTTCCTACAAGTTACATTGGTCCCGTGTGAGGTGTTCGTGCCCCATACGGGGTCGTTTGGGGGGTGGTTTGGGTTTTCATCCTTAACGGCTTGTTTTTAAGTTTTAAGTGATAATTTTTGCAAATTATCGTCATACTCCCAAATCGTGAGACCCGGGACTACGCGAACAGTTCCTACAAGTTACATTGGTCCCGTGTGAGGTGTTCGTGCCCCCTACGGGGTCGTTTGGGGGTGGTTTGGGTTTTCATCCTTAACGGCTTTTTTTTAAGTTTAAGTACTAATTTCTGCAAATTATCGGCATATTCACAAACCGGGAGACCCGGGACTACGCGGTCAGTTCCTACAAGTTACATTTGTCCCATGCGAGGTGTTCGTGCCCCCTACGGGGTCGTTTGGGGGGTGGTTTGGGTTTTCCCCCATTAACGGCTTGTTTTTAAGTTTATGTACCGATTTTTTCAAATTATCATCATGTTCATAAACCGAGAGACCCGGGACTACGCGGTCAGTTCCTACAAGTTACATTGGTCCCGTGCGAGGTGTTCGTGCCCCCTACGGAATTGTTTGGGGGGTGGTTTGGGTTTTCCCCCTTTAACAACTAGTTTTTAAGTTTAAGTACTGATTTTTGAAAATTATCGTCATATTCACAAACCGAGAGACCCGGGACTACACGGTCAGTTCCTACAAGTTACATTGGTCCCGTACGAGGTGTTCGTGCCCCCTACGGGGTCATTTGGGGGGTGTCTTGGGTTTTCACCCTTTAACGGCTTGTTTTTAAGTTTTAAGTGATGATTTTTGCAAATTATCGTCATACACTCAAACCGGGAGACCCGGGACTACGCGAACAGTTCCTACAAGTTACATTGGTCTCGTGCGAGGTGTTTGTGCCTCCCACGGGGTCGTTTAGGGGGTGGTTTGGGTTTTCACCCTTTGATGGCTTGTTTTTAACTAAGTGTGATTTTTGCAAATTATTGTCATATTCACAAACCGGGAGACCCGGGACTACGCGATCAGTTCATACAAGTTACATTGGTCCCGTGCGAGGCGTTCGTGCCGCCTACGGGGTCGTTTGGGGGGTGGTTTGGGTTTTCACCCTTTAACGGCTTGTTTTTAAGTTTAAGTGTTGATTTTTGCAAATTATCGTCATATTCATAAACCGAGAGAGCCGGGACTACGCGGTCAGTTCCTACAAGTTACATTGGTCCCGTACGAGGTGTTCGTGCCCCATACGGAGTCGTTTGGGGGGTGGTTTGGGTTTTCATCCTTAACGGCTTGTTTTTAAGTTTTAAGTGATAATTTTTGCAAATTATCATCATACTCCCAAACCGTGAGACCCGGGACTACGCGAACAGTTCCTACAAGTTACATTGGTCCCGTACGAGGTGTTCGTGCCCCCTACGGGGTCGTTTGGGGGGTGTTTTGGGTTTTCACCCTTTAACGGCTTGTTTTTAAGTTTTAAGTGTTGATTTTTATGAATTATCATCATATTCACAAACCGGGAGACCCGGGACTATGCGGTCAGTTCCTACAAGTTACATTTGTCCCGTGCGATGTGTTCATGCCCCCTACGGGGTCATTTGGTGGGTGGTTTGGGTTTTCACCCTTTAAAGGCTTTTTTTTAATTTTAAGTGCTGATTTTTGCAATTTATCGTCATACTCTCAGACCGGCAGACCCGGGACTACGCGGCCAGTTCCGACAAGTTACATCGGTCCCGTACGAGGTGTTCGAGCCCCCTACGGAGTCGTTTGGGTGGTGGTTTGGGTTTTTACCCTTTAACGGCTTGTTTTTAAGTTTAAGTGATGATTTTTGCAAATTATCGTCATACTCTCAAACCAAGAGACCCAGGACTATACGATCAGTTCCTATAACTTACATTGGTCCCGTGCGAGATGTTCGTGCCTCCAACGGGATTGTTTGGGGGTTGGTCTGGATTTTCACCCTTTGACGGCCTGCTTTTAACTAATCATGATTTTTGTAAATTATCATCATATTCACAAACCGAAAGACCCGGGGCTACGCGGTCAGATCCTACAACTTAGATTGGTCCCGTGTGAGGTGTTCGTGCCCCCTATGGGGTCGTTTGGGGGGTGGTTTGGGTTTTCCACCTTTAACGGCTTGTTTTTAAGTTTAAGTACCGATTTTTGTAAATTATCATCATATTCACAAACCGGGAGACCCGGGACAACGCGGTCAGTTCCTACAAGTTACATTGGTCCCGTGCGAGGTGTTCGTGCCCCCTACGGGGTCGTTTGGGGGTGGTTTGGGTTTTTCCCCTTTAACGGCTTGTTTTTGAGTTTAAGTACTGATTTTTGCAAATTATCGGCATATTCACAAACCGGGAGACCCGGGACTACGCGATCAGTTCCTACAAGTTACATTGGTCCCGTGCGAGGGGTTCGTGCCCCCTACGGGGTCGTTTGGGGTGTGGTTTGGATTTTTCACCTTTTAACGGCTTGTTTTTAAGTTTAAGTGTTGATTTTTGTAAATTATTGTCATATTCATAAACCGAGAGACCCGGGACTACGCGGTCAGTTCCTACAAGTGACATTGGTCCCGTGCGAGGTGTTCGTGCCCCATACGGGGTCGTTTGGGGGGTGGTTTGGGTTTTCATCCTTAACGGCTTGTTTTTAAGTTTTAAGTGATAATTTTTGCAAATTATCGTCATACTCCCAAATCGTGAGACTCGGGACTACGCGAACAGTTCCTACAAGTTACATTGGTCCCGTGCGAGGTGTTCGTGCCCCCTACGGGGTCGTTTGGAGGTGGTTTGGGTTTTCATCCTTAACGGCTTGTTTTTAAGTTTAAGTACTGATTTCTGCAAATTATCGGCATATTCACAAACCGGGAGACCCGGGACTACGCGGTCAGTTCCTACAAGTTACATTGGTCCCATGCGAGGTGTTCGTGCCCCCTACGGGGTCGTTTGGGGGGTGGTTTGGGTTTTCCCCCATTAACGGCTTGTTTTTAAGTTTATGTACCGATTTTTTCAAATTATCATCATGTTCATAAACCGAGAGACCCGGGACTACGCGGTCAGTTCCTACAATTTACATTGGTCCCGTGCGAGGTGTTCGTGCCCCCTACGGAATTGTTTGGGGGGTGGTGTGGGTTTTCCCCCTTTAACAGCTTGTTTTTAAGTTTAAGTACTGATTTTTGAAAATTATCGTCATATTCACAAACCGAGAGACCCGGGACTACACGGTCAGTTCCTATAAGTTACATTGGTCCCGTGCGAGGTGTTCGTGCCCCCTACGGGGTCATTTGGGGGGTGTCTTGGGTTTTCACCCTTTAACGGCTTGTTTTTAAGTTTTAAGTGATGATTTTTGCAAATTATCGTCATACACTCAAACCGGGAGACCCGGGACTACGCGAACAGTTCCTACAAGTTACATTGGTCTCGTGCGAGGTGTTTGTGCCTCCCACCTGGTCGTTTAGGGGGTGGTTTGGGTTTTCACCCTTTGATGGCTTGTTTTTAACTAAGTGTGATTTTTGCAAATTATTGTCATATTCACAAACCGGGAGACCCGGGACTACGCGGTCAGTTCATACAAGTTACATTTGTCCCGTGCGAGGCGTTCGTGCCGCCTACGGGGTCGTTTGGGGGGTGGTTTGGGTTTTCACCCTTTAACGGCTTGTTTTTAAGTTTAAGTGTTGATTTTTGCAAATTATCGTCATATTCATAAACCGAGAGATCCGGGACTACGCGGTCAGTTCCTACAAGTTACATTTGTCCCGTGCGAGGTGTTCGTGCCCCATACGGAGTCGTTTGGGGGGTGGTTTGGGTTTTCATCCTTAACGGCTTGTTTTTAAGTTTTAAGTGATAATTTTTGCAAATTATCATCATACTCCCAAACCGTGAGACCCGGGACTACGCGAACAGTTCCTACAAGTTACATTGGTCCCGTGCGAGGTGTTCGTGCCCCCTACGGGGTCGTTTGGGGGGTGTTTTGGGTTTTCACCCTTTAACGGCTTGTTTTTAAGTTTTAAGTGTTCATTTTTACGAATTATCGTCATATTCACAAACCGGGAGACCCGGGACTATGCGGTCAGTTCCTACAAGTTACATTTGTCCCGTGCGATGTGTTCATGCCCCCTACGGGGTCATTTTGTGGGTGGTTTGGGTTTTCACCCTTTAACGGCTTGTTTTTAATTTTAAGTGCTGATTTTTGCAAATTATTGTCATACTCTCAGACCGGCAGACCCGGGACTACGCGGCCAGTTCCTACAAGTTACATCGGTCCCGTGCGAGGTGTTCGTGCCCCCTACGGAGTCGTTTGGGTGGTGGTTTGGGTTTTTACCCTTTAACGGCTTGTTTTTAAGTTTAAGTGATGATTTTTGCAAATTATCGTCATACTCTCAAACCAAGAGACCCAGGACTATACGATCAGTTCCTATAACTTACATTGGTCCCGTGCGAGATGTTCGTGCCTCCTACGGGATTGTTTGGGGGTTGGTCTGGGTTTTCACCCTTTGACGGCCTGCTTTTAACTAATCATGATTTCTGTAAATTATCATCATATTCACAAACCGAAAGACCCGGGGCTACGCGGTCAGATCCTACAACCAAGTTGGTCCCGTGTGAGGTGTTCGTGCACCCTATGGGGTCGTTTGGGGGGTGGTTTGGGTTTTCCACCTTTAACGGCTTGTTTTTAAGTTTAAGTACAGATTTTTGTAAATTATCGTCATATTCACAAACCGGGAGACCCGGGACAACGCGGTCAGTTCCTACAAGTTACATTGGTCCCATGCGAGGTGTTCGTGCCCCCTACGGGGTCGTTTGGGGGTGGTTTGGGTTTTTCCCCTTTAACGGCTTGTTTTTAAGTTTAAGTACTGATTTTTGCAAATTATCGGCATATTCACAAACCGGGAGACCCGAGACTACGCGATCAGTTCCTACAAGTTACATTGGTCCCCTGCGAGGGGTTCGTGCCCCCTACGGGGTCGTTTGGGGTGTTATTTGGGTTTTCACCTTTTAACGCCTTGTTTTTAAGTTTAAGTGTTAATTTTTGTAAATGATCGTCATATTCATAAACCGAGAGACCCGGGACTACGCGGTCAGTTCCTACAAGTTACATTGGTCCCGTGCGTGGTGTTCGTGCCCCCTACGGGGTCGTTTGGGGGGTGTTTTGGGTTTTCACCCTTTAACGACTTGTTTTTAAGTTTTAAGTGTTGATTTTTACGAATTATCGTCATATTCACAAACCGGGAGACCCGAGACTATGCGGTCAGTTCCTACAAGTTACATTGGTCCCGTGCGAGGTGTTCGTGCCCCCTACGGGGTCGTTTGGGGGGGGGTTTAGGGTTTTCACCCTTTAACGGCTTGTTTTTAATTTTAAGTGCTGATTTTTGCAAATTATCGTCATACTCTCAGACCGGCAGACCCGGGACTACGCGGCCAGTTCCTACAAGTTACATCGGTCCCGTGCGAGGTGTTCGTGCCCCCTACGGAGTCGTTTGGGTGGTGGTTTGGGTTTTTACCCTTTAACGGCTTGTTTTTAAGTTTAAGTGATGATTTTTGCAAATTATCGTCATACTCTCAAACCAAGAGACCCAGGACTATACGATCAGTTCCTATAACTTACATTGGTCCCGTGCGAGATGTTCGTGCCTCCTACGGGGTTGTTTGGGGGTTGGTCTGGATTTTCACCCTTTGACGGCCTGCTTTTAACTAATCATGATTTTTGTAAATTATCATCATATTCACAAATCGGAAGACCCGGGGCTACGCAGTCACATCCTACAACTTAGATTGGTCCCGTGTGAGGTGTTCGTGCCACCTATGGGGTCGTTTGGGGGGTGGTTTGGGTTTTCCACCTTTAACGGCTTGTTTTTAAGTTTAAGTACTGATTTTTGAAAATTATCGTCATATTCACAAACCGGGAGACCCGGGACAACGCGGTCAGTTCCTACAAGTTACATTTATCCCGTGCGAGGTGTTCGTGCCCCCTACGGGATCGTTTGGGGGTGGTTTGGGTTTTTCCCCTTTAACGGCTTGTTTTTAAGTTTAAGTACTGATTTTTGCAAATTATCGGCATATTCACAAACCGGGAGACCCGGGACTACGCGGTCAGTTCCTACAAGTTACATTGGTCACGTGCGAGGCGTTCGTGCCCCCTACGGGGTTGTTTGGGGTGTGGTTTGGGTTTTCACCTTTTAACGGCTTGTTTTTAAGTTTAAGTGCTGATTTTTGTAAATGATCGTCATATTCATAAACCGAGAGACCCGGGACTACGCGGTCAGTTCCTACAAGTTACATTGGTCCCGTGCGAGGTGTTCGTGCCCCTTACGGGGTCGTTTGGGTGGTGGTTTGGGTTTTCATCCTTAACGGCTTGTTTTTAAGTTTTAAGTGATAATTTTTGCAAATTATCATCATACTCCCAAACCGTGAGACCCGAGACTACGCGAACAGTTCCTACAAGTTACATTGGTCCCGTACGAGGTGTTCGTGCCCCCTACGGAGTCGTTTGGGGGGTGTTTTGGGTTTTCATCCTTAACGGCTTGTTTTTAAGTTTAAGTACTGATTTCTGCAAATTATCGGCATATTCACAAACCGGGAGACCCGGGACTACGCGGTCAGTTCCTACAAGTTACATTGGTCCCATGCGAGGTGTTCGTGCCCCCTACGGGGTCGTTTGGGGGGTGGTTGGGGTTTTCACCCTTTAACGGCTTGTTTTTAAGTTTAAGTACTGATTTTTGCAAATTATCGGCATATTCACAAACCGGGAGACCCGGGACTACGCGATCAGTTCCTACAAGTTACATTGGTCCCGTGCGAGGTGTTCGTGCCCCCTACGGGGTCGTTTGGGGGGTGTCTTGGGTTTTCACCCTTTAACGGCTTGTTTTTAAGTTTTAAGTGATGATTTTTGCAAATTATCGCCATACACTCAAACCGGGAGACCCGGGACTACGCGAACAGTTCCTACAAGTTACATTGGTCTCGTGCGAGGTGTTTGTGCCTACCACGGGGTCGTTTAGGGGGTGGTTTGGGTTTTCACCCTTTGATGGCTTGTTTTTAACTAAGTGTGATTTTTGCAAATTATCGTCATATTCACAAACCGGGAGACCCGGGACTACGCGGTCAGTTCCTACAAGTTACATTGGTCCCGTGCGAGGCGTTCGTGCCCCCTACGGGGTCGTTTGGGGGGTGGTTTGGGTTTTCACCCTTTAACGGCTTGTTTTTAAGTTTAAGTGTTGATTTTTGCAAATTATCATCATATTCATAAACCGAGAGACCCGGGACTACGCGGTCAGTTCCTACAAGTTACATTGGTCCCGTACGAGGTGTTCGTACCCCCTACGGGGTCGTTTGGGGGGTGTTTTGGGTTTTCACCCTTTAACGACTTGTTTTTAAGTTTTAAGTGTTGATTTTTCCGAATTATCGTCATATTCACAAACCGGGAGACCCAGGACTATGCGGTCAGTTCCTACAAGTTACATTTGTCCCGTGCGATGTGTTCGTGCCCCCTACGGGGTCATTTGGTAGGTGGTTTGGGTTTTCACCCTTTAATGGCTTGTTTTTTATTTTAAGTGCTGATTTTTGCAAATTATCGTCATACTCTCAGACCGGCAGACCCCGGACTACGCGGTCAGTTCCTACAAGTTACATCGGTCCCGTACGAGGTGTTCGTGCCCCCTACGGGGTCGTTTGGGTGGTGGTTTGGGTTTTTACCCTTTAACGACTTGTTTTTAGGTTTAAGTGATGATTTTTGAAAATCATCGTCATACTCTCAAACCGAGAGACCCGGGACTATACGATCAGTTCCTACAACTTACATTGGTCCCGTGCGAGGTGTTGGTGCCTCCTACGGGGTTGTTTGGGGGTTGGTCTGGGTTTTCACCCTTTAACGTCATGCTTTTAACAAATCATGATTTTTGTAAATTATCGTCACATTAACAAACCGGAAGACCCGGGGCTACGCGGTCAGATCCTACAACTTACATTGGTCCCGTGTGAGCTGTTCGTGCCCCCTATGGGGTCGTTTGGGGGGTGGTTTGGGTTTTCCACCTTTAACGGCTTGTTTTTAAGTTTAAGTACTGATTTTTGCAAATTATCGTCATATTCACAAACCGGGAGACCCGGGACTACGCGGTCAGTTCCTACAAGTTACATTGGTCCCGTGCGAGGTGTTCGTGCCCCCTACGGGGTCGTTTGGGGGTGGTTTGGGTTTTTCCCCTTTAACGGCTTGTTTTTAAGTTTAAGTACTGATTTTTGTAAATTATCGGCATATTCACAAACCGGGAGACCCGGGACTACGCGGTCAGTTCCTACAAGTTACATTGGTCCCGTGCGTGGCGTTCGTGCCCCCTACGGGGTCGTTTGGGGTGTGGTTTGGGTTTTCACCCTTTAACGGCTTGTTTTTAAGTTTAAGTGCTGATTTTTGCAAATTATCGTCACATTCATAAACCGAGAGACCCGGGACTACGCAGTCAGTTCCTAAAAGTTACATTGGTCCCGTGCGAGGTGTTCGTGCCCCCTACGGGGTCGTTTGGGGGGTGGTTTGGGTTTTCATCCATAACGGCTTGTTTTTAAGTTTTAAGTGATGATTTTTGCAAATTATCGTCATACTCTCATACCGTGAGACCCGGGACTACGCGAACAGTTCCTACAAGTTACATTGGTCCCGTGCGAAGTGTTTGTGCCTCCCACCGGGTCGTTTAGGGGGTGGTTTGGGTTTTCACCCTTTGATGGCTTGTTTTTAACTAAGTGTGATTTTTGAAAACTATCGTCATATTCACAAACCGGGAGACCCGGGACTACGCGGTAAGTTCCTATAAGTTACATTGGTCTGGTGCGAGGCATTCGTGCCCCCTACAGGGTCATTTGGGGGGTGGTTTGGGTTTTCACCCTTTAACGGCTTGTTTTTAAGTTTAAGTGCTGATTTTTGCAAATTATCGTCATATGCACAAACCGAGAGATCCGGGACAACGCGGTCAGTTCCTACAAGTTACATTGGTCCCGTACGAGGTGTTCGTACCCCCTACGGGGTCGTTTGGGGGGTGTTTTGGGTTCTCACCCTTTAACGACTTGTTTTTAAGTTCTAAGTGTTGATTTTTGCGAATTATCGTCATATTCACAAACCGGGAGACCCGGGACTATGCGGTCAGTTCCTACAAGTTACACTTGTCCCGTGCGATGTGTTCATGCCCCCTACGGGGTCATTTGGTGGGTGGTTTGGGTTTTCACCTTTAACGGCTTGTTTTTAATTTTAAGTGCTGATTTTTGCAAATTATCGTCATACTCTCAGACGGGCAGACTCGGGACTATGCGGTCAGTTCCTACAAGTTACATCGGTCCCGTGCGAGGTGTTCGTGCCCCCTACGGGGTCGTTTGGGTGGTGGTTTGGGTTTTTACCCTTTAACGACTTGTTTTTAAGTTTAAGTGATGATTTTTGCAAATTATCGTCATACTCCCAAACCGAGAGACCCGGGACTATACGATCAGTTCCTACAACTTACATTGGTCACGTGCGAGATGTTCGTGCCTCCTACGGGGTTGTTTGGGGGTTGGTCTGGGTTTTCACCCTTTGACGGCCTGCTTTTAACTAATCATGATTTTTGTAAATTATCATCATATTCAGAAACCGGAAGACCCGGGGCCACGCGGTCAGATCCTACAACTTACATTGGTCCCGTGTGAGGTGTTCGTGCCCCCTATGGGGTCGTTTGGGGTGTGGTTGGGGTTTTCCACCTTTAACGGCTTGTTTTTAAGTTTAAATACTGATTTTTACAAATTATCGTCATATTCACAAACTGGGAGTCCCGGGACTACGCGGTCAGTTCCTACAAGTTACATTGTTCCCGTGCGAGGTGTTCGTACCCCCTACGGGGTCGTTTGGGGGTGGTTTGGGTTTTTCCCCTTTAACGGCTTGTTTTTAAGTTTAAGTACTGATTTTTGCAAATTATCGGCTTATTCACAAATCGAGAGACCCGGGACTCCGCGGTCAGTTCCTAGAAGTCACATTGGTCTCGTGCGAGGTGTTCGTGCCCCCTACGGGGTCGTTTGGGGGATGGTTTGGGTTTTACCCCTTTAACGGCTTGTTTTTAAGTTTAAGTACTGATTTTTGCAAATTATCGCCATATTCACAAACCGGAAGACCCGGGACTACGCGATCAGTTCCTATAACTTACATTGGTCCCTTGTGAGGTGTTCGTGCCCCCTACAGGGTCGTTTGGGGGGTGGTTTGGGTTTTCACCCTTTAACTTCTTGTTTTTAAGTCTAAGTGTTGATTTTTGTAAATTATAGTCATACTCTCAGACCGGCAGACCCGGGACTACGCGGTCAGTTCCTACAAGTTACATTTGTCCCGTGCGATGTGTTCGTTTTCCCTACGGGGTCATTTGTGGGGTTGTTTGGGTTTTCCCCCTTTAACGGCTTGCTTTTAAGTTTAAGTACTGATTTTTGAAAATTATCGTCATATTCACAAACCGGGAGACCCGGGACTACGCGGTGAGTTCCTACAAGTTACATTGGACCCGTGCGAGGTGTTCGTGCCCCCTACGTGGTCGTTTGAGGGGTGGTTTGGGTTTTCCCCTCTTAACGGCTTGTTTTTATTTTTAAGTACTGATTTTCGCAAATTATTTCCATATTCACAAACCGGGACTACGCGGTCAGTTCCTACAAGTTACATTAGTCCCATGCGAGGTGTTCGTGCCCCCTACGGGATCGTTTGGGGGGTGGTTTGGGTTTTCCACCTTAAACGGCTTGTTTTTAATTTTATGTACTGATTTTTGCAAATTATTGCCATATTCACAAACCGGCAGACCCGGGACTACGCGGTCAGTTCCTACACGTTACATTGATCCCGTGCGAGGTGTTCGTGCCACCTACGGGGTCGTTTGGGGGGTGGTTTGGGTTTTCGCCCTTTAACGGCTTGTTTTTTAAGTTTAAGTGATGATTTTGGCAAATTATCGTCATACTCTCAGACCGGCAGATCCGGGACTACGCGGTCAGTTCCTACATGTTACATTGGTCCCGTGCGAGGTGTTAGTGCCCCCTACGGGGTCGTTTGGGGGGTGGTTTGGGTTTTCGCCCTTTAGCGGCTTGTTTTTAAGTTTAAGTACTGATTTTTGCAAATTATCGCCTTATTCACAAATCGGGATACCCGGGACTACGCGGTCAGTTCCTACAAGTTACATTGGTCCCGTGTGAGGTGTTCGTGCGCCTACGGGGTGGTTTGGGGGGTGGTTTGTGTTTTCACCCTTTAACGGCTTGTTTTTAATTTTATGTACTGATTTTTGCAAATTATTGCCATATTCAAAAACCGGGAGACCCGGTACTACGCGGTCAGTTCCTACAAGTTACATTGGTCCCGTGCTAGGTGTTCGTGCCCCCTACGGGGTCGTTTGGGGGGTGGTTTGGGTTTTCTCCCTTTAACGGCTTGTTTTTAAGTTTAAGTGATGATTTTGGCAAATTATCGTCATACTCTCAGACCGGCAGATCCGGGACTACGCGGTCAGTTCCTACATGTTATATTGGTCCCGTGCGAGGTGTTAGTGCCCCCTACGGGGTCGTTTGGGAGGTGGTTTGGGTTTTATCCCTTTAACGGCTTATTTTTAAGTTTAAGTACTGATTCTTACAAATTATCATCATATTCACAAACCGGGAGACCCGGGACTACGCGGTCAGTTCCTACAAGTTACATTAGTCCCGTGCGAGGTGTTCGTGCCCCCTACGGGGTCGTTTGGGGGTGGTTTGGGTTTTCCCCCTTTAACGGCTTGTTTTTAAGTTGAAGTACTGATTTTTGCAAATTATCATCATATTCACAAACCGAGAGACCCGGGAGTACGCGGTCAGTTGCTACAAGTTACATTGGTCCCGTGCGACGTGTTCATGCCCCCTATGGGATCGTTTGGGGGGTGGTTTGGGTTTTCACCCTTTAACGTCTTGTTTTTAATTTTAAGTGATGATTTTTGCAAATTATCGTCATACTCTCAGACCGGTAGACCCGGGACTACGCAGTCACTTCCTACATGTTACATTGGTCCCGTGCGAGGAGTTCGTTCCCCCTACGGGGTCGTTTGTGGGGTGGTTTGGGTTTTCACCCTTTAACGGCTTGTTTTTAAGTTTAAGTGCTGATTTTTGCAAATTATCGTCATACTCATAGACCGAGAGACCCGGGACTACGCGGTCAGTTCCTACAAGTTACATTGGTCCCGTGCGAGGTGTTTGTGCCCCCAACGGGGTCGTTTGGGGAATGGTTTGGGTTTTCACCCTTTGACGGCTTGTTTTTAAGTTTAAGTGATGATTGTTGCAAATTATCGTCATACTCTCAGACCGGCATACCCGGGACTACGCGGTCAGTTCCTACAAGTTACATCGGTCCCGTGCAAGGTGTTCGTGCCCCCTACGGGGTCGTTTGGGTTGTGGTTTGGGTTTTTACCCTTTAACGGCTTGTTTTTAAGTTTAAGTGATGATTTTTGCGAATTATCGTCATACTCTCAAACCGAGAGACCCGGGAGTATACGATCAGTTCCTACAAGTTACATTGGTCCCGTGCGAGGTGTTCGTGCCTCGTACGGGGTCGTTTGGTGGTTGGTTTGGGTTTTCACCCTTTGACGGCATGTTTTTAATTTTATGTATTGATTTTTGAAAATTATTGCCATATTCACAAACCGGGAGACCCGGGACTACGCGGTCAGTTCCTACAAGTTACATTGGTCCCGTGCGAGGTGTTTGTGTCCCCTACGGGGTCGTTTGGGGGTGGTTTGGGTTTTTCCCCTTTAACGGCTTGTTTTTAAGTTTAAGTGTTGATTTTTGTAAATTATCGTCATATTCATAAACCGAGAGACCCGGGACTACGCGGTCAGTTCCTACAAGTTACATTGGTCCCGTGCGTGGTGTTCGTGCCCCATACGGGGTCGTTTGGGGGGTGGTTTGGGTTTTCATCCTTAACTGCTTGTTTTTAAGTTTTAAGTGATAATTTTTGCAAATTATCGTCATACTCCGAAACCGTGAGACCCGGGACTACGCGAACAGTTCCTACAAGTTACATTGGTCCCGTACGAGGTGTTCGTGCCCCCTACGGGGTCGTTTGGGGGGGGTTTTGGGTTTTCACCCTTTAACGGCTTGTTTTTAATTTTAAGTGCTGATTTTTGCAAATTATCGTCATACTCTCAGACCGGCAGACCCGGGACTACGCGGCCAGTTCCTACAAGTTACATCGGTCCCGTGCGAGGTGTTCGTGCCCCCTACGGAGTCGTTTGGGTGGTGGTTTGGGTTTTTACCCTTTAACGGCTTGTTTTTAAGTTTAAGTGATGATTTTTGCAAATTATCGTCATACTCTCAAACCAAGAGACCCAGGACTATACGATCAGTTCCTATAACTTACATTGGTCCCGTGCGAGATGTTCGTGCCTCCTACGGGGTTGTTTGGGGATTGGTCTGGATTTTCACCCTTTGACGGCCTACTTTTAACTAATCATGATTTTTGTAAATTATCATCATATTCACAAACCGGAAGACCCGGGGCTACGCGGTCAGATCCTACAACTTAGATTGGTCCCGTGTGAGGTGTTCGTGCCACCTATGGGGTCGTTTGGGGGGTGGTTTGGGTTTTCCACCTTTAACGGCTTGTTTTTAAGTTTAAGTACTGATTTTTGAAAATTATCGTCATATTCACAAACCGGGAGACCCGGGACAACGCGGTCAGTTCCTACAAGTTACATTGGTCCCGTGCGAGGTGTTCGTGCCCCCTACGGGGTCGTTTGGGGGTGGTTTGGGTTTTTCCCCTTTAACGGCTTGTTTTTAAGTTTAAGTACTGATTTTTGCAAATTATTGGCATATTCACAAACTGGGAGACCCGGGACTACGCGGTCAGTTCCTACAAGTTACATTGGTCCCGTGCGAGGCATTCGTACCCCCTACGGGGTATTTTGGGGTGTGGTTTGGGTTTTCACCTTTTAACAGCTTGTTTTTAAGTTTAAGTGCTGATTTTTGTAAATGATCGTCATATTCATAAACCGAGAGACCCGGGACTACGCGGTCAGTTCCTACAAGTTACATTGGTCCCGTGTGAGGTGTTCGTGCCCCATACGGGGTCGTTTGGGGGGTGGTTTGGGTTTTCATCCTTAACGGCTTGTTTTTAAGTTTTAAGTGATAATTTTTGCAAATTATCATCATACTCCCAAACCGTGAGACCCGAGACTACGCGAACAGTTCCTACAAGTTACATTGGTCCCGTACGAGGTGTTCGTGCCCCCTACGGGGTCGTTTGGGGGGTGGTTTGGGTTTTCATCCTTAACGGCTTGTTTTTAAGTTTTAAGTGATGATTTTTGCAAATTATCGTCATACACTCAAACCGGGAGACCCGGGACTACGCGAACAGTTCCTACAAGTTACATTGGTCTCGTGCGAGGTGTTTGTGCCTACCACGGGGTCGTTTAGGGGGTGGTTTGGGTTTTCACCCTTTGATGGCTTGTTTTTAACTAAGTGTGATTTTTGCAAATTATCGTCATATTCACAAACCGGGAGACCCGGGACTACGCGGTCAGTTCCTACAAGTTACATTGGTCCCGTACGAGGCGTTCGTGCCCCCTACGGGGTCGTTTGGGGGGTGGTTTGGGTTTTCACCCTTTAACGGCTTGTTTTTAAGTTTAAGTGTTGATTTTTGCAAATTATCGTCATATTCATAAACCGAGAGACCCGGGACTACGCGGTTAGTTCCAACAAGTTACATTGGTCCCGTACGAGGTGTTCGTACCCCCTACGGGGTCGTTTGGGGGGTGTTTTGGGTTTTCACCCTTTAACGACTTGTTTTTAAGTTTTAAGTGTTGATTTTTCCGAATTATCGTCATATTCACAAACCGGGAGACCCAGGACTATGCGGTCAGTTCCTACAAGTTACATTTGTCCCGTGCGATGTGTTCGTGCCCCCTACGGGGTCATTTGGTAGGTGGTTTGGGTTTTCACCCTTTAATGGCTTGTTTTTTATTTTAAGTGCTGATTTTTGCAAATTATCATCATACTCTCAGACCGGCAGACCCGGGACTACGCGGTCAGTTCCTACAAGTTACATCGGTCCCGTACGAGGTGTTCGTACCCCCTACGGGGTCGTTTGGGTGGTGGTTTGGGTTTTTACCCTTTAACGACTTGTTTTTAAGTTTAAGTGATGATTTTTGAAAATCATCGTCATACTCTCAAACCGAGAGACCCGGGACTATACGATCAGTTCCTACAACTTACATTGGTCCCGTGCGAGGTGTTGGTGCCTCCTACGGGGTTGTTTGGGGGTTGGTCTGGGTTTTCACCCTTTAACGGCATGCTTTTAACAAATCATGATTTTTGTAAATTATCGTCACATTCACAAACCGGAAGACCCGGGGCTACGCGGTCAGATCCTACAACTTACATTGGTCCCGTGTGAGCTGTTCGTGCCCCCTATGGGGTCGTTTGGGGGGTGGTTTGGGTTTTCCACCTTTAACGGCTTGTTTTTAAGTTTAAGTACTGATTTTTGCAAATTATCGTCATATTCACAAACCGGGAGACCCGGGACTACGCGGTCAGTTCCTACAAGTTACATTGGTCCCGTGCGAGGTGTTCGTGCCCCCTACGGGGTCGTTTGGGGGTGGTTTGGGTTTTTCCCCTTTAACGGCTTGTTTTTAAGTTTAAGTACTGATTTTTGTAAATTATCGGCATATTCACAAACCGGGAGACCCGGGACTACGCGGTCAGTTCCTACAAGTTACATTGGTCCCGTGCGTGGCGTTCGTGCCCCCTACGGGGTCGTTTCGGGTGTGGTTTGGGTTTTCACCCTTTAACGGCTTGTTTTTAAGTTTAAGTGCTGATTTTTGCAAATTATCGTCACATTCATAAACCGAGAGACCCGGGACTACGCAGTCAGTTCCTAAAAGTTACATTGGTCCCGTGCGAGGTGTTCGTGCCCCCTACGGGGTCGTTTGGGGGGTGGTTTGGGTTTTCATCCCTAACGGCTTGTTTTTAAGTTTTAAGTGATGATTTTTGCAAATTATCGTCATACTCTCATACCGTGAGACCCGGGACTACGCGAACAGTTCCTACAAGTTACATTGGTCCCGTGCGAGGTGTTTGTGCCTCCCACAGGGTCGTTTAGGGGGTGGTTTGGGTTTTCACCCTTTGATGGCTTGTTTTTAACTAAGTGTGATTTTTGAAAATTATCGTCATATTCACAAATCGGGAGACCCGGGACTACGCGGTAAGTTCCTATAAGTTACATTGGTCCGGTGAGAGGCGTTCGTGCCCCCTACGGGGTCATTTGGGGGGTGGTTTGGGTTTTCACCCTTTAACGGCTTGTTTTTAAGTTTAAGTGCTGATTTTTACAAATTATCGTCATATGCACAAACCGAGAGATCCGGGACAACGCGGTCAGTTCCTACAAGTTACATTGGTCCCGTACGAGGTGTTCGTACCCCCTACGGGGTCGTTTGGGGGGTGTTTTGGGTTCTCACCCTTTAACGACTTGTTTTTAAGTTTTAAGTGTTGATTTTTGCGAATTATCGTCATATTCACAAACCGGGAGACCCGGGACTATGCGGTCAGTTCCTACAAGTTACACTTGTCCCGTGCGATGTGTTCATGCCCCCTACGGGGTCATTTGGTGGGTGGTTTGGGTTTTCACCTTTAACAGCTTGTGTTTAATTTTAACTGCTGATTTTTGCAAATTATCGTCATACTCTCAGACCGGCAGACCCGGGACTATGCGGTCAGTTCCTACAAGTTACATCGGTCCCGTGCGAGGTGTTCGTGCCCCCTACGGGGTCGTTTGGGTGGTGGTTTGGGTTTTTACCCTTTAACGGCTTGTTTTTAAGTTTAAGTGATGATTTTTGCAAATTATCGTCATACTCCCAAACCGAGAGACCCGGGACAATACGATCAGTTCCTACAACTTACATTGGTCCCGTGCGAGATGTTCGTGCCTCCTACGGGGTTGTTTGAGGGTTGGTCTGGGTTTTCACCCTTTGACGGCCTGCTTTTAACTAATCATGATTTTTGTAAATTATCGTCATATTCACAAACTGGGAGTCCCGGGACTACACGGTCAGTTCCTACAAGTTACATTGTTCCCGTGCGAGGTGTTCGTGCCCCCTACGGGGTCGTTTGGGGGTGGTTTGGGTTTTTCCCCTTTAACGGCTTGTTTTTAAGTTTAAGTAATGATTTTTGCAAATTATCGGCTTATTCACAAATCGAGAGACCCGGGACTCCGCGGTCAGTTCCTAGAAGTCACATTGGTCTCGTGCGAGGTGTTCGTGCCCCCTACGGGGTCGTTTGGGGGATGGTTTGGGTTTTACCCCTTTAACGGCTTGTTTTTAAGTTTAAGTACTGATTTTTGCAAATTATCGCCATATTCACAAACCGGAAGACCCGGGACTACGCGATCAGTTCCTATAACTTACATTGGTCCCGTGCGAGGTGTTCGTGCCCCCTACAGGGTCGTTTGGGCGGGTGGTTTGGGTTTTCACCCTTTAACTTCTTGTTTTTAAGTCTAAGTGTTGATTTTTGTAAATTATAGTCATACTCTCAGACCGGCAGACCCGGGACTACGCGGTCAGTTCCTACAAGTTACATTTGTCCCGTGCGATGTGTTCGTTTTCCCTACGGGGTCATTTGTGGGGTGGTTTGGGTTTTCCCCCTTTAACGGCTTGCTTTTAAGTTTAAGTACTGATTTTTGAAAATTATCGTCATATTCACAAACCGGGAGACCCGGGACTACGCGGTCGGTTCCTACAAGTTACATTGGACCCGTGCGAGGTGTTCGTGCCCCCTACGGGGTCGTTTGAGGGGTGGTTTGGGTTTTCCCCTCTTAACGGCTTGTTTTTATTTTTAAGTACTGATTTTCGCAAATTATTACCATATTCACAAACCGGGACTACGCGGTCAGTTCCTACAAGTTACATTAGTCCCATGCGAGGTGTTCGTGCCCCCTACGGGATCGTTTGGGGGGTGGTTTGGGTTTTCCACCTTTAACGGCTTGTTTTTAATTTTATGTACTGATTTTTGCAAATTATTGCCATATTCACAAATCGACAGACCCGGGACTACGCGGTCAGTTCCTACACGTTACATTGATCCCGTGCGAGGTGTTCGTGCCACCTACGGGGTCGTTTGGGGGGTGGTTTGGGTTTTCGCCCTTTAACGGCTTGTTTTTAAGTTTAAGTGATGATTTTGGCAAATTATCGTCATACTCTCAGACCGGCAGATCCGGGACTACGCGGTCAGTTCCTACATGTTACATTGGTCCCGTGCGAGGTGTTAGTGCCCCCTACGGGGTCGTTTGGGGGGTGGTTTGGGTTTTCGCCCTTTAGCGGCTTGTTTTTAAGTTTAAGTACTGATTTTTGCAAATTATCGCCTTATTCACAAATCGGGATACCCGGGACTACGCGGTCAGTTCCTACAAGTTACATTGGTCCCGTGTGAGGTGTTCGTGCGCCTACGGGGTGGTTTGGGGGGTGGTTTGTGTTTTCACCCTTTAACGGCTTGTTTTTAATTTTATGTACTGATTTTTGCAAATTATTGCCATATTCACAAACCGGGAGACCCGGTACTACGCGGTCAGTTCCTACAAGTTACATTGGTCCCGTGCTAGGTGTTCGTGCCCCCTACGGGGTCGTTTGGGGGGTGGTTTGGGTTTTCTCCCTTTAACGGCTTGTTTTTAAGTTTCAGTGATGATTTTGGCAAATTATCGTCATACTCTCAGACCGGCAGATCCGGGACTACGCGGTCAGTTCCTACATGTTACATTGGTCCCGTGCGAGGTGTTAGTGCCCCCTACGGGGTCGTTTGGGAGGTGGTTTGGGTTTTATCCCTTTAACGACTTATTTTTAAGTTGAAGTACTGATTCTTACAAATTATCATCATATTCACAAATCGGGAGACCCGGGACTACGCGGTCAGTTCCTACAAGTTACATTAGTCCCGTGCGAGGTGTTCGTGCCCCCTACGGGGTCGTTTGGTGGTGGTTTGGGTTTTCCCCCTTTAACGGCTTGTTTTTAAGTTGAAGTACTGATTTTTGCAAATTATCATCATATTCACAAACCGAGAGACCCGGGAGTACGCGGTCAGTTGCTACAAGTTACATTGGTCCCGTGCGAGGTGTTCGTGCCCCCTATGGGATCGTTTGGGGGGTGGTTTGGGTTTTCACCCTTTAACGGCTTGTTTTTAATTTTAAGTGATGATTTTTGCAAATTATCGTCATACTCTCAGACCGGTAGACCCGGGACTACGCAGTCACTTCCTACATGTTACATTGGTCCCGTGCGAGGAGTTCGTTCCCCCTACGGGGTCGTTTGTGGGGTGGTTTGGGTTTTCACCCTTTAACGGCTTGTTTTTAAGTTTAAGTGCTGATTTTTGCAAATTATCGTCATACTCATAGACCGAGAGACCCGGGACTACGCGGTCAGTTCCTACAGGTTACATTGGTCCCGTGCGAGGTGTTTGTGCCCCCAACGGGGTCGTTTGGGGAATGGTTTGGGTTTTCACCCTTTGACGGCTTGTTTTTAAGTTTAAGTGATGATTGTTGCAAATTATCGTCATACTCTCAGACCGGCATACCCGGGACTACGCGGTCAGTTCCTACAAGTTACATCGGTCCCGTGGAAGGTGTTCGTGCCCCCTACGGGGTCGTTTGGGTGGTGGTTTGGGTTTTTACCCTTTAACGGGTTGTTTTTAAGTTTAAGTGATGATTTTTGCAAATTATCGTCATACTCTCAAACCGAGAGACCCGGGAGTATACGATCAGTTCCTACAAGTTACATTGGTCCCGTGCGAGGTGTTCGTGCCTCGTACGGGGTCGTTTGGTGGTTGGACTGGGTTTTCACCCTTTGACGGCATGTTTTTAATTTTATGTACTGATTTTTGAAAATTATTGCCATATTCACAAACCGGGAGACCCGGGACTACGCGGTCAGTTCCTACAAGTTACATTGGTCCCGTGCGAGGTGTTTGTGCCCCCTACGGGGTCGTTTGGGGGGTGGTTTGGGTTTGCGCCCTTTAATGGCTTGTTTTTAAGTTTAAGTGATGATTTTTGCAAATTATCGTCATACTCTCAGACCGACAGATCCGGGACTACGCGGTCAGTTCCTACATGTTACATTGGTCCCGTGCGAGGTGTTCGTGCCCCCTACGGGATCGTTTGGGGGTGGTTTGGGTTTTCCCCTTTAACGGCTTATTTTTAAGTTTAAGTACTGATTTTTGCAAATTATCATCATATTCACAAGCCGGGAGACCCGGGACTACGTGGTCAGTTCTTTCAAGTTACATTGGTCCCGTGCGAGGTGTTCGTGCCCCCTACGGGGTCGTTTGGGGGGCGGTTTTGGTTTTCCCCCTTTAACGGCTTGTTTTTAAGTTGAAGTACTGATTTTTGCAAATTATCATCATATTCACAAACCGATAGACCCGGGAGTACGTGGTCAGTTGCTACAAATTACTTTGGTCCCGTGCGAGGTGTTCGTGCCCCCTATGGGATCGTTTGGGGGGTGGTTTGGGTTTTCACCCTTTAACGGCTTGTTTTTAAGTTTAAGTGATGATTTTTGCAACTTATCATCATACTCTCAGACCGGTAGGCCCGAGACTACGCAGTCACTTCCTACATGTTACATTAGTCCCGTGCGAGGTGTTCGTGCCCTCTACGGGGTCGTTTGTGGGGTGGTTTGGGTTTTCACCCTTCAACGGCTTGTTTTTAAGTTTAAGTGCTGATTTTTGCAAATTATCGTCATACTCATAGACCGAGAGAACCGGGACTACGCGGTCAGTTCCTACAAGTTACATTGGTCCCGTGCGAGGTGTTCGTGCCCCCTACGGGGTCGTTTGGGGGGTGGTTTGGGTTTTCACCCTTTGACGGCTTGTTTTTAATTTTAAGTGCTAATTTTTGCAAATTATCGTCATACTCTCAGACCGGCAGACCCGGGACTACGCGGTCAGTTCCTACAAGTTACATCGGTCCCGTGCAAGGTGTTCGTGCCCCCTACGGGGTCGTTTGGGTGGTGGTTTGGGTTTTTACCCTTTAACGGCTTGTTTTTAAGTTTAAGTGATGATTTCTGCAAATTATCGTCATACTCTCAAACCGAGAGACCCGGGACTATACGATCAGTTCCTACAAGTTACATTGGTCCCGTGCGAGGTGTTCGTGCCTCGTACGGGGTCGTTTGGTGGTTGGACTGGGTTCTCACCCTTTGACGGCATGTTTTTAACTAATCGTGATTTTTGTAAAATATCGTCATATTCACCAACCGGAAGACCCGATGCTACGCGGTCAGTTCCGACAACTTACATTGGTCCCGTGCGAGGTGTTCGTGCCACCTATGGGGTCGGTTGGGGGGTGGTTTGGGTTTTCCACCTTTAACGGCTTGTTTTTAAGTTTAAGTACTGATTTTTGCAAATAATCGTCATATTCACAAACCGGGAGACCTGGGACTACGCGGTCAGTTCCTACAAGTTACATTGGACCCGTGCGAGGTGTTCGTGCCCCCTACGGGGTCGTTTGAGGGGTGGTTTGGGTTTTCCCCTCTTAACGGCTTGTTTTTATTTTTAAGTACTGATTTTCGCAAATTATTACCATATTCACAAACCGGGACTACGCGGTCAGTTCCTACAAGTTACATTAGTCCCATACGAGGTGTTCGTGCCCCCTACGGGATCGTTTGGGGGGTGGTTTGGGTTTTCCACCTTTAACGGCTTGTTTTTAATTTTATGTACTGATTTTTGCAAATTATTGCCATATTCACAAACCGACAGACCCGGGACTACGCGGTCAGTTCCTACACGTTACATTGATCCCGTGCGAGGTGTTCGTGCCACCTACGGGGTCGTTTGGGGGGTGGTTTGGGTTTTCGCCCTTTAACGGCTTGTTTTTAAGTTTAAGTGATGATTTTGGCAAATTATCGTCATACTCTCAGACCGGCAGATCCGGGACTACGCGGTCAGTTCCTACATGTTACATTGGTCCCGTGCGAGGTGTTAGTGCCCCCTACGGGGTCGTTTGGGGGGTGGTTTGGGTTTTCGCCCTTTAGCGGCTTGTTTTTAAGTTTAAGTACTGATTTTTGCAAATTATCGCCTTATTCACAAATCGGGATACCCGGGACTACGCGGTCAGTTCCTACAAGTTACATTGGTCCCGTGTGAGGTGTTCGTGCGCCTACGGGGTGGTTTGGGGGGTGGTTTGTGTTTTCACCCTTTAACGGCTTGTTTTTAATTTTATGTACTGATTTTTGCAAATTATTGCCATATTCACAAACCGGGAGACCCGGTACTACGCGGTCAGTTCCTACAAGTTACATTGGTCCCGTGCTAGGTGTTCGTGCCCCCTACGGGGTCGTTTGGGGGGTGGTTTGGGTTTTCTCCCTTTAACGGCTTATTTTTAAGTTTCAGTGATGATTTTGGCAAATTATCGTCATACTCTCAGACCGGCAGATCCGGGACTACGCGGTCAGTTCCTACATGTTACATTGGTCCCGTGCGAGGTGTTAGTGCCCCCTACGGGGTCGTTTGGGAGGTGGTTTGGGTTTTATCCCTTTAACGACTTATTTTTAAGTTGAAGTACTGATTCTTACAAATTATCATCATATTCACAAATCGGGAGACCCGGGACTACGCGGTCAGTTCCTACAAGTTACATTAGTCCCGTGCGAGGTGTTCGTGCCCCCTACGGGGTCGTTTGGGGGTGGTTTGGGTTTTCCCCCTTTAACGGCTTGTTTTTAAGTTGAAGTACTGATTTTTGCAAATTATCATCATATTCACAAACCGAGAGACCCGGGAGTACGCGGTCAGTTGCTACAAGTTACATTGGTCCCGTGCGAGGTGTTCGTGCCCCCTATGGGATCGTTTGGGGGGTGGTTTGGGTTTTCACCCTTTAACGGCTTGTTTTTAATTTTAAGTGATGATTTTTGCAAATTATCGTCATACTCTCAGACCGGTAGACCCGGGACTACGCAGTCACTTCCTACATGTTACATTGGTCCCGTGCGAGGAGTTCGTTCCCCCTACGGGGTCGTTTGTGGGGTGGTTTGGGTTTTCACCCTTTAACGGCTTGTTTTTAAGTTTAAGTGCTGATTTTTGCAAATTATCGTCATACTCATAGACCGAGAGACCCGGGACTACGCGGTCAGTTCCTACAGGTTACATTGGTCCCGTGCGAGGTGTTTGTGCCCCCAACGGGGTCGTTTGGGGAATGGTTTGGGTTTTCACCCTTTGACGGCTTGTTTTTAAGTTTAAGTGATGATTGTTGCAAATTATCGTCATACTCTCAGACCGGCATACCCGGGACTACGCGGTCAGTTCCTACAAGTTACATCGGTCCCGTGGAAGGTGTTCGTGCCCCCTACGGGGTCGTTTGGGTGGTGGTTTGGGTTTTTACCCTTTAACGGGTTGTTTTTAAGTTTAAGTGATGATTTTTGCGAATTATCGTCATACTCTCAAACCGAGAGACCCGGGAGTATACGATCAGTTCCTACAAGTTACATTGGTCCCGTGCGAGGTGTTCGTGCCTCGTACGGGGTCGTTTGGTGGTTGGACTGGGTTTTCACCCTTTGACGGCATGTTTTTAATTTTATGTACTGATTTTTGAAAATTATTGCCATATTCACAAACCGGGAGACCCGGGACTACGCGGTCAGTTCCTACAAGTTACATTGGTCCCGTGCGAGGTGTTTGTGCCCCCTACGGGGTCGTTTGGGGGGTGGTTTGGGTTTGCGCCCTTTAATGGCTTGTTTTTAAGTTTAAGTGATGATTTTTGCAAATTATCGTCATACTCTCAGACCGACAGATCCGGGACTACGCGGTCAGTTCCTACATGTTACATTGGTCCCGTGCGAGGTGTTCGTGCCCCCTACGGGATCGTTTGGGGGTGGTTTGGGTTTTCCCCTTTAACGGCTTATTTTTAAGTTTAAGTACTGATTTTTGCAAATTATCATCATATTCACAAGCCGGGAGACCCGGGACTACGTGGTCAGTTCTTTCAAGTTACATTGGTCCCGTGCGAGGTGTTCGTGCCCCCTACGGGGTCGTTTGGGGGGCGGTTTTGGTTTTCCCCCTTTAACGGCTTGTTTTTAAGTTGAAGTACTGATTTTTGCAAATTATCATCATATTCACAAACCGATAGACCCGGGAGTACGTGGTCAGTTGCTACAAATTACTTTGGTCCCGTGCGAGGTGTTCGTGCCCCCTATGGGATCGTTTGGGGGGTGGTTTGGGTTTTCACCCTTTAACGGCTTGTTTTTAAGTTTAAGTGATGATTTTTGCAACTTATCATCATACTCTCAGACCGGTAGGCCCGAGACTACGCAGTCACTTCCTACATGTTACATTAGTCCCGTGCGAGGTGTTCGTGCCCTCTACGGGGTCGTTTGTGGGGTGGTTTGGGTTTTCACCCTTCAACGGCTTGTTTTTAAGTTTAAGTGCTGATTTTTGCAAATTATCGTCATACTCATAGACCGAGAGAACCGGGACTACGCGGTCAGTTCCTACAAGTTACATTGGTCCCGTGCGAGGTGTTCGTGCCCCCTACGGGGTCGTTTGGGGGGTGGTTTGGGTTTTCACCCTTTGACGGCTTGTTTTTAATTTTAAGTGCTAATTTTTGCAAATTATCGTCATACTCTCAGACCGGCAGACCCGGGACTACGCGGTCAGTTCCTACAAGTTACATCGGTCCCGTGCAAGGTGTTCGTGCCCCCTACGGGGTCGTTTGGGTGGTGGTTTGGGTTTTTACCCTTTAACGGCTTGTTTTTAAGTTTAAGTGATGATTTCTGCAAATTATCGTCATACTCTCAAACCGAGAGACCCGGGACTATACGATCAGTTCCTACAAGTTACATTGGTCCCGTGCGAGGTGTTCGTGCCTCGTACGGGGTCGTTTGGTGGTTGGACTGGGTTTTCACCCTTTGACGGCATGTTTTTAACTAATCGTGATTTTTGTAAAATATCGTCATATTCACCAACCGGAAGACCCGATGCTACGCGGTCAGATCCTACAACTTACATTGGTCCCGTGCGAGGTGTTCGTGCCACCTATGGGGTCGGTTGGGGGGTGGTTTGGGTTTTCCACCTTTAACGGCTTGTTTTTAAGTTTAAGTACTGATTTTTGCAAATAATCGTCATATTCACAAACCGGGAGACCTGGGACTACGCGGTCAGTTCCTACAAGTTACATTGGTCCCATGCGAGGTGTTCGTGCCCCCTACGGGGTCGTTTGGGGGGTGGTTTAGGTTTTCCCCCTTTAACGGCTTGTTTTTAAGTTTAAGTACTGATTTTTGCAAATTATCGGCATATTCACAAATCGGGAGACCCGAGACTACGCGGTTAGTTCCTACAAGTTGCATTGGTCTCGTGCGAGGTGTTCGTGCCCCCTACGGGGTCGTTTGGGGGGTGGTTTGGGTTTTCCCCCTTTAACGGCTAGTTTTTAAGTTTAAGTACTGATTTTTGCAAATTATCGCCATATTCGCAAACCGGGAGACCCAAGACTACGCGGTCAGTTCCTACAAGTTACATTGGTCCCGTGCGAGGTGTTCATGCCCCCAACGGAGTCGTTTCGGGGGTGGTTTGGGTTTTCACCCTTTAACGGCTTGTTTTTAAGTTTAAGTACTGATTTCTGCAAATTGTCACCATATTCACAAACCGGGAGACATGGGACTACGCGGTCAGTTCCTATAAGTTACATGGGTCCCGTGCGAGGTGTTCGTGCCCCCTATGGGGTCGTTTGGGGGGTGGTTTGGGTTTTCTCCCTTTAACGGTTTGTTTTTAAGTTTATAGACTGATTTTTGCAAATTATCGCCATATTCACAAACCGGGAGACCCGGGACTGCGCGGTCAGTTCCTACAAGTTACATTGGTCCCATACGAGGTGTTCGTGCCCCCTACGGGGTCGTTTGGCGGGTGGTTTAGGTTTTCCCCCTTTAACGGTTTGTTTTTAAGTTTAACTACTGATTTTTCAAATTATCGTCATATGAACAAACCGGGAGACCTGGGACTACGCATTCAGTTCCTACAAGTTACATTGGTCCCGTGCGAGGTGTTCGTGCCCCCTACGGGGTCGTTTGAGGGGTGGTTTGTGTTTTCCCCCTTTAACGGCTTGTTTTTAAGTTTAAGTACTGATTTTTGCAAATTATCAGCATATTCACAAATCGGGAGACCCGGGACTACGCGGTTAGTTCCTACAAGTTACATTGATCTCGTGCAAGGTGTTCGTTCCCCCTACGAGATCGTTTGGGGGGTGGTTTTTGTTTTCCCCCTTTAACGGCTAGTTTTTAAGTTTAAGTACTGATTTATGCAAATTATCGCCATATTCACAAACCGGGACACTCGGGACTACGCGGTCAGTTCCTACAAGTTACATTGGTCCCGTGCGAGGTGTTCATGCCCCCTACGGAGTCGTTTGGGGGGTGGTTTGGGTTTTCACCCTTTAAAGGCTTATTTTTAAGTTTAAGTACTGATTTCTGCAAATTATCACCATATTCACAAACCGGGAGACACGGGACTACGCGGTCAGTTCCTACAAGTTACATGGGTCCCGTGCGAGGTGTTCGTGCCCCCTACGGGGTCGTTTGGGGAGTGGTTTGGGTTTTCCCACTTTAACGGCTTGTTTTTAAGTTTAAGTACTGATTTTTGCAAATTATCGTCATATTCACAAACCGGGAGACCCGGGACTACGCGGTCAGTTCTTACAAGTTACATTGGTCCCGTGTGAGGTGTTCGTACCCCCTACGGGGTCGTTTGGGGGGTGGTTTGGGTTTTCCCCCTTTAACGGCTTGTTTTTAAGTTTAATTACTGATTTTTGCAAATTATTGTCATATTCACAAACCGAGAGACCCGGGACTACGCGGTCAGTTCCTACAAGTTACATTGGTCCCGTGCGAGGTGTTCATGCCCCCTATGGGATCGTTTGGGGGGTGGTTTGGGTTTTCACCCTTTAACGGCTTGTTTTTAAGTTTTAAGTGATGATTTTTGCAAATTAGCGTCATACTCTCAAACCGGTACACCCGGGACTACGCGAACAGTTCCTACAAGTTACATTGGTCCCGTGCGAGGTGTTTGTGGTCCCACGGGGTCGTTTAGGGGGTGGTTTGGGTTTTCACCCTTTGACGGCTTGTTTTTAACTAAGTGTGATTTTTGTAAATTATCGTCATATTCACAACCCGGGAGACCCGGGACTACGCAGTCAGTTCGTACAAGTTTACATTGGTCCCGTGCAAGGCGTTCGTGCCCCCTATGGGGTCGTTTGGGGGGTGGTTTGGGTTTTCACCCTTTACCAGCTTGTTTTTAAGTGATGATTTTTGTAAATTATCGTCATACTATCATATCGGGAGACCCAGGACTACGCGATCAGTTCCTACAAGTTACATTGGTCCCGTGCGAGGTGTTTGTTCCTCCTACGGGGTCGTTTGGGAGGTGGTTTGGGTTTTCACCCTTTGACGGCTTATTTTTAACTAAGTGTGATTTTTGCAAATTATCGTCATATTCACAAGCCGGGAGACCCGGGACTACGCGATTAGTTCCTACAAGTTACATTGGTCCCGTGTGAGGTGTTCGTGCCTCCTACGGGATTTTTTTGTGTTGTTTTACGTTTTCACCCTTCTATTGCATGTTTTTATGCTTAAATCTAAATGTTTTGAAAATTTATGTCGTACACTCAAACTGGGAGCCCCCTGACTACGCGGTCGGTTCCTATGAGTCGCATTGATCCATTGCGAGGTGTTCGTGACTACGTGTGTCTCATTCTGGTATGTTTATTAGTTGTTTTACGTTTTCATTCACCAATGTTCAATTTTCAAATGTTGTATGCTAGCCTTAATCAATTTAGAACACTTACTTATTTCATAAAATTTCGACAGTGTTTCCTTTGTTTATTCATGAAATCCAACTTATTTTAATATTAACATAAGCCCAACAACAACAACAAGCACAAAATCCGCAGCTAAACCACCAATAAATCCCTTCCACCGATTTAACATCTAAAAATAGTATATAAATTCATATATAGCCCCTTCCTCCATGTCAACCACTTATTAAGGACTTAAGACACACATCTTACACAACACACACACGCGCACACAACTAAATGAATAATTTACTTAGGTAAAGGTGCACTACATTATAAAATCTTCTATCATCAATATAAAATACTTACCAAATTTATTCTCAACTTGAGATCCTCCGAATAAGCTCCCTCATTCTTGATCCTTGTGTATTTTTGCAAACAACTTGAGATCTTCCCTTTTCCAATCACTTCTTCGAGTTCTGCTTTGGCTTTCACCAGTGTGCTGATGTTGTATCATTCCCGACACAAAGAGGTCCTGCAATACCAAAAATTATATTTTAAAAAGATATATTAACCATTATGTAGGGAAAGTAGTCATTTTACAACATGTGACTTAATTTTCTGACTTGTGAAATGTTCTTGGTTTTTTGTTTTATTTACTAGTTTTTCAATTTTGGCATACATAAAGAATTAGTGAAAATGAGTAAGTAATTGAGAAAGGCCACAAACCAAGCAAATGTGTTCGATGTATATTTATTATGTTTTATATTTATTACGTTTTACTTTTGATTTAAGTTTGTGAATCTTCTCCATGATCTAAGAGAAAAGCTAATTGTCAAATTCAGCCCACCCCACTCCCCACCCATATATGCAATCATATATGCAGATATATGCATATATGTGCATTTATGCAGATATATGCATATATGTGCAAATATGCGAGCATATATGCAGATATATGCAATCATATATGCAGCATATATGCTTGCATATATGTAGATATATGCTGCATATATGCATATATAACCTGATGGAGGCAGCGAGGGAGGGAGGCAGCGAGGGAGGGAGGGGCAGTTGAATTTTCAACCAACTGACCTGCTTCTTCTTAGAATTGTCAAATTCAACCCACCCCACTCCCCACCCATATATGCAATCATATATGCACCATATACGCAGATATATGCATATATGTGCATATATGCAGCATATATGCTTGCATATATGCACCATATATGCATACATGACCTGATGGAGGCAACGAGGGAGGGAGGAAGCAAGGGAGGCAGCGAGGGAGGGAGGGGCAGTAGAATTTTCAACCAACTGACCTACTTCTTCTTAGAATTTTCTCTCTTCAGATATTCAGAGAAGAACTACTCCATCATTGGACACCACACTTCAGCTCTGCCTGCAATATCAAGAAAAAAAATAACTAAGAATAGATAAGCATCAATACTCCTAAGAATTAGAAAATAGCATGATAAATTACATGAATAATAAATTTTCGCACTTTTGTGTGCCTTCATGAGTTGGTACACAGTATGGCCAAAATGAAAGCAACGGAATAATTTAAAAGCATATGTACGTGAATAATGAATATCTAGTGCAATAAAGGTAGCAAATGCCTCGAGCAATTAACATTGCCCAACAATCCAGTGCATAAATCTTTGTTCCAATTACTTGAGGTCAGCGATATGTATTATTCTTTATCATTCAGTTATACTTTGGATTCATACATCCCAAACTATTATGTCTTTCTCTAAGGTATACATCCAAGTAAAATTTGAGACCTCCAAGCATTATTGTCTATGTTAATTGTAACATTCTTCCTTACTAGTGCACTTACCGGTTTAGTTATGTCCAAACAATCTAAAGTGTTTATGTAGAAGAGTCTTAAGTCCACTCGCTATCCTCTGCGTAAACAAAGTACCACTTGCTCAACATTTACAAGCAAGTCACGTGCGCTACATTCCACCTAGCTCAGGCGGAGGCAGTGCTCGATGAATCAAGCGTTTCGCGAGTGCTCTGTGGGACACCTGAGGGTATTGGATTGGAGCCTGGAAATGAAACCAATCTATGGGAACCCCCTATTTGAATACACCCCATAGATTATGACTAAACGAAGACAAATGAATAAGTGACTTCCAAGAACCATACATGCCTTTAGTAACAATTAATAATTTTTCCCCAAATGGTACATTAAGTCTCATGAATTTTATAAAAGTATTGGTCAGTTACTGAAGATGGGAAATTGAATTTGAAATAATAATTTTATTATGTTAGAAGTAACAGGCCTTACTCAGTTTGTAAGTGTGAAGACAAGATGCGAAAAGTAAAAAAAAAATGCTAATATACGATCTTTGAAGATTAAAGCAAACCTCAAATCAGCCTTAGCAAATATACGATCTTTGAAATAATCTCATGTAATATTTCGTATCCATGTCATATATCTCAAATCTTCGACCCCTGTTAGAATCAACATGACCACCTCCATAGATTCACCTATTCCTGCAGATCCTTCAACAACTGGTGTTTTGCCATATTCATCTGAAATTCATGAAAACAACCAATATTGTTGCCAAGAACAATAGGATTACTAAACAATATAATCCCATTTCATTCAACATTCTACCATTCATGTTGTCCACTAACATCTCATTTTCAAGAGAAGACGCCATTGGTATAATTACCCTAACAAATAAATTGGTATTAATCCTCTAATTTTAGGAGAGTATAAAGAGAGGCAAAATGGTTTACAATAATCTTCAAAATGAGCAGAGTCATTTAATTAAAACTCCATCATATTTCAGAGAGTAAATTTGATTCATAGACCATCAAGCTTTAGCTAATTTAAGAAACCAAGTATATGGTGTATCAATAAAGGCAGTGTTCGTTGGCCTGCTTTGGGAATAAAACAAAATAATACACATTATTTAAAAAGTGGTACACATATGCATATACATATTATTTAACATCAATCACATGCATTATAAACATAATGACACAAATAAAACTAAACTCATATACCTCTGTGGGAAATAATGACTTAAATTAGGTCACCTACAAAGAAAAAATAAATAAGAAACCCCAAAAATTAAAATCAGAATCATACATGTAAACAAATCAAAAATTCGAAATAGGTCTTAATCAAAATCAAAATGATGCCCTAAATCATCCCATATTTTCAGATCAAGAGGAAGATTGGGCAAAAAAAATGAAGCCCTAATTTTCTGATCAACAAAGGAAAAAGAGGAGTAATCAGTGATGAAGTATGCAAATTGAACTATGTAGACATAAGAATCTGACAATTTCGTACTTGATGTTAATACAAACAGTTAACATCTCAAACATCAGGTGTGTGGAATTTTCAAGCGTGGGATTTCATACTTGGTGGTGACCGGTGCATATACGGTGGAGGAAGCCTTGGATTTTGTAGATTGGAAGGAAGTGGTAGCAACCGGAGAGGGAGGTAGCGTGGGAGGGGTAGAGAAATGAGAGGCGATGAGTTAGATTGAGACGGGCCACGATAGGGTTTGCTTTTTAGATCACAAGTAGTGGGGGAGGAGGGGGAGGGGTGAGGGAGATTACCAGTAGGCGGCGGCTGGAGGTACAGACTAGCTGGAGATGGTAAGCGGGTGAGGGGAGGGAGAGTGTCGGGGAGTGAGAGATTGAAAGATGAGAGAGGAAAGAGAACAGGGAAACTAAACATAATAATTTTTTTTGGGTCTTTTATATTTTAATGAAGTGTACTCAATTTTGGCACACTTTAAAACAGTGCCAAATTTTGGCACTGTTTTAAAGTGTGCTAGATTGTCCTTAAACCGTGCCAGAATCTGGCACTGTTTAAAACTGTGCCAGATTTTTAACATCAGGGTGTGCCAAATTACTATTTTTGGTGTAGTGTTAAATATGATGATACACCTCTCCTTAACTAGCATGTTGCGCCAGTTCTACCTCTTGAAATCCCACATAACCCCAATGTTTACCCCATTTCTTCTTCTGTTGTCTATCCTTGCTCAAATGTAATCGAGACCTCCTTTGATGAGGTTCTCAATGTTATTTTCATATCAATGAAATAAATAAAGATTTTGAGTATCTTGTTGTGCTTTACATTAATTGTTTAGATTCCAATAAAACTTTTGATGATGATGATTTTGCAAACGAACAATTCTTAACTTATCTAAATAAGGTTAATAACAAACAACATAACTGCGTTCAAGTTAGTGAAGAATAGACTGTTATTATTAACCTCGGTTCCAGTAGCCGACTGTGCGAAATTAGGATAGGGGCTACCCACGACGAGCATGAGCGTGAAAAACTTGAAGAATTATTGAAGGAATTTGTGGATGTCTTCACATGATCCTATGAGGATATGTCCGGCATTGATATTGAAATTGCTCAGTATGATATCCCCACTCTTCCAGATTATAAGCCGATTAAACAAAAGCTAAGAAAGATCCGCACCGAATGGTCGATCAAAGTCAAAGAAGAGGTGGTCAGACAGCTGAACGTGGGTTTCTTTCGTGTGATCGAATATCCCACATGGCTATCCAACATAGTGTATGTACCGAAATTAGGAGGGAAAGTCTAGATGTTTATAAACTACCGGTACTTGAACAAAGCCTCTCCAAAAGATGATTACATGTTACCCAATATTGACATGATCGTGGACAACACAACCAGTCATACTCTCAAGTCATTCGTCAATGGGTTTTATGGATACAATCAAATCAAAATGCACCCAAATCATCATGAAAAAAATCGCGTTCATCACCCCATGGGGAACCTTTGCTAAACTTTTATGCCATTTGGTCTCAAGAATGATTGGGCCAACCATCCTCCATGATTTAATTTATAAAGAAGTCGAGGTCTATGTGGATGATATGATTATCAAATCTAAATCTATAGAAGTTCATGTTCCCACTCTCCGAAAGTTCTTCGAACGATTGTGACGATATCAGATGAGACTCAATCCACAAAAATGTGTCGTTGGCATTACAAAGGGAAAACTCTTGGGATTCATGGTCGGTGAGAAAGGGATAGAAGCAGATCCTGCCAACCTAAAAGCCATACTTGATATGCCACCTCAGCGAATAGATAAAGAAGTCCATGGTTTCCTTGGGAAATTGTAATACATTAGCCGGTTCATTAGCCAGCTCACCTTCATCTGTGAATCGATTTTCAAACTCCTCCGAAAGGATTCAACCAAAGTTTGGAACGAGGCCTGCCAAGAATCTTTTGATCAAATCAAATAAAACCTGACTCAACCTCCGGTACTCATGCCACCACAGCCTGGTCTCCCCTTGATCCTATACCTAACCATAACCAACACTGCAGCTGGGACTTTGCTAGATGAATACCTTGAAGATTCCGAAAAAGAAAAATCCATCTATGATTCTAGTCGCAAACTGGTCGGGTATGAAGTTAATTACACTGCTTTGGAAAAAGCATTCGTCGTGCTTGTCTGGGTCACCCAAAAGTTATGACACTACATGCTCGCCTTCCCTATTAAACTTGTATCCCCAATGGACCCCATCAAGTACTTGCTTGAGAAACCCACCTTATCTAGATGAATGGCTCAATGGTTGATGCTCTTAGCCTAGTTTTATATCGTATACGTCACACATAAGTCCATGAAAGGAAGAGCCATCTATGACTAGCTCACTGCCTACCCCATAGAAGAGGCTGATTACTCGATCTCCAAATTCCCAGATGAAAACATCCTCTATGCTGCTCAAGATGACATTCGATGGAAAATACTCTTTAATAGTGTGGATAAAAAAAAAAGGATATGGCATTGGGATACTTTTGATCGCCGTAGATGACTCCCACACTCCCATCACCATCAAGATGGATTTCCCCTGCACCAACAACATGACTGAATATGAGGCATGTACAGCAAGCCTCAAAGTTTCTCTTAAGAAAGGTATTCAATGACTAGATATCTACAGGGATTCTATCCTCATCATTGGTCAAGTGCTCAGAAAATGGAAAGTCAAGGACGAGAAACGCCAACAATCCCATGCCCACCTAGAAGGACTAGCCTCCCAATTCCAAGACATCACCTTCCATTACCTACCTCGAGAAAAAAATAATCGAGGCGATGCCCTTATTACCCTAGAATCCATGGTGGACATGCCCAAAGGAATAAAAATGGCCCCCTTTCTAGTTCAAAAGCAAGATACACCAAACCACTTCTAGCACATTGAGCTCATCACCAAAGAAGATCCTGAGCTGTCCAATTGATGATATTATGATATCTGGCATCTTCTTAAGAATGGTAAGTATCTCGAGGGTTCTAACAAGAAGGATCGGGTAAACCTACGAAGACTGGCTGCCCAATACATCATTTTTCATAGAGCACTGTTCATGAGAAACTTCAAGGGAACCCATCTACACTGCATCGCAGGGGATGACATTGAAGATGTAATACAAGGAATCCACAGCGGGGAATGCGGACCCCACATGAATGGTCACATGCTTGCAAAGAAGATCATTTGACAAGGCTACTACTGGACCACCATGATCCAGGATTACACCACCTATGTCCGGAGATGCCTCAAATGCCAATAATTCTCCAACCTTCAACACCTGCCTCCATGAGAATTATATAAAATGGCTTCTCCCTAGCCGTTCTCCACCCGGGTCTTTGACATCATCGGGAAGGTTACACCCAAGGATTTCAACAAACATGAGTTAATCCTAGTTGCCATTGATTACTTCATGAAATGGGTCGAAGCTGAGTCATATGTAGTTCTGAATGCCAAGAAAGTGGCCAAGTTTATCAAGAAAAACATCATCTCTCGATATGGGGTCCCGCACGAGCTAGTGTCAGATAACGGCTTGCATTTTAAGGCAGAAGTCACATAAGTGGTCAATGAGTATGGGATTTAGAGACAAACATCTTCTCCCTACCGAACTCAGACCAACGGTGCAGTCGAAGTTGTCAATAGGAACCTCAAAGCCATTACCAGTAAGATGATCGAAAGTTGTCCAGATTGGGCTGACAGAATAACATACGCCCTCTGGGGCTATCGAACCTTAATATGAACCTATATTGGGGATAACCCTTACTCTCTAGTCTAAGGCATGGAAGCAGTCCTACTCTTGGAGTTAGAAATACCCTCGTTACACGTCATGCTCGAAAGCAAGGTCACTGAGGAGGACTGGCATCAAAGCCGCCTCGACGAACTGTCACTCTTGGACGAAAAGAAACTGAAGGAACTATATCACATACAAGGGTACCATCACCACATAGCGTGTTCATTTAATAAGAGAGTCAAGGATCGCGGTGTTCGAGAAGGGGATTTTTCCCTCAAAGAAATTGTAGAGCCCATTTGGGACCCCAGGGGGAAATTCAAGCCTAATTGGGTCGGCCCATACAATATCAATAAGATCTTGTCCGGCGGTGCCTCCATGCTCAACAACTTAGATGGAGAATAGATGGCTCATCCAGTTAACCTGGACCGTATGAAGAGATTTTTCCCCTAGTCTAAAATCTCGGTGCACTATGACTCTTCTCATTTCCCTTCTATTCTAAAAAAATAGAAAAAAAAATCTCTTCATTACCCTCTGCCCGGAACTACGTGGACCTGATCCTCTGTAAAAATCATTCTCAGAAAAAAATTGAAAATTTTCAAAACCCCCCAGAGGTACGTACGCAGCTCATATATCTTACATGAGCACCACCCCTTTTCTTTTTCACAAAAAACTATTATTTTCTTATCTTCGAGAATGACAGTCCATTCTAACATATATTTGAAAAAAGGATTATGCATGCCTTAATGATCGGTATAGATAATTCAAAATACAAAAATCATGAAAAGGCACAACTAGCTGATCAAAAACCTGTTTATTTCACAAATAAGAAACTACAATGCAATTAATAAGAAAGGGAATTAATGACTCCCTTCACCCCACCTTCCTAAAAAGCCAAATAAATTCTCAAACTTATTTCATGGTAAAAAATAAACTCCCCCAAGAGTCCTACCCATAGCTACCAGAGGATCTCGCTCCTTCATAGTCCTTTACATCCTAGGGTCCCCCAGCTCCCCTTTCCTGAATGGAGTGCTGCAAATGCTCCATGGAACGATAAGCTCGAACCAGCCTCAAAAAAACTACTATACCCCCATGTTTGTCCAATATCCAGTACCAACATCTTGCTAACTACTGTTCTCCATAACCACTTCATATAATACCCAGGAATGTGCCAAACTTTCCCAGCAGGCTGAGAGGGACGGGTTGACGGACACCGACTCTCCCACAAAGAGCCAAGCCGCATGCACAAGTGACGCGACTGAAAATGTGTCTCAGAAATGCGTTCACTCTAGGCTCAAGTGTAAGCCTATCGCTCAAGTAATAATTTGACAAGTCGGGTATCGATCCTCGGGGAAAAAGGACAACGAAGTTGTGACGACGGGAAAGACGGAGGAATCCTAACCTTGACTCTAAAAATAAAGGGAAAATGATTTGATTTTGGGAATGATTATAACTAAATGCAAATATGAAAAAAATGAAACTACACTAACCTGCCTAAATTATGAGTGAAGGATGATTTGAAACTTATTGTTTAAATGATGAGAAAAATAGGACGGGAATACAATCCCCCAACCCTAGTGTAGTGCGGATATAATACTAATCTTAAATTTATCTGATTGATTTGACCCGGAATTTATTACCCCCAAGCATTACGTATACGAGGTTCAAGCCCGCGTCATACTTAATCTGAGGATGAGTAAATCAGTATCGCGATAGTAGCATTCGAATTACACTCTAAATCATCACGAGTACCAAGAGGCAAACGAGATATAAGGATCTACAATCGTTGTGCAACTACGCCATACGATCAAGGTAAATCATTAAATTTAGTGAGTTAATTTTATACACACGCACTAACACATTAGGTTGGGTTCATGCATCCCGGCCTTAGGAAATCTAGCCTAACATGTTGAAAATAATAGAAACAAGGATTAATGTGCAGGGACTCATAATTACTCTAAGAAAAATAACGATTAGATGCAGAAAAGAATAGAACTAAAAATTACTCACTAATATTATCCAAGCAACAAGTGAAAAAAATGAAAGAAACATATACTCACAGAAATCACTGAATAAAATCTTCAATCCATGAAATAAATCTCAAAATAATAACTAAGCTAGGGTTTCTGGAAAAGAAGAGGTAAAACCTATTAATTCTCCCCTCTATAACAATATTAAATCGGGTCTTATATACCCTACAACAATATCTGAAGTCAGCAGCACTAGGAGTCTTTTTAGGAAGAGAAAAGATTTTTAAATCTCGAAGACCGGACCGGTCCGGGTCTTAGGCGGACCGGTCTGCCCCCAAGGCGAATCGGTTCTTTTAATTTTGGAGCGGACCGGTCTGGGGGCGGACCGGTTCTTTTTATTTTTGCCTCCTTCTGTTTTCATGAGATCCGGGGTCTTCTGGAGTTTGGCAAGACAGACCGGTCCGTGGTAGGGGTGGATCGGTCCGTCTATTTGACTTTTTTGTTCCTCTTTGACTGCTCATAACTTTTATTCCGGGATTTCGATTGAGGTATCGTTTCTTCCTTTGTGCTCGTGAATCAGATGTCTTCAACTTCTCTTTAGGCACCTCATCCGAATTCCGTGTAGAAATTATGCTTTTGCCCTTGAGAACTTTTCTTCTTTCTTTCTTGATTCTACCGATTTCCTTCTTTCGTTTCTTGACATCAAATACCTGCAAAATCACTACAAAACACCAGAAACTCAGTGTACTCATTAGGATCAGTCAGTAGCACAGTTATGAGATAAATCCAACACAATTACGTTGTTCAAGGTGCTAAAAGTAACTAAATCAAGGATAAATTAGGAAGAATTTATGCCTAATCAAACCCCCCTAACATAGAACTTTTCGCGTCCCTAGAAACGTAAAAGAATCCTATCGTGGCTCAACTCTTTGAAAATCATTTTATTGGGATAAAATACCTTTTTCGCGGACGAGCGATTGCATTTAGCGTATGCAACAAGCCTTTAAACCCCTAGGTCACCCTAGTAGGACAAGTTGTGTCTCGTGAGGGTTTACGGAGAATATAGCCACAAAATTCAACTCAAAGAAAATTCAAAATAAGAAAAAATTGTGCAATTCAAACTTTTTTAGAAAAATAGTCATCATCAAGTCATATTTACAAGTCTCAAATCATAGTGCGTGTGTGCTCAACCGGAAATATAACCGCCAATTTCCACCGATTGATTATTACGTTACTTATCTAAAAATTCGGTTTGACTTCAATTTCTCACGGAATGCTCTCACAAACGAATCTCTCGAATTATGGCTATTCTCTTGGTACGCGTGATATAAAGAGTAAATATAATGGATGCAAAGTCACGCATAGAAGTAGAATGACGGAAATTTCAGAATGATAGGATCTCATCAATGGGTTACGGTTTTAAAATCGAAAACATGGCCTCTTTTTCGCGCATTCAATATCTTATATTATCTTTTGGGGTATTAGCTCTCCACGCGGTAACCAATTTCGCAATTTAGACTCGATTAGGACTTTTTCGGGTTTTAAGGTATATGTGGTAAAATGACAATTATCGGGAAGGTTGGAAATGGAAAAGTCATTAATGATGTCCATTTGTACTTTTTTCCGGGCTATTGCTCATATTTTTTTTTATTTCTTGCTATTTTTGTTGAGCATATTCATTTATTTTTTCTTGCCCCTTTTTATGCACTTTCCGAATTTAAATTCTGAATTTTCTCATTTTTCACAATTCCGGCTATTTGGTTTTTTCGGGTTATCAAACGAAAGAGACAATTTGTTTGGCTCAAATTGGGTTACAAAGGGGGTAATTTTTTGCTACTTTTTCTAGCCAATATTTTTGGGTGACAAACGAGGGCCTACTTCATTGCCCAAAATGCCAATTACGTTACCATATGCGCTTCGAGATAAATTTAAGTTTAGAGATCCATTTGGCACGTTTTTTAAAAGCAATATTACACACATTTTACAAAACCGGTCAAAATGAAAGGATTGAGATCCTTGACAACTTTTTAGGCGCTAAAAAGAACTTTGAGTTAACAATTAACTCGGATTGATTTAAAAACTCACAAAAAGTGATAGGCTCGAATCTCACCAGGTTTGTTAATCTCCACACTTATTCGTTAAGTCGTCAATTTTCGCTCAATTTCCATCTTTGGTCAATTTTGGCTTTGTGTACATTGAATTTTACAACTTGAGACTCCAATTCGACTTTTAATGATATTTTTGAAAATTTTGAATTCCAATTTTTATTTATTTTGAACAAAAAATATTTTTGGGTTTTTCAAAATTTTATGATTTTTTTGGAAATTTCTAGGCATTTGGCAAATTTGTGAAGTTTTAGAAATACGCACTTGTGACCCCCCCCCCCCCCCCCCCCCTAACTTAGACTTTTGCATTGTCCTCAAGCAAAAAAGACTAAAATCTAATTAAGGCAAAATAATAAGTGAGATGAATAAAACAAACAAATGGGAAAAATACAGCAAGACACTATATGACACTCATGTATGACTAACAAATACACTAACAATCACCCCATACGCGTCGGGGGTGCGAAGACCTCTCATCTCTCCATGAACTCACTCGACCCCACTCGCGGGGTTCGATGATCTCCTTGTTTCTCCCATCCTAGGATTATAATCCAACAATCGGAACAAATTGGGACCTCGCCCATAGATAAAGGATAGACTGGGAGACTCATCGTGACTAATTGGAAAGGGATCCTCATGATGATGGCTCAAAGTGTGCTCTGCGTGCGCTGACTCGGAGGGAACACCTAGGTTTCGTTCAATTTTTAAGATGCATGGGTCGAGCTCTAAGTCAGATGAACCATAACTTTTATCCTCAATTGCCTTCGGGGCCTCTAGTGTTGTTGGTGGATTGTCACAACGAAGGAATTCATCAATTTTTGCTTTCAATTCACTTTCGTCTAAGTGACTACATGAATCCAATAGGGATTGTCCTTCAATAGTAATACTTTCATCCACCTGCCCGAATTCTCTTTCAAATTCTTCCATGCTCATGTCTCCTAGTTCTCTCTCTCGAGTAGTGCCTACGTCCTCTCTTACTTGCTCGATCTCCAACTCTACTAGTTTTCTCTCTTCTAACCCCTCTCTCTCTCTTTCAATTGTGGTCACTACACACATCTCCTCAACTTTTCTCTCATTGTCACAACTACCACTATTACTTGATGAAATAAGGCACACCCGTAATGGATCTCTCTTGTGGGACCCCTCATTCTCATGGTTCGACACTAAGCAGGACCCTAAGGCATCTCCACAATCATTTTTCTCAAAGTACTCCCCTACGATCTCGTCTATGAAGCTCACTGTGTGAAGGTCATCTTCTTCCCCCGTATGTTGGGCGACATGGAAGATATTGGTCTCTAAAGTCATGTTTCTAAAGGTGAGTTGCATTCGCTCATTCCGAGTATTGATGATTGCGTTAGCCGTGGATAAGAAATGGCGCCCAAGGATGATGGGAACATGGTTGCTCGAGTTAAAGGAGGGCTCCGTGTCCCAAATGACAAAGTCTGTCCGAAAGTAGAAAGTGTCAACTTGGACGATCACGTCCTCGACTATGACTCTTGGGATCTTCAGAGTTTGATCTGCTAATTGGAGAGTGACCTTTGTGGGCTTGAGGTCGCCCAAGTCAAGTTGCCTATAGATGGAGTAAGGGAGGATATTGACACTTGCTCCCAAATCAAGTAAGGATTTTTCGATTTTGTTTTCTCCAATGATGCAGGAAATGGTGGGTGCACCGGGATCTTTGAATTTAGGTGGGAGATCATTGAGTAGAATGGAGCTCACATTCTGTGCTAGAAAGATATTTTTCTTTACCTTCATCTTTCTCTTTACCATCAACAAGTCTTTAATGACTTTTCCATAAGATGGAATTTACTTAATGGCATCGAGGAAAGGTAAATTCAGCTTAACTTGTTTTAGCACGTCTAGCACGTCATCACATGGGTTTCCTTTATGGGAAGGAATTAGCCTTTGATGAAACGGTGCCGTAGAGGGTTGTTTCAGTACTACCTCGGGCTCACTAGCGTCTTCTTTGTCACTCTCATTCAAGGGGACATCTTTGGCCTCTTTCGTGTCGGGTGAAATCGCTTTGTCTTTAGGTACGTCTCGTGGGGGAGGTGACAAGTCAACTACTCTCCCACTACTTAGAGTGGTAATTGTGTTACATTGCTCAGGATGGTCATGGGGTGTCGAGCTAACACTAGTTTGACCTTGGAGAGGTCTTTGGCCCTGGGCAGGAAACTTTCCCTTCTCTTGGATACTCCACAATTATTGCAACTATGAAATGTTTGCATTCATGTCATTCATCATGCGCGTATGCCTAGCATTAGTTGCAGTCTGGGTATTGATAAAGTGGTTGATAGTATCCTTGAGACTTCTCCGGGGTGGCGGGATATAAGATGCTTGAGGTGGTGGTGCTTGCACATGTCCTTGCATGTATGGGGCTTGTTGAAAGTTTTGTGGTGGATGAGGGGCAACATACGAAGGAGGGTTCATTGCGGCATGTTGTTGCCCATAGCTAAAACAGGGATGATTTTTCCATGAAGGGTTGTATGAATTCCCGTGTGGGGGACCGAAATTACCCTTAAAACCTCCTACACCACCAACTTTCTCTTGAAGCATTGCTTTGTAGGCTGGTATCGTCGGGAATTCCTCAGTTGAATGTATCGCCTCGCAAATAGCACACACCTTTACAACTGGGTTTGGAATGGGTCCAGCTGGTCCTTTTCCATATATCTCGTACAGATCTCAAAATTCTATCTCAAGAGTCTCTAATCGGCTATCCGTCATAGAATTCTTATCTACATGGAATAGGCCGAATGCTGACGGAGTGGTGGTCGCTTGTCTATTTTGATTTTGAGTGTTGGGATCAGAAGTGTCCCAGGATTGGGTAGTCTCGGCGACATACCTCAAGTGAAGCTCAGCATCCTGGGCATCTAAATCGATAAACGGACCACTTCCCATTGTTTCAACAAGTTGTTTGGACTTAAAATTCAACCCATTATAGATAAAAGAGACGACTTGCGCTGAATCAAATCCATGATGGGGGCATGAATCAACTAACTCGTTGAAAAGTTCATAACATCGATGGAATGGCTCATTTTAAGCTTGTCTGAATGCTTGAATTTGAGCCTTTATGGAGATTGTTCGATGTGGTGGGAAGAATTACTTGAGAAATTTCGACTGTAGCTCATTCCAGGATGTAATCAATCTTGGAGGTAAAGGCCATAGCCAGGCCTTAGCTTTATCTTTGAGTGAGAAAGGGAAGAGTTTGAGGCGGATTACCTCTTGTGTGCAAGTTTGATCATTGAGAGTATCACACACGTCCTCAAATTCATTAATATGGAGGTATGGCTTTTCAGAATCCATACCATGGTAATGTGGTAGCATCTGGATCATTCCATTTTTGGAATGGAATTTCCCGGTATTATACGGGAGTATAATGCATCCCGGAGTGATAGTACGCTCGGGATATAAGAATTCTCTAATCGGACGGTATGGGGGCTCTTTCGCACCGGCGGGTGCACTGCTGTGTTGCGACATCTATTCCTCACTTATTGACTCGGTGGTCTCACTAGGCGTGCTCGGAGTGTGTCCTAAGAACGAAAAGGTATTGTTATCGGAGATTGAGTGTGACGGTGTAGGAGGTGGGACCCAGAACTGTGGGGCATTTGGAGTGTGGGGACTATCAGGATTATACTCAACAATTGGATTTTCGTGAATGTTGGTTGGAGTATTATGGGGTGTTGGAGTGATTTCAGAATTTTGCATTAAGCTTAGGAGAGATGATGATGAATCTTTTTGTGGTTTTTGAATTTTTTATTTTATTTTATTTTATTTACTATATATATTTTTTAATTTTTTTTGGTCAAAGCTTTGGATTGACTCAATCTAATACTAAGTATACCTAAATCCCCCACAACGGCGCCAAAAACATGACGCGACTGAAAATGTGTCTCAGAAATGTGTTCACTCTAGTCTCAAGTGTAAGCCTGTCGCTCAAGTAATAATCCGACAAGTGGGGTATCGATCCTCAGGGAAAAAGGACAACGAAGTTTTGACGACAGGAAAGACGGAGGAATCCTAACCTTGACTCTAAAAATAAAGGGAAAATGATTTGATTTTGGGAATGATTATAACTAAATGCAAATATGAAAAAAATGCAACTACACTAACCTGCCTAAATTATGAATGAAGGATGATTTGAAACTTTTTGTTTAAATGATGAGAAAAATAGGACGGGAATACAATCCCCCAACCCTAGTGTAGTGCGGATATACTACTAATCTTAAATTTATCTAATTGATTTGACCCGGAATTTAGTACTCCCAAGCATTATGTATACGAGGTTCAAGCCCGTGTCATACTTAATATGAGGATGAGTAAATCAATATCGCGATAGTAGCATTCGAATTGCACTCTAAATCATCACGAGTACCCAGAGGCAAACGAGATATAAAGATCTACAATCGTTGTGAAACTACGCAATACGATCAAGGTCAATCATTAAATTTAGTGGGTTAATTTTATACACACGCACTAACACATTAGGTTGGGTTCATGCATCCTGGCCTTAGGAAATCTAGCCTAACATGTTGAAAAGAATAGAAGCAAGGATTAATGTGCAGGGACTCATAATTACTCTAAGGAAAATAACGATTAGATGCAAAAAAGAATTAGAACTAAAAAATACTCACTAATATTATCCAAGTAATAAGTGAAAACAATGAAAGAAACATATACTCACAGAAATCACTGAATAAAATCTTCAATCCCTGAAATAAATCTCAAAATATTAACTAAGCTAGGGTTTCTGGAAAAAAAGAGGTAAAACCTATTAATTCTCCCCTCTATAAAAATACTAAATCGGGTCTTATATACCCTACAACAATATCGGAAGTAAGCAGCACTAGGAGTCTTTTTAGGAAGAGAAAAGATTTTCAAATCTCGAAGACCGGACTGGTCCGGGTCTTAGGCGGACCGGTCTGCCCCCACGGAGGATCGATTTTTTTATTTTGGGGCGGACCGGTCTGGGGGCGGACCGGTTCTTTTTATTTTTGCCTCCTTCGGTTTGCATGCGATCCGGGGTCTTCTGGAGTTTGGCAAGGCGGACCGGTCCGTGGTAGGGGCGGACCGGTCCGGCTATTTGACTTTTTTGTTCCTCTTTGACTGCTCATAACTTTTGTTCCGAGATTTTGATTGAGGTTTCGTTTCTTCCTTTTTGCTCGTGAATGAGATGTCTTCAACTTCTCTTTAGGTACCTCATCCGAATTCCATGTAGAAATTACACTTTTGCCCTTGAGACCTTTTCTTCTTTCTTTCTTGGTTTTACCGATTTCTTCTTTCATTTCTTGACATCAAATACCTGCAAAATCACTACAAAATACCAGAAACTCAGTGTACTCATTAGGATCAGTCTGTAGCACAGTTATGAGATAAATCCAACTCAATTACGTTGTTCGAGGTGCTAAAAGTTACTAAATCAATGGATAAATTAGGAAGAATTTATGCCTAATCAGCAGGCACTCTGAAAAATATTCTACTGAAAAGAAGTCTAGTGTCTGAGGTGGAATGATTTGCTCCCAGTCGGCCAAGGGAAAAAAGGTTTGTTTGAGACCAACCAGCTGGACATATGGGTATTCTCGCAGTTCCAAAATAGGCAACAGCTGTCCCCACCAAGGTGTTGACCAGTACGGATTTAGAGCCCGATGCTCCACGAACCAGTAGTCCCAGCTCTCAATATCCAGACCAACACTGATTAAATGACACAAAAAGAAGATGGGTACATCTGACAAAGGTTATTCTGGATAAGTCACCACATGGAATCGTTCACACAACCACATGAACAGCATCACGGGGCTACCCCTCAGAAAGTCATACCAACCTTCTCGCCAGGCATCCAAGACATTCAAAGTCTCCACCAGTATCACCACCGTAGGATTGCAACAGTAGGATATCCATGAAGTAATACCTACAAGTTGTGGGTCCCCCAATAGCTCCCTAGTCACCAGCAATAATTATGAAACCAAGCACAGAACGACAACTCCGGTATATCCAACATCACCAACATCCTACAAATACATGGACCGCAGAACCGCCAGAAGAGAAATCATACCTCCAGCCACCAATGAACTGGACGTCGAGGATGAAACACAAAAAATCCTAGTTAACTACTCCTGGGGAGAAATGGGAAATCTCAGGCAGAGCCCCAATAACGTCCGGATTTATTCCCAATATGTCAGAAAATTCCTCATAGGTCGGACAAACTTCTTCCAAGACAAAGCGGAATACATGGTCTTCGGGGTTCCAGAATTGTACCGCTGTCATCAGCATGTTCAACTCTATGGGATGATTATGTAATACACCGTATTTTTATGGCTTTTAAATTTAGGGATTTGTTAAATTTAATTTAGATAAATTAATTTAATTTTAATCCTGAAAGTGGTTTTAAATATTTACAATCGTGATGAGAGTTAGTAATTATTGAAAGCTTGTTGATTCGTTAGATATTACTTATTAAGTAAAGTAATATGTGAAATTGATTTTTGTTATAAATTGTCACGAGTGAATAAAATGGCAATTATGGAAATTTAAGTCGGGATGAGCCTGTGTCGAGTCAGAACTAAAATATTATTATATAAAGTGAATAAATTATAAGTTGCTCATATGATCATTTCGAGTGCGACAATGTGTCTGAAAGGGTCGAGATAGTCATAAAAGTGTACCCGGGGGTTTAGTTTGGGTCTCGGGGCGTTTTTATGCCTATTTGACATCCGTGGAGGGTATTATAGACATCTTGCATTTTTGGGTAATTAAACCCATGAATTTAATTAGGTTATATCAGCCATTTGGAGTTGTCTCCTAGGGTTAGCAAACAAAAAATCAAAGAACGGCCATTAGAACTTGTAGTATCGTTATTTGAGAATTTTAGACTTGTTAATGACGTTTTTGGAGAATTTGGAAGATGAAACCCGTAGGTTTAATTTACAGTTTCTGGGCAAGAACTGCTTGATCGATTGATCGACCCAATGGCATCCATCGATCGACTGATCGATCAATCGATCCCCTACCATCGATCGATAGAACACTCCGGGTAAACTTCATATTTCTCATCTATTGGTTTAACCCGAATAAGATGCATGGGAACCCTTAATTGTTGTTGTTGGAGTATAATGGGATATAGATAAGACCAGTAGGGCCTAGGTAGACCCTGTTGAGTAACATCTTAGTGTAGGATGAGATGTTGGGTTAACGAGGAATGATTCATGTGTATAAGAAATTATGCATATATTTAATAAAAGATCGAGACTCGTAAGGGAGTTAGACCCAAACGTAAGTGAGGGTATGCCTACTGAAATTATATTTAGAATACTTCGAGAGAGGAGAAGTGAGTATGAAGTGAATAATAAATGAGGATACAAATAACGAGTCCGTTATACGAAATAATCGAGTAAAATGTGTAATAACGGATAATTATAATTATGGGTCGTGAGTGCACCTAATTTAGAAATGTGGATGAGTATATATATATATATGACTATGTGATTGTGCATACAATATATCTATATAAAAATCATACTCGGGCTACTTGATATCACGGGGGTTTCCACGCTGGGACGGTCTTATCTCGATTGTACCTTTATGGGGGATATTGACTCGTACCCTAGAACATAGGATTCCTTGGTACATGTTATCTGATTGATAGACGGTCCTAAAATACGTGAGGGTATGTGTAAACCTCTTAGTGACTTGGAACTATGCTTCACCTCCATTTGTACGTGTTTTATGAAAATGCAGTTCGAAAGTGATTTTGAACTAGCATTTCCCTAAACATGTGTGATACTGGGACTTGATAGCAGAGTATGCCAGCACCATAGTTTTTATGTGGGGTGCCATTAGTATATATATTATATGGGAGACTAATATATATATATATATATATATATATATATATATATATATATATATATATATATATATATATGGACTTTCTACTATGCGTATAAGTAGTTAAGTAATGAATAAATGTTGCAACTTTCTTAATGGGTTCGGTAACTTCATAACTGTACCGATTTATTCTAAATAGTGTAAGAATTGTTAAAGAGAGTTATTTTCTAAACTAAATATTATCACCCTGTTAATTCTCGAGATAAAACTTCATGGAGAATAAGTGAGATAGACTTTTGATGTTTAGTAGTACGGTAAACGTGCACATTAGATGAGAGGTGAGAATTCTCAAGAGAGTGCTGCATACTAGCATGATTGTTGCATTACCAGGTAAGCATTTTAAATAATTGCTAAACTAATTTTTTTAAACTATTTTACAATCGGGTTCTGACCCATTTTCTGTTATCTCTTCTCTCTTGTATATATATATATATATATATATATATATATATATATATGTATATATTACAGGTGCCTAGACATAGGGGCGTCGTGCATAGGTTCTTTGGATTGGACGCGATGTATCTTATTTGGGAGTTGTAGGTCTTTGTTGTAAACGACCTCTTCATTGATTCGGTTCTTGTTATAGTTCTTCATAGTTAGGGCGCGTGTCGCCCATTTCCCATTTAGTATAGATTTTTCAGAGATGTATGTTCATCTATTTTCAGTATTCGGTACTTTTTGAGTATTAACTCTTGTCAGTATGATTTCATTTTTAGTTTAAATTTGGTTTGGTTAATCTAGATGGATTGATTCTTTTATGTTGATTGTTATCCGTAGAACTTATGTGATTCTTAAAATGTTGGTTATTTAAAAATGTTTTTAAATTGGAATTTAATAAAAATTGAAATGAAGTTTTAAATTGTTTTGACACTTAGCTTAATTATTTAGTGTGTTTAAATTATGAAATTTTATTTTGTGACAGTGATGCTAAGAATGAACCAACTGTTCATAGTGATTTTAATTTAATAAAGGATTGATCGTCCAATATTTAATTAGGCGGGGTGTCACAGGTGGTATCAGAGCATTAGGTTCTAGTGTCCTCTAGGATCTGTATGGCTTATTATGCTTCTGGCGTTGCTTTGTTTGATATAGAGCCCTATGTATAGGATTATTGATTTCTACGATGATAGTCCATTCTCCTCCTATAACGTATGTATCTTAGTGAATTCAAATTGCGTTTGGATGTGTACGTGTGCTGAGCAATGACAGATGTTAGACGAGGTCCGTTAAGAGTACATCAGGAGGCAGGATCAGTTGAGGTTGTAGAGCATATTCTAGGATGATGACAGTAGTTAAGGTCACCCCTATTATGGCACGGGAAGCCAGGACTGTAAATATGACTAGGGCGCAACTTATAATTTCCAAATGTTGCTATAGTCAAAAGAGGTGCGAGAGTAAACTCACCCCAACGTGGCATGACTGCGAAAAATCAAACGAAGCATTGTAGAGAACTGTCATTGGGAATTCTAGAAATGCGGGAATTGCGTGTGTTAGCCAAAGGAGGTAAAGTATCCAAAGGTGTAAACATAGGACGGAGTGTGGCTAACTGAAAGTGAAAATTTGGAGAAAATTTTTCTTAGCTTGTCGGAACAAAGATATAATGATGGGAGTCAGCCACCATTTTTAAAAGTTAAATGCTATGCCTATCGAAGAATCTGAGGTACAGTTTGACTGCATGTTCCTTCATCAGATGATCAGGATAAAAAGTGAATGTTGTTCGGAACTCATCACAGGAGGACCTGACAGAGGTCCATTTGTGAATAATAATCTAATCCGTTAGCGAATCTTGTATCGGAGGATGCAAATACAAATGGAGGAGAGGACTCCAAGTAGGAGATCAACTCGTAAAAATAGTTAATAACACCAAAAAGGGAATTCTACTCGACGGTCGATTCAGAAGTTATCAATGTCGTGCTTTGACAATAGAGATGTTAATGTTTCTTTGTGTGGGAAGATAAAAGAATCAAAGAAGTTAGTCAAGAATAATACTGGATGCAACAATGGTAGTGTAGCACCCTAAGGGGGTGGGGATACACGACAGGTGACCCATTTAAATGATTCGAATATCTAAATTCTTACCAAAGAAATGGCGAATTCAGTGAGGAACTTTGTAACAAGTAGCATATTCTTTAGGGATAACAAGGCTAAGGGAACAACGGGGGGTAGCCAACATGAATTGAGCCTACCAAAGTCCGAGAGAAGGACAATCCTAATATGGTTAGTATGATAAGTGGATTATGTGTAGATGTATTTTGTGGAGAGTGAAATCGCACGCGCTGATGTTTTCCCGAAGTGAGTAAAGGGATAAGAGAATGGTGCCAAGTAAAAGACAACGATGAAAGTAGTTTTGTGTTGGTTGGGCAGGCGTGTTACGTCCAGAGACTATTTGTGCAATCAAGGCAATAGGCAAGGTAGAAGTATAAGTTTTATCCTCAGAGGATGAGGCGTGTTTTATGTGGCACGAGCGAGTCATTATATTTTATTCATTTCTAGATTAGCATGTGAGATGAGTTTAATGCATATAACTACAAACGATATTATTATGTGGATATTTTTCCCTAATGTAGCGGGATTTTCCTTAGTGCTATCCGCGGGGGATGAATGAGTATATTAATAGTGTTATATACTTTATTGAGGTTAATCGTTTTAGTGATGTGATATATGATAGTAGGCAGTTATTGCAAGGCTATCAGAGTGGTTGCATTTATATATATATATATATAAATGTTCTGGTGAGGCCTCACCTGTAAGGGGTTGGACTCGCACTTATATATAATCTATCCTAGAGAATTTGGAGGGGATAGTGGGCTCGAGATATTCGATACCGGTGTGTAGGGACTTTGTTGTTATGATTCAGTATGTATCGGGTCTACGGTTGAGCGAAAAGATTTAACTCAGTATTATGTTTAGCACTCATGACTTAGTGATAGAAAGAGTGCATTGTTATATCTATCCTTTAGAGATGTGGGAGTTAAGATTTATACCCCTCTGATTGGGGAAAGGTATTTTGAGAATCCCGATTGTATGTATTCGAGGTTTATGGAATGTAATCACCACCAATACTATACGATAGTGCAATTAGCGAAATGTTCTTTGTTAAGTGTAATTTTGGGAGGAAGTGAAATTTTCTGCTAGGAAACGGGAAAAATAGGGGTACATGCTATGGATGGAGGGCCTAACGGATTTTGATAATCGACAATGATAGGTAGTAGTGTATCGGGGGGTTCCTTCTTAGGATTTCGCTTTGCGAGACATCCCACGCATGAAACTTAGCGTAAGGTTGGAAATAGGGAGATTTTTTGTCATTAGTCCTTGAGTTCAGTACCTCGATCGTAATAGGAGAATATTATTATATCTGTAAGTTGGTATTTGAATTATGATTTAAGGTCAGTGGAGTCGGTTGCGTTGTAAGAAAGAATTAAAAGTTTTGTTGGACCACCACGAGTTGAGTAGTGGAACGATGATAAGGGGGATTTAGAATTTCGATTTCTAAGGTGAGTGAGAGTACCCAAGTGTTGCAATCACATTATGAGCACTAGAAAAATGAAGAATTGGTTATTAGGTGTGAAGCGTATGTGATGCTTACGCTAATATTCACGGTTTATAGGGTCTGTAGATATCCTGATTAGTTGATGTTAAAAATCGTTCGAGTTGAAGGGGTGTGGGAATAGACGTGTGGAATATATGTTTGTGGGACTAACATAATGAAGTAAAAGTGGTAGAGTAGATTAAGCACCGTGTGAAAGATGATAAATCCATATATACGTGTGCAATCAGAGTAGCACATTGAATCTGGTTGTAAGGTTGTGGGAAGCTGTTTGCAAAGGGGTATTCCATGAGAAGGGTATGATTTAACTATATGGAGAACACTCGGGATGGAGTTGTAATTAGTCAAATGTTGAGAGAGAGTTTTGCATACAAAGAGTGATAATGTTAGTATGGTATAAAAGATCCAGAAGTGGGCATCGTGGAGAAAAGTGCACGGGTCGGAACTTTCAATATACACCAAGGAAGGAAGGGGAGAATTAAGTGTCACTTAATGTGAGACATTTCATGGAAAGTTGACGTTGAGTGGGACATAGAGAGTGGTCTCGACATGCACCACTCATAGATAGAGATATGTTGGAATAAGGGGATCAACTAGAGAATTTTGTGGTTATCAAAAAATTCTTGTAACGAAAGAGGGCGGTAAAGTCAGTAAAGTCCTTGGATGGGTTGCCATCTTCACGGTAAGATCAAGGGTTCATCCGAACATGTGGAGTAAGTCTCCCAAGAAGGAAGTGATTGACATTCCTTTGGGGTGATTTACAATATTAACTAGGGTTCCACAGTCTTCCTTTGAAAGTAAGGGATCGCGCCGATACATGGTCCTACACGGTATTATTTTCTGAATCAGGATGAAATTTGTGAATCCCACCTTCAATATGGGATTTCAGGAAACATCGAAGATAACGTTTCATTTTGAGTAGGAGGTATCAACCATAGCCGAGGAGCAGGCGCACGGTGCTTAACGAGTAGTGGAGCCGCGTGAGGTTGATTTTAGAATCTTAGTGATCATTTCGTTTCCACAACGGTTATACCTAACAAGTGGAACAATACGGTAATTGGGGGAGGATATTACGTAATGGTAGAGTATTGTGGAAGCACTCGTACCTGTTTGTCATGAACGAGGTGCTTATCGAAGTTTTGGTGTGGAAAAACCTTAACTATTCTCCCTCTGCGTATGTTTAGAGTTGAGCGGATAATCAGAATTTATGACCGGTCGAGAATAATCCAATGACTATGGTGGAATGCCAGGACTGTTTTAGGTGAACAAGAGTGGTAAGAGGTTCGTATGGTTTCTCTCAGAATGGGAGTTTTGTGTTTAGATAAATCCGAGTAGTTGTCATGTAGTGAGGTGAGACCTCCCAATGATATTGAAATAATGGGAATTAATAGTGTATATGCGTGTCTTATGCGAATGTTGTCGGATAGGAGCACAATGTGAAGTATCTTTAATGAAGAATGTTAAACAAGCTTGCTGTGAGGTGGGGGCTATAGTGATTGAGCACCTTACTATATAGATATGTTGCATACTGTTAAGGTATCCAAAATGTGTTTTACCAGCTAGGCCTTATTTTGCGAATTTCGGGAGAAAATTTCGTTATCACGGTGGAAGTATGTAATACCCCGTATTTTTATGGCTTTTAAATTTAGGAATTTATTAAATTTAATTGAGATAAATTAATTTAATTTTAATCCTGAAAGTTGTTTTAAATATTTACTAGCATGACGAAAGCTAGTAATTATTGAAAGTTTGTTGATTCATTAGATATTACTTATTGAGTAAAGTAATATGTAGAATTGATTTTTGTTATAAATTGTCACGAGTGAATAAAGTGACAATTATGGAAATTTAAGTCGGGACGCGCCTATGTCGTGTCAGGACTAAATTATTATTATATAAAGTGAATAAATTATAAGTTTCCCATATGATCATTTTGAGTGCGCCAATGTGTCCCAAAGGGTTGAGATAGTCTAAAAAGTGTACCCGGGGGTTTAGTTTGGGTCTCGGAGCGTTTTGTAGGCCTATTTGACATCCCGGGAGGGTATTATAGACATCTTGCATTTTTGGGTAATTAAACCCATGAATTCAATTAGGTTATATCAGCCATTTGGAGTTGTCTCCTAGGGTTAGTAAACACAAAATCAAAGAACGACCATTAGAGAAGGAGTTGGAGAGCTTTCCAAGCAACTCAAGGCCAAGGACTCACCCGTTTGCACCGCCACCACCACCAAAACGTAGATCGCGTGATGAGGAACGCAACCATACCATTTCATCCATGAAATCAGAACCTTGGATTTCAGGAAAGTATCTATCTTGCTTTACTTTTGGTTAATGCCTCACCCATGTTAGTTTAGGATTACCAAGATCATGTTTTATGAAAGAAGTTGTTAATTTAGAGACTTTAAATTTCTTGTTTAGACAGATTCCATATAATCTGGATATACCCATCATATGTAGAGGATTACCAACGAATTATTATGATTTTGGAAACAAGAAATTTGGGAAATAATTAGAGGAATGGACAATTCTTCCAAAATTAGGGTTCTTGAAGATTATGTGGATTTTACCCCATTAATTCGATATAGTTGATGTATTTATACATGTTTCACGTAGGAAATCTTGTATATATGTATATAGAACTTGTAGTATCGTTATTTGAGAATTTTAGACTTGTTAATGACGTTTTTGGAGAAATTGGAAGATGAAACCTGTAGGTTTAATTTGCAGTTTTTGGGCAAGAACTGCTTAATCGATCGATTGACCCAATGGTATCGATCGAGCGATCGACTGATCGATCGATCGACCCCCTGCCATCGATCGATCGAACACTCCTGTAAAACTACATATTTCTTATCCGTTGGTTTAACCAGAATAAGGTGCATGGGAACCCTTGATTGTTTTTGTTGGATTATAATGGGATATAGATAAGACCAGTAGGTCCAAGGTAGACCCTGTTGAGTAACATCTTAGTGTAGGATGAGATTTTGGGTTAACAAGGAATGATTCATGTGTATAAGAAATTATGCATATATTTAATAAAAGATCGAGACTCGTAAGGGAGTTAGACCCAAACGTAAGTGAGGGTATGCCTACTGAAATTATACTTAGAATACTTCGGGAGAGGAGAAGTGAGTATGAAGTGAATAATAAATGAGAATACAAATAACGAGTCCGTTATACGAAATAATCGAGTAAAATGTGTAATAACGGATAATTATAATTATGGGTTGTGAGCGCACCTAATTTAGAAACGTGGATGAGTATATATATATATATATATATATATATATATATATATATATATATGACTGTGTTATTGTGCATATATTATATCTGTATAAAAATCATTCTGCTATCACGGGGGTTTCCACATCGGGATGGTCTTATCTCGATTGGACCTTTATGGGGGATATTGACTCGTACCCTAGAACATAGGATTCCTTGGTACAGGCTATCTGATTGATATTCAGACGGTCCTAAGAGATGTGAGGGTATGTCCTAACCTCTTAGTGACTTGGAACTATGCTTCATTCCATTTATATGTGTTTTATGTTAATGCAGTTCGAAAGTGATTCCGAACTAGCATTTCCCTTAATATGTGTGATACAGGGACTTCATAGCAGAGTATGCCAACATCATTGTTTTTATGTGGGGTGCCGTTAGTATATATATTATATGGTAGATTAATATATATATATATATTTATATGGAGACTTTCTACTCTGCGTATAAGTAGTTATGTAATGAATAAATGTTGCAACTTTCTTAATGGGTTTGTGAACTTCATAACTGTACCGATTTATTCTAAATAGTGTAAGAAATCTTGAAGAGAGTAATTTTCTAAACTAAATATTATCACCCTGTTAATTCTCGAGATAAAACTTCATGGAGAATAAGTGAGGTAGACTTTTGAGGTTTAGTAGTACGGTAGACGTGCACATTAGATGAGTGGTGAGAATTCTCAAGAGAGTGTCGCATACTAGCATGATTGTTGCATTAGCAGGTAAGCATTTTAAATACTTGCTAATCTATTTTTTTAAAAACTGTTTTAAAAACGGGGCTCTGACCCGTTTTCCGTTATCTATTCTCTCTTGTATATATATATATATATATATATAAATGTATATATTATAGGTTCCCAGCCACAGGTGTGTCATGCATAGGTTCATTGGATTGGACGCGTTGTAGCTTATGTGGGAGTTGCAGGTTTTTGTTGTAGACGACCTCTTCATTGATTCGGTTCTTGTTATAGTTCTTCCTAGTTAGGGCGCGCGTCGCCCATTTCCCATTTAGTATAGATTTTTCATAGATGTATGTTCATCTATTTTCAGTATTCGGTACTCTTTGAGTATTAACTCTTGTCCGTATGATTTCATTTGTAGATTAAAATTGGTTTGGTTAATCTAGATGGATTAATTCTTTTGTATTGATTGTTATCCGTAGCACTTATGTGATTCTTAAACTGATGGTTATTTAAAAAGGTTTTTAAATTGGAATTTAATAAAAATGGATATAAAGTTTTAAATTGTTTTGACACTTAACTTTATTATTTAGGGTGTTTAAATTGGGAAAGTTTATTTTGCGACAGTGATGCTAAGAATGAACCAACTATTGACCTTGATTTTAATTTAATAAAGGATTGATCGCACGGTATTTAATTAGGCGGGGTGTCACAGATTATGCCATAAAGAAACTCGACGCATGTTGTAGGCATCGTAGTCAACGTTATAGGAGCAAGTTGCCTCCAAATTCTCGAGGTAGTTGGCATACTCAACACTCCCAGGGAGGGCCATCTCACAAAATAAGAAAGTAGGAATGTGAAGGTGTGAAGAAAACACTCCACCCTTACCCCTCTTTTATACTTGAAAACCCCTGCAAAAGACATAACCCCTACAGAAATCGGAGGAAATCCTTCCCCACAAAGCTTTGAATTGATGGGACCGGACTGACCTATCGATAGGAAGGACAAGGTGCTTGCTGATCGACAACTCCTTATTTTTGGAAACTATCCTTTTTCCTCTTTTGTGAAAATCCAGAAAACTCAACAAAAATAAATTGATATTCTCAACAAAATTTCAAAAATTCCCCTTTCTAGCTTTATATAAATTCTTATAAAACTTTCCTTCAAATCCTAAAAATATTTATTTTTACGGTCTCAGCAACAAAGTAAAAAGCTCATGTGTATGCATTAATTCATTCATCATCAACTGAAGATAATAAAAAACTCCATTGCATTGCATAGATATTTTTCTGTGTCACATCAATTTTGCTGGAAAATAAAACAAAGAAAAAAAATAAATGGGACTCAGTCGAACCCACATTCTCTCTCTCTCTCTCTCTCTCTCTCTCTCTGTCACTTCCCCTTTCCCCTCTCTCTCCAAACCTCTCAGTGCGTTTTAAATTGCTTAAGTGATCACTGAACCTTCGACATTTCCGTGGATAACTGGTTGCTTTGGGAGTCAACAAGACATGGAAAACATGCTTGCCTTATATGCTTCGGCTACGGGCATAAAACCTTTAAATCTTTATATAGAGTAGTTGCATAAAGTAGTGAGTCAATAGGTTCAGCGCTAGATTCTTTTAATCCAAACCATCACCATAACGGAGTAGCACTTCCCTCACAAAAGCATCCCTACGCACAAGAAAATTTTTAAGCAACTCTAACATGGAAATGCTTATGCGGATGCTTACCTATTCCTGAAATGTAAGCTTTTCGATCCTAAGTCAAGATAAAGAGTTTCTGACTAAACCTCTGGAGCTTTAGAAAAGGATTTAACATTACGATTCTCGAGTAAGAGGTCCTCCAACTGATACTGAGCTTCAACCCCTACGACGCGCTCTCTTTCCCCGATGGAGAGATGACTCACCATCGCTACCTGAACTAGACTCCTCCCCGGATGAGGTAGACGATACCAAGAAATAAGGAATAGGAATCGCATCCCGAATATGGGTAGTCGCCGAAGATATCTAGTCCCTAATATCCCTCATCCAAGTTGTGGACACTCGGATGTGCTCCAAGAAAAGACCGAATTAGTGTTAATCAGAAAAGATCAAAAGAAACCAAAGGAGAAGAACATAAAAGATATAACTTAAGATAAAGGATCTCATCGGTCAATCCCAACTCCACCGAGTCTATGTGTGAGGACGATGCATCATAGGCACCATCCCTTCATCAGTCTATCGGATATTGTATGGAGGGGTATGCAATCGCACAAAGGGAACCTTCAAAGTCGCAGCCACCACAGATGTCGATGAACCACCACCTCTATAGGAGGACCACACTGGACGACTCGAACTCGCACGAGCGAAGGGCAGTGCATCATATAAGATGGGTTCCATAAGTCGGCTCTTCACAAAGTCCATATAATCACACCGCACAACTGTATCGGTGTACAACAGATAGGGCTTGCTAATCATTGTCACGATCCTTGTATCCTCCGGTAACAGCTGATCCCACCTCATAAATATAGGGGTCCTCGCAGGTGGCACCACAAAATATAAGGAAATATGGAATTAGAGCACCCAAAAGTCTTAGACTGAAGAAGAAAAAAGTCTTAGCCTATCACTAGTCAGTCCATTCAAGACTTGACGCACCGCCTCTAGAGAGAGATACCTCCTCGACTGCCGATTGGACTTTTGCCACCGATACAATCGGTAAAAGTCTCCAACGGTCTATTCCTTCAAAGCGATTAGCTGGGTATTTCACCCGATCACCTCATAGAACCATTTCTGCCAAAGACAAAGATTTTGAAATAAAAAAGCGATGCATAAGGAAAATGCGAATGCATGAAAGGAAAATGCGCAAATTAAAAAGAATACCTCAAGAAGATACATGGCTCTAGTGAAAGTCTGCCGGCAGCACCGCATGAATGCATCTAGAGAAAAATAAAGGTTCACCAAAGTTAGGCTCCCCCAATCATAGAGAGGGATGTTTGAAAACATCCTTAGATATGGTAAAAACCATAAGTTGACAGCGTCTCCACTCGATGCCACCAATAATCCCTCCAACACCAACAAAATGAACAACCGAGCCATCCATCTCACCTACAGCCCGTCTTCCAAATCGATCACCCTGCCCAAATAAAACATCCTTCAGCATCGACAGACGGATGGAGAACCAATACATTATCCTCCCCACATCACCAAGTGTCGTGCACATCGCCTCCGACCTCACCCGCAAAGAACGATCCACCTATATCTGCTCCCCATCACAATCTAGCCCCAATAGCTACTGCACATCTATAGGAGTCACAGTCATCCCCCCAAACACAAAATGAAAGGTTTGGGTAGTTTCCCACCACCTTTCCCCCAGAGCGCATAAGACCTTCATCGAACAAGGTGCCTCATTCAGCATAGAGGCCAACCTCCCAAAGCCTACTGAGGATACCACCCAACGTACCACAAGTGGAATATGCTCCCAGACATCCGTAAGTAATGTCGTCCAATGGGAATGCATAGTCGTCAAAGACACATCCGACTGCCAAAAGAAAAATCCTTGTCAAAATCCTAGAAAAAATAAAAACCACCAAAAAAGAATGCTAAAACTCACTTTACTTACATAACCACTAGGGTTCACCACCCTCGAAAAGAGATGACGTGAAGGCTCCCGTAGCAAGGTCAGCTTATTCGCAACCAACTCGAATGCGTTAAAATAGTTCTAGCTCCCCAAACCAAGAGGTGCCTTGGCCCTCCACTCCATGTTTGCCCAGTCATCAACAGCCAACCACTCCCTGTGTATTGCAGTGCTCACAAAAGTGGCCATTTTTTAGATTGCGGAATGCTAGAATGATTCGTAGAAGAAAATTGCAAAAGGAGAGAAGGCAATAAGCTGTGAAAAATGAGGGGAATTATCCCCTTTTTTATATGATGCCATGGGTCATGCCGATTGGTATTGTACCCCCACCTACTGATCGACACTGACCCTTTACCATCTCGAGGCATCTCAAAAGTCTGTGCCACAGTCGAATGGTACCCTCCACACCATTTCGATCGAAACCCCCCTTAAATTTTCATTCAAAAATTTCCAGAAAATACTAGAAAACCCTAAAAAATCCTTAGAAAATTCCTACCACCAACCTAATACACCAACCCCATCCCCGTTTTTATAGGCTAAAATTGGGAGTTGGGTTGGTATATTCGTCTATTGCGCTCTGCACCACTGCATAGTCAGTGAGCTATTTCTCATCAAGACTTGTTTCATCAATCATGAACACTAGTGACAATGAAATCAGTAACTTCATCAGTAATGTTCTTGACATATATGTTTGAGCCTTACACTCTAAGATAAATAATGAATCATCATTAACTATAATAAGAAAAATGAAATATAAGTAGAATTTATAAAGCTATGAGAAGGAAAGTGGGTACTTATAGTACTAGGTATTTCAAGATTTGATCATTTCTCCAGTCCTCAAACTGCAGACATAAAATTTTCTCATGCTCGGCTTTCTTTTATGGCCTTGCTACAAACAACACCTTCAATCCTAATCAATAACCACAGTGAAATTAGTTAAGTTACCTAATTTTTTATAATGTCAAAACTTCTTGAAAAATAATTTGTCACAGAGGTCTAAAAATATGAAGAAACAAAACACAATGTATCCCTACAGAGTTTTATCATTTATATAATCACCATTCACATACAACATCATAGGGTTAGCATGTTCAATCACCACTGTTGCCAAGATCACATGGTTATCATTTAGTCGGAGTTCCTATCATATACAAACAAATAGAAATAATTCATAAACTTAACTAAAATTAGCCACACCATAGCTCTGCATACGTGAGACAATCAATATATCTACTTTTATGTTGTGTTGTAACATTCTATATGTAATCCCTTCAACGAAAATCAAATAATTGAAACTTTATTAGTTGTGTTTCACATGAATAAAAATAGAGGAATATTCACATATGACAAGTTACGTCGATAATATTAGTTGTGTTGTACCATTCTAATGGACCTTAGACAAATGACAAGTTACATCTAAAATACTCTAGGGAATTAAAAAAAGAGAAAAATTAAAGGGAAAAAGCTTCAAAATAGTAGCTACCTGATGGCTCATCTCAGAATCCCGACCCAAATCCATGTCTTCATTCATCACATATCAGTCCATGAAAATTTCATCGAAGTTAATTGTTTAAACTTACAAAAAAGGACCTACATGATGCATTAATATTGTCTATCAAAATAACTAAATGTAATGTACCATTATTGGGCTACTGCTTAATATCACATAAAATATTATTACGCTGAAATCAATATAAAAGTTATTTTTCGTGTGTTGACTAGCCAAACTCAGTATTAGATGCAATGTACCATACATGCTACATAGAGTTTATTTTCCATATGTTGACAAGCCGGACTCTCCATCACAATAATAGAACTGATATTTGGCTTTCTACCTCTGGCACTATCACCACCATGAGCTGAAACATCACCCTTTTATCCACCTTCAATCTATATCAGAAACCAAGTTCATTGAATGAGGATAGTGTAATAGTAAATTAACACCAATCAACTAAAACCATTATGGATTGATTTACATAACCATAAAGGGGGAAATGAATTTTACAAGATGTAAATGCCTTTTAGGATTTTATAAATTCGGCACATTATACATAATAAAAAATAGTAACATTAGGCCCCCAGTAAGAAATGTAACCAAAATGTCTATCAATAAATAAAATCAATAAATAAAATTGTCTTACTCCGTAATTTGAGTCTTGTATGCATTCACGCAAATAAAAAAAGCTTTATCCACATGAAATTGATGAACTTCAATATCTTAATGATAGATTTTATAAATTGAGAGTTAGTATTAACCCATGAAATATACCACTTCTGATGCACCCTAACCCAGTTACTTATAATTAAGTTGGAAAGTAAAAGTGAGTCAAATTATAATTATATTAACCAAACCATAAACACGATTATCTTTTTTTCAATTATTAACATGAATCGATAAGATAAAAACTTTTCATAATTTTTCAAGTAATTATGCTTATTCAAACTTACTAAAAAAAATAAGTAGGCTTAAATTACCCCTTTCACATTTGACAAAAATCATGGTTTTATCCATCCCTTGTTAACGCCACCGACCTCCTATATTTGGCAATGATATCATAATACCTGAAAAACATAAAAATAGGAACCATGAGAAAAATAGCTTGGCAAATGCATCACTACTACACTATTGCATAAAAGTAAATGCGATAAATCATATCCCCGTGATGATGTATACATACTTATCCCGCTCATTCATAAAGAACGATCAATTATATACTTATCCGACTCATTCATAAAGAAAGACCAATTATATATTTATCCGTCTAATTTATAAAGATTGACTAACTTTTTTGAATCATGATTCACATATCCTGTCTGCAATAGAAAATTCTCCCCCATTCCGGGTCGGGGAGTAACCTCCCATTTTGATAAACCAAAATGAACATTTTGGCATTCATAACATTATGATCATATCCATAACCGTACATAAAACCGGTCAGTAATATTATGATCATATCCATAGCCATGTATAAATGCTTCTTACTAGTGAGTATACTCACCTTGGCCCCTTAATGGATTTTCCCCCTTATCTTTGTCTTGCCATTGTTAAGCCTATCATCCTTCCCTTCCTATAATTATTACAATATTAGTGTCATCATAAGAATAATACCAATCCAAAGAATCACTTAAACGTAATTCAATTGATGATCTTCATATTATCCCACTCAAATCATTTATCATAAATGAAGTCTCACCTAATTTCATGTTAAGACATTTAAAATATCCAATTCGTAGTCCAAACATACTGTCATTTATTCTTGAAAAACCAATTTTTATCATATTAGGTTACCAATACAAAAGACAACACATCATTTCAAGTTTCATAGAGCAAGATATGCCCATTTCTTTATTACAAAGAAAATCAGGCCTATAGGCTCCTCTATTGTTTAGTCAATTTCCAAGAATTTTCATAATATTGCTATATTAAAACATTCAATGATATTCGACCCAATTTCAATAAACGTATTGAATAATAAAAAAATAAAGTTTAATAATTTTTAGAGTTCATTTGCTATATCAAGAAAATCGTCAAACACCTGGTATACATACTTACACTTTCGGGGCAAATTCTATACCTACACTTCAAACTATCCCCCAAGATTTAATTCTTGGTAATTTTATATAATTTTAGGATATAACATGTATAAGTAAATTTATTTTCATATCCCACTTTAATCAATTCATTCCATTGTGTAGTCACAAAGATACACCAATTTGATTAACATAATGATTTGGCCTCTAGTTGTATGAATTCAATGTGCGTCACGCATACAACCTACACGTACCCATCTACATACATCAAAACATATCCCCTTGTCCCAAAATATGGCCTTCAGCATCATATAAAACAATATATATCATGTAAATAATGAAACTTACAAGTTCAATCATACCTAAGAACCCTTGGATACATAAGCTTATTTTTTTCTCCATTATCTTCCTTAATCCTTCACTAATTCACCATAACCTCTCTTTCTTTCATGGGAACCTCAAACCACTTGAAATTTTAATGAAGATGAAGAATAAGGGATATTTTAAGGTCTTTAAGTCAGCATAAGGTCAGGTCCCCTTGGTACAATCAAAATATGACATGTGGCACCATATAAGACAAAATATCATGTAAACCTAAATGACTACTTTACCCCATGTTCATAAAAAGACGATTTCTTTTCACTCGAATGTCCGTTCGATGTGATGTTTATTGTTTTACAAACCTAAATCATATCTACAATTATCTACTTTTCATCTCAAGTCAATTATTATATTATAATGGTCAAAACTAGTCTCCAACTTGAACATTCCTATCGAAAACTTCAAACATTTGTGTTTGTAGCTAATTCGATATCTCATGAGTTATGAAGGTAGGATTATACTAAATATAATAAGTTAACATTATATACATCAATAACACATTATCCCCGTCCCATAAGGTAATCATGATTTAAACATGAATTATCATAATTATATCCAAGTTGTCACAACTTTCACTCTTTAGAAAATTTCGTCCTCGAAATTTAGTATGAATTTCACTTACCAAAAAATTGAGGATACGATTTCCTCATGCTATATTACCTTTCCCAAGTTGATTCTTTAATTTCATGGATCCTCCACAACTCTTTAACTATGGTACTAACTTTATTACTTAATACTTGCTCCTTTTGATCAATAATTTTCATTGGTTCCTCGATGTACAACAAATCTTCTTTCATAATATCTTCGGTTTCTTTGTCATTTACACGTAAGTATAATCATTTAATGATTTCTTATGAATGAAAACCAATTCCCAACACACATATTACTTCAAAACTTTATATATGTATGTCGAACATTCACATATAATAAACTATCCATTGTATCATCATATATTCACAATGAGTGAACATTCTTAATAAACCTAGTATCATTTTTTATATTTCTCCCTTCATTCCTCTAGTATGTCCTTATCATCATGTAATATTTCAAATCATAATTATCATATTACCAGACTGTCCTATTACACATCATATTTCCATCTTCCATCCAACACCAAAAACATGTGTTTGACTTTAACTACTTTTCGTACCATTTTGTAGTTTAAGCGTATGTTAGATATCATCCTTACAATTTCTTAATTTAAATATAGCCTCACTAATATTAATATATCAAAACTGAGCAATCATTCACTAAATGTTTATTCTTAATCATGATTGCATATTTACCTTCATGTATATTGTACAGTCATGCACTATGAACTCAATCTAACTTCTCACGATATTCCTTTTTCAGTATCATTTGATTATTTTTTAACTAAACATACAATGACCTTAGCAAGTCATTTATCGAACACAATAACTTTATAATCATAATCTTATCCCAATCCTTATTACACGATATTCTTATGCAATATCATTAATACACTCATCTTACCTATTTGGTAACATTGATATTAAACGTACAATCACCACTTAAAACATTTAACCAGACTTACCAACCCATAAAACTTCTCTAACTATTATATGTCGTATTTCTTTCAAATAACATGTACAAATACCTTCACATATCATATTATGGTATCTCACATAGCACATTATCCTTACACATACTTCTTGGTGACCCCGTGTAATGTCAATAATATTGATACGACAATGACAAATACAACTCATTATCCACCCAAACTAGTTGTCAATATTCCAAACCAATTAGCATCTTCCCATACTCATACGCAACACATACTCTTAAAAGGGCTCCTCAATATTTTTAAACTTCCAATTGTTTAACACCTCGTCTCAACTTTACTATTTATATAACCATTTTAAAACATCATAAGGGTAATATCCACTACATATACTCATATTATTAAATAAGTACATCCTAAACTCTTATTTCTCTTTGTTTTCTACTTATCATAATTCAGTATGAACCCATATTGAGATCAATTATGATATATTCACTAGTAATTGAATTTCATACCATTTGACATATTAAATTTAAACATATACAACTATTAATCTTCTCACTTCACATTTACTATGTGAATGTTCATTTTAGTCACACTCTAACAATTGAAGTCTCATCATAATCATGTAATAACAATTCTCCTCACATCTCATCCTTTAATGGAATATGGGTTCATGTACCTCACTCTCGACATAAATGGGGCACACAACAAACCATGGCTTAATAAGTGACACAACTCAAGTCCACATAAATAAGTATAAGAAGAGATCACTTACAATACTTCACAATTTTCGTAAACCACATTTTGTCTTTAAAAATTTTCCTTCAATGACATGTTTTCACATACCGCAAATAAAATAATGCAATGGTTTTAATTAAAATACTTGTGTTCACTGCCATTCCCAAATAAACCTTAACATCTCATTTCGTTTCCTGGAAGATCCTTAAGTTTCATATCCCGTACAACAATATATATGTATAATTAACATATGTTAGTCAATAAAGACAATTTCCTTATGACTCAAAATAATTTAAACTTCCACTGCCAAATCTAAGTGCTCCTCACCCCAGAACCTCTAAAACCAAGGCTCTGATACCAAAGTTGACACACCCCAACCCATTTACTTATAATTAAGTTTGAAAGTCAAAGTGAGTCAAATTTTAATTACCTTAACCAAACAATAAACAAGAGTATCTGTTTTTTTAGTTATTAACATGAATCAATAAAACTAAAACTTTTCATAATTTTTTACGTAATTATACTTAATCAAACTTAATGAAAAGATAAGTAGGCTTAAATTACCCCTTTTATGTTTGACCAAAATCTTGATTTTATGCATCCCTTTCTAATGCCAGTGACCTCCTAGATTCGGCAGTGATATCACAATACCTGAAAAACATAAACATAGGAACCATGAGCAAAATAACTCAACAAATGCATCACTACTACACTATTGCATGAAAGTAAATGCAATAAATCATATCCCCGTGATGATATATACATACTTATCTGTCTCATTCATAAAGAACGACCAATTATATACTTTTTCGTCTCATTCATAAAGAATGAAAAATTATATACTTAGTCGGATCATTCATAAAGAATGACAAACTTATCCGAATCATGATTAACATATCCTATCTGCAATAGATAATTCTCCCCTATTCCGAGTCGGGGAGTAACTTCCCATTTTGGTAAACCTAAATGAACAATTTCATATTCATAAAATTGTGATCATATCCATAACCATACATAAATACATCTTACCAGTGAGTAATATTATGATCTTATCCATAGCCGTAAAGAAATGGATCTTACTAGTTAGTACACTCACCTTTGCCACTTAATGGGTTTTCCCCCTTGCCTTTGTCTGGAAGTTGTTCAATTGGTTATCCTTCCCTTCCTATCATTCTTGCAATATTAGTTTCATCATAAGAATATTACCAATCCAAATAATCACATAAACGTCATTCAACTTATGAGCATCATATGATCCTATTCAAATCATTTATCTTAAATGAAGTCTCATCCAATTTCATGTTAAGATATCTAACGTATCCAATTCATATTACAAACATAATTTAATAATTATTAGTAATCCAATGGTTATCATATTAGGTTCCCAATACAAAAGACAACACATCATTTCAAGTTTCCTAGTGCAAGATATGCCCATTTCTTTATTAAAAAGCAAATCGGCCCTATAGGCTCCTCTATCGTTTGGTCAACTTCCAACAATTTTCATAATTTTTCTATATCATAAATTTCAATGATCTTCCACCTAAATTCAATAAATGTATTAAATAATACACAATTAAAGTTTAATAATTTTTTGAGTTCATTTTCTATGTCAAACAAATCATCAAACACTGGGTATGCATACTAACACTTTGGGGGCATATTTCATACCTACTTTTCAAACTATCCCCCAAGATTCAATTATTTTTATTTTTATATAATTTTTGAATATAAAAGTTATATATAAGTTTAGTTTAATATCAAACTTGAAACGATTGATTCCATTGTGTAGTCACAAAGATACACCAATTTGATTAACATAATGATTTCGCCTCTAGTTGTATGAATTCAATGTGCGTCATGCATACAACCTACACGTACCCATATGCATACATCAAAACTTATCCCCTTGTCCCAAAATATGGCCTTCAACGTCATATAAAACAATATATATCATGTAAAGAATGAAATTTACAAGTTAAATCTTACCTAAGCACCCTTCGATACATAAGCTTGTTTATTTCTCGATTAACTTCCTCGATCCTGCACTAATTCACCCTAAACTCTGTTTCTTTCATGGGAACCTCAACCCACTTGAAATTCTGATGTAGATGAATAATTCGGGAGATTTGAATATCTTGTCATAAGGGTATCTCCCCTTGGTCCATTCCAAATATGACATGTGGCGCTATATAAGACAAAATATCATTTAAAGCGAAATGACTACTTTACGGCATGTTTGTAAATAGACGATTTATTTTCACTCGAATTTTCATTCGATGCATTGTTTATTGTGTTACAAACCTAACTCACATATCTACAACTATCTAGTTTCCGTCTCAAGTCAATTGTTTTATCATAATGGTCAAAACTAGTCTCCAACTTGAACATTCCTACCAAAAACATCAAAAATTTGTGTTTGTAACTAATTCGATATTTCATGAGTTATGGAGGTAGGATTAGACTAAAAATAATAACATAAAATTATATACACCAATAACGCATTATCCCCATCCCATAAGGTAAGCATAATTAAAACATGATTTATCATAATTATATTCGGGTTGTCATAACTTCTCCATAAAGCAAGAAATGATATAAAAATTTAAAGACCACCATTTCCACAACCTAAATAAGTTACTAATCATTCACATCGAATTGACACAACATTAATAGTAAATTTTCACCAAAGTATATAATACACATAGTAATAGAAGAGAGCAAGAACATAAATGTTGACGACAGGCTTAGATTTATATGCTAGTATCATAACACTAAAAGAAAGAAAAACTAAGTGGACAGACAAATGGACCACATATGGTAGTTGACTGTCTTGCCTAAAATTCTTGACCTGTACAAAAGCCTATATGAACTTAACCTCACTAAGTTGTAGATGAACTTGACACTCCCACTACATACTTTATTCTTATTAAGGCTTTATATAGGCATGTTGAACAAACAAAGTGTCATTTTGCATTGCAAATAAGAGCATTAGTATTTCAAAAATTTAAAACATATCAAATATAAAAACCATTGTGATAAAGTAGAAATTTCAGTTCACGATGGTAGAACAACACAACTTGGCTCTTTAGAAAAAATCTATAACTCAAAATTCTATGAACATTTTTCTCATGATTTACACACGAATGTAGGGGACAGTTTCGGTCTTTCTATAGGCAAGGTAGTTGGTCGCCTAGGGCCTCCCTTTAGGCATGGTCCCATAACATATCAATTTGTTATTTGATGGGTAAAAACTTTAAAAAGATAAAGTCTTTAACGAACAACATATAGAACAGACCCAATAACACCAACATAGGTTTATATACTTATTTGGTGGAATTCTTCGTTTATTTATTAAGCCCACAGTTATTAGCTGCAGGTTTTAGTGGTGAAGAAAACCCCTCAGTATTTAAAAAAAAGTGTAATTTTTTTTTTATATGTAAAGCCCCCCGTCTTAAAATTTCCCTAGACATTCATCCCACCAACTCTGCTTAGACAGTTCTACATATAGACACAGTTCCACGAACACAAAGGTAATTTGTCTTCTCTTTGCTTTCTTGTCGAACCTCATAATCCCTTTCATATGAGAAACTCTAATTAATATCTGGTCACCCACATATAGTTCCACGTGTCTCCTACCGGCGTCAACATAACTCTTTTACCTATCCTGAGCTATTCGAATACGTCCTCGAATCAACTCTATTTTAGGGGAAGTCTCTTGTATCATCTCTGGCCCCAATAGCTTGTTATCCCCCACCTCTAACCAACAGGCGGGCGAACGACAAGGCCCCCCTTAAAGTGCCTTGAATGGAGCCATGATGATAGTAAGAGTTATTATATGCAAACTCCACCAAAGGAAGGTATGTCTCCCAACCTCCCCTAAAATCTAGGACACACATCCTTAGCATATCCTCTAACATTTGGTTTACCCTTTCAGTCTGACCGTCCGTCTGTGGGTGATACGACGTACTCAACCGTAAGTTGGTGCCCATGGCCTCCTAAAAGCTCTGTCAGAAATGTGACACAAATATTTTGTCTCGGTCCGACACAATATTAATAGGAACTCCGTGCAGCTTAACAATCTCTAAAATGAATAGCTGCGCGTACCGCATCGTATCATAATCCGTACGAACCAGTAAGAAATGAGCTACCTTAGTCAGCCGATCCACTATCACCCATATGGAATCGTGACCCTTCTGTGATGTTGGTAACCCAGTAATAAAATCCATCCAGATACTCTCCCACTTCCACACGGGAATCTCCAGTGGTTGTAGCATCCCTTAAGGCCTCTAATGGTCAAATTTTATGAGCTAACATGTAGAACACTTTGAGACAAATTCTGCAATATCTCGTTTCATACCTGACCACCAATATAATCGTCGCTTATCCTGGTACATTTTGTCCCCACCTGGATGAACCAAAAATTTTGACCCGTGTGACTTTGTCATAACGGCATGTCTCAAATCATCATCTTTGGGTACTATCAACCTACCATTAAACCGTAGTCCTCCCTCTGAGCTGATGGAGTAGGATTATGACCCCTCGGCCAGTAACTGTTGTACTTTGTCCTGACAAAACGGGTCCTCGGACTGTGCCCTCACTACTCGCAGAACACTCTCAGGAGTGATAGCTAAAACTATCATGCATGATCTATCTATCTCATCCTCGTGTCGAAGTTCACTCCACTTTGCCTTTCAAATTTCTGCCAACTCTCCAGTAGGTCCTCTGCTTAACGTATCAGCCACCACGTTAGCCTTGCCAGGATGATAATGTATATCAAACTGGTAGTCCTTCACGAATTCAAGCCACCTCCTTTGCCTCATATTTAGATCCTTCTGAGTGAACAGATACTGCAGTGACTTATGATCCATGAATAGAGTGAATTGCTCACCCAGAAGATAATGTCTCCATATCTTCAATGCAAAGACAACCTCTGCCAACTCGAGGTCATGGGTGGGGTAATTCTTCTCATGTGGATTAAGCTTTCGGGATGCATAAGCTATAGCCTTCTCTTCCTGTTGTAACACACCCCCAAGCCCTTGGAAGGACGCATCAGTATAGACATGGTACTCCACTCCTCTCCTAGGCAAGGTAAGAACGGGTGCTGATGTCAACTTGTCCTTTAATTCATCAAGTGATAACTGACAACTGTCACTCCATATGAAGGGTACTTCCTTTCGAGTCAAGTTCATCAAAGGTCTGACAATTTTTTAGAACCCCTTGATGAAGACACGATAATAATCGGCCAACCCCAAGAAACTGCGAATTTTGGTCGGTGTCGTGGGCTATCACCACTCCCTCACCGCCGATACCTTGCTCGGGTCAACAGCAATGCCTCTGCTAGATACAACGTGGCCTAGGAACTGAACCTCCCGAAGCCAAAATCCACACTTCTCAAATTTGGCGTACAACTGATGGTCCCGCAATGTCTGTAGAACCATTCGTAAATGTTCAGCATGTTCCTTCTCCGTGCGAAGGTAAATCAGAATGTCATCTATGAATACAATCATAAACTGATCCAAAAACTCCCTGAATACCTTGTTCATGAGATCCATGAATACTGCCAGCGCATTAGTTAGCCCAAACGGCACCACTCTGAACTCGTATGACCCGTACCGCGACAGGAAAGCAGTCTTGGGTACATCCTCTTCCCAAATGTGCAATTGGTGGTAACCCGACCTCAAATCGACCTTTGAGAAGTATGCATCCCCTCTCAACTGAATAAACAAGTCATCAATCCTTGACAACAGATACTTATTATGTATCGTCACTTTGTTCAGCTCTCTGTAATCTACACACAAACGAAGTGAACCATCCCTTTTCTTTACAAGTAACACTGGCGTACCCCATGGAAATGTACTTCGTCGAATGAAACCATGTGCTAATAGATGTTGAATCTGATCTCTCAGTTCTTGCATCTCTGAAGCAGCCATGCAATATAGTGCTCTGGCAATCGGTCTCATCCCCGGTACTAGGTCAATAACGAACTCTATCTCCCTGCTAGGTGGTAACCCTGGTATCTCCTGAAAGACATCCTCAAAATCCCTCACCACTGGGATTGAGTCCAGAGAAATGACAACCCCATGTGAGGTCTCCTCCTCAATATAATATAAATGAGTTTGCGATCCTCCCTCGGTAAGTGGCATTGCCACCAGGAACATCTCTTGTCTCGGGATAGAGAACACGATAGTCCTCTCATAACAATATACCATTGCCCTATACTACGCCAACCAGTCCATACCTTGGATGATGTCATATCCCTCCATATCCAGCACTAGGAGGTCCGCCGCTAGACTCAATCTACAGACCATAATGTCCACACCCTTACAAATCGAGTGTATAAGGGACCCTCTACCCATTGGTGACTCCACGTACATAAGATGAGTGACAACTATTGATAAAAGGCTGGCTGCCCATGAAAATCTAGTGGCAATAAACGAATGCGTCACCCCCGTGTCAAATAAAATACTACCCTCAAGTCCATGAATAGGAAACATACCCGCAACTGCCAGCGGTGCTAGAGGTGCTGGTTGAAATTGGATATCACTCACATTGAACACACGTTCGTACTGCATCTTTCCTGGCTGTGGGGACTGTGCTACTACTAGGGCTAACGGAGTCTTCTACCCCTGTTGGGAACCCTGTTGTTGTGCCCAGTCTGGCAGTGGACAATTTCTACTCTTGTGACCCTACTGGCCATAAGTGAAACACTGACCCTGAAACTGTCTCTGCCCTTTGCCCTGACGTTGGCTCTGTCGACCTTGACCTTGTTGTCCTCCATTTTGATTCCCTTGGCCCTGTTGGCCCTGAGGAACTTGTTGTTGGGGACCCTGCTGGCCCTGTCTATCAAAGAGATGCCTCCCGTGCTTAAACTTCTTGGTAGGGTTCCCCTGTCAGGAATCCTGCCCTAACTGGCCCACTTTTTGTTGTTGTGGTGTTTTGTTGTCGCTACCTCCACCTACTTTGTCCGGCTGTCTAGGCTCACCTCTCTTGTTTCCCCTCGCATGAAAGCGGTGGTCCTGAAAGTGTAGTAGAGCGGCATTTACGACATGAGTATAAGTCACTAACGTCGGATTGCCGATCAAGTGTTGCCTGATTCTCTAGGTCAAGCCATCCATAAATTTTGACTTCTTCCTCTCCTCATTGCTCACCTCGTTTGTCACAAATTTAGCCAAGCGGGTAAACTCCTCCTCATAATCAGAAACTAAGAGATCACCCTGAACCACTTCGCTGAATTTCTTCCTCATCTCTGACTCTACTGCTGGAGGGAAATACATACGGTCAAACCGCACCCAAAACTCAGAAATTCCCATAGTGTCCCTTTCCTTGGTGGTGGTGACTAACTCCCACCACTGTAAAGCCGCCACCGACAGAAGGAAATTGGCTAGCATTTGTTTCTGTACGTCGGTTCACTCTAGCATGTGCAAGTGGCTCTGGATATTTTTCTTCCAGTTGCACGCCTCCACTACATCGGTACTACCCTGAAACTTGGGTGGGTGTCCTTTCTGAAATGTCTCTCTGACTCGCTGCCAACTCGATGGTCCTGCTAGGGCTTGAACTATCGGTGCCATGGGAGGAAGTACTTGGGGCTGAGGAAAATGGGCTGCCATGGCCCTCATAGTTGTCTCGATTGCCTGAGCCACAATCACTGCAACCTGAGTGGTGGAAATTAACTCGGGTGGGGGTGGGGGTATCGGAACCTATGGCTCCTGATGAGCCTCCCTCACCTCATCTCTGGCTTCATCCCTCTTCGCTCACTGTCTCCTGGGTGGCATCTGAAATAAGATTCAAATTGTATAAGTACACAGTTTATACAAAATTTAAGAGCAGATGTACGATAACGCAAAAGTGGATATTGAATCAACAGTCCTAATAGTATGGCTCTAATACAACCAAACTTTACGCTGAAATACCGTAAGTCGTACAGATCTTATGGATACCAGAACCTGATGCTCTGATACCATCTGTGACACCCCGCCTAATTAAACCTTGGGTGATCAAGCCTTAATTCAATTAAAACAGGTTTCTTAAATGGTTCATTCTTAGCATCACTGCCGAAAACTTTTTAATTTACTAACCACCTAAGTGAAATTAAGCGAGTGAAAAACTTTATCTTCTTTAAGCAGAACAAATAATCCATACCCACACATTACCATTCTAGTAATAATAAAACAGTTGCATAAATAACTGAATGCAGGTAAAGTCTTGCCGAAAACCACGACCAATAAAAGACAACTCAAAATCCAGAATCAGAATAACTGTAAAAGTAAATATAGGACAACATGTCCCAACTAAGAGTACTAAAACTGAGATCCTGTACTAGAACAAAAAAAAGGAAGCATCTAAACAATCTCTGCAACATCCACACGTGTTGCAACTCCCAAATCCCTGGAATGAAATCATGCTGGGTGTCCCTGTGGCTGGGCACCTAAAAGGTTTTTGAAAATTTTACATAGAAAGAGTTAGTACTCAAAACATTTGAAAATATTTTGCAAGCAGTTATCACAATTGAGTTATTGATTACACATATTAAAGTTTCGCACAACTCCCTTGAACTTTCTCACCTCTCTTCTATAGTGCATGTTTAATGAGGACACTTAGTTCACCTAGTTATACTACCCATAAACGGAGGTAACTTATTTACTACTCGTTATCCTTATTCTTGTAATATTCATTTCATTTTCTACTATTCTCAATCTGTAGATTATGCACATAGAATACATTTTATCACACAATCATGTATTTAATATTTGTTGTCATTAGCATATCCTTTTACAACGCATAAAGGACTCTTGGTTCGGAAAGATTCATCAACCCCAAGTAAGAGTTAGTTCGGAATGATCCATCGACCCCAACTATTTAAAAATACAAATATATACACATATTCTAGTTCGGGACTCTTTCATCGCGACAACAGTTTAAAGTTTGGTTCGGCATTATTCATCGACCCCAAACTTATAATAACTTTATGTTAGTTCGGAATGTCACATCGACCCTAACATAATTAATTTAGGTAAAATTCTCTTAACCCAAACTTTTATATAATTTAGTAGGTACACACCCGACCTATCAAATCATGCCCGTACGTAATATATTTTACTTATATTCACCGTACTCATTAATTACAATTTATTTTACTATCGTATTTACTCTAGTATTCACTCAACTCTAAGGGTCCTAGTTACCCCTCCCTTAATTCAGTAGTTAAGTTAACTTTAACCTACTGGTATTTTTCCGAAATTAAATCTCACTCTTTCCGAAATTAAATTCTCATAATCCCAACCTACGGCTCAATTGATCGTCCTCCCATTGGTCCATTTCTCCAAAATTCTCACTCAATCAATTATGAAGAAATCTAATGGTACACCTACTGGTATTTGTGAAGTCTCCTCATAGGTAAAATATCATCACTAAGGTTCCCATTAAGCGACGGTAAATAAAAGGAAAATTATTCACAAAATTCTCTAAACTCTAGCCAGGGTCGATCGATCGGTGGGATATGGTCGATCGATCGACTGCTCGATCGATCGACATTCAAGGGTCGATCAATCGATCAAGCAATGACAGACCCAGTTCATCTTCTTCATGCGGGTTTCTCCATTTTTATTTATCTATCTTTGATGATACTCCCCCATATTTACAACCAACAATTTCTAATCATTTCTACATGTTCTGGGATGATTACTAATGATTTAAAACAACAAAATCATTATAAATCTTGGCCAAATTAACTAAAAATCTTACTAATATTCAGGAACCCTAAAAATACTTTCTTTACATGTTTCATCATAATTCCAGATTTTTAGTTCGATTCAACCATCTAGTTTTATATGATATCAGAATATTTGGAGATCCAAAAATGTCTTACATGCAAATCCCTACCAATCATGGATCATAATCAATTGTTTTTCTCCCAAAAACATCATAAAAACCATGTTCTTCATCAAGCTTAAATATGGGTATTATAACTCAATTTATTTTGCAAATAACCACTTGCCTTATGATTTGTAGGGTCTGATTTCATGGTTGTTGATTATAGTTGATGATTTTGATCCTTCAATCCTTCTTCCCAACAAATATGTGGTGAAATCTCCTTAGAATTTCCCTTCCTTCTTTCTTTTGCCTTAGGAAATTACCTCTCTCTCTCTTCTCTAATGGCTATGGTATATTTTCTTTCTTTCTAACCCTAGCCTCAACTCTTATAATCTGATTTAGGGTTTCAAAATTCGTAGGTCTACTTACCCATAAATTTAAAGAGACCAAAATGCCCTCGAATGGTCCCGGTTTAGCCCGAAAATGACCCGGTACTCAACTAGTACCCCCGGGTACACTATTTTGACTAATTCGACCCTTTCGGAATTATCTGCGGACTCTAAATTACCTTTTGAGTCTCTTAAAAAAAAAATTCTCATCTCATCTTCGATTTTTCTCTACGCGCGACACTCGGTTGAGATAACTCAGGTACGTCCATAAAATCGCTAGACCGTACATACCAACATTCCAAATTTACTATTCATATTTAGTAAAATTTTAATCGTCATATTAATCTTTATTAACATAATCTCACATTAAATTACTCTACTCACGTAATTTAATTTAAAACGTGTCACACTAAATTACTCTACTCACGTAATATTAATAAACGTATTTTATCACATTAAATTACTCGACTCGCGTAATTTAATTAAAACATATTTTATCATATTAAATTACTCTACTCACGTAATTTAAATAAAACTTATTTTTCTATATCATATTAAATTACTCTACTCACGTAATTTAAATAAAACGTAAATTTAAGTAAAACGTATTTTCCTAATTATACAGAATTACGGGGTATTACAATGTAGACACATGATCTAGGGTTGTAACACAACAAACGGTGCATAAAACGGGTGTCAAAGTACGAAGCTAGGCCGAATTTATGAACCGGGAAAAAATATGTCCATTCCCTTTAAGTGGTAAATTGTCTTTTAGTAAACCAAATATTTTAATTTGATTGGTAGGCAAGGGAGGCAGCCTAGGCCGACCTAAAACTCTTCTTATAAGTTATTTCTTCAGCAAATTAAACCCTAGGTTCAGTTTGAGGTGTTTTTATCTTGAGGAAGAAGAAGTAGAAGTTCAGGAAGGAAGGGTTACAAGGAAAAGTTAGGAAAAGAATTCCAAGAAAATTCTTAAGGTGTTTCCAAGGTAAAATTATGTGTTAGTATTGTTTTAATCTTTTATTATACTTATTCCAAAGTATTTAAATCGTGAATTATTGATTAAAATTCCATAATCCATTGTGATAATATGTATTAGTTCATATGTGAGATAAGTAGTGTTTATAGACCATATTACTTTGTATTTAAACCAATTGTATTCAAACTTGCATATCTTTTTATGTGCTTATTGTAATTGAGAAATTACAATTGGATATGTAAGTAGACTCATATATTCATATCATATCCTAAAAATATAATTTATCTCCTTGTGGTTAGGCCTTAATGATGATTTCAAGTTGGTACATAGTTGCTAATTGTATATTTCATTTCGGTATGCAACGAGTCTAGTCAAGATTTTGACATAGGAAATCAAGTCAAAAAATTATGAAACTTTAATTTTGTACTATTTAGTATGTGCACTAAAAATGGTTTGAAAATCATGGAGTAAAAATATTAAAATTGTTGGAAGTTGAACTAACAATAGAGGAGCTTGTAGGGAAGATTTCTTATGTTGTAAAGAAATGGTCATAACATGCTCTAGGAAGCTTGAAAAATTACACCGTCACCTGCAATAGAAAGTATATTTATATATTTTTTTCATATTGATAAGGTTAGAGGCCTTTATTTATACCATTTAGGAATATAGGATGGTTGAGTATAGAGGACAATAATTTGAGGCCATACTGGATACCCCATGAAAGAATATTGTTATCTGCTCTTTCCAAAGAGTATTTTGAGTACATGTTTCATGTGTATATACATGGAGAAGTATGATTTTATATTCATTTGGGTTTAGTTATAAATTCCTTTTGTGGTGTTTCCTACGGTTGAATGTTGATAACTTTATCAACATGTATACCATTGTTTTGTCTTTACTTATGTTTTATGGAATGTGACTTAAGTGGAATTATATTGTTATTGTATAGTCATGGAAAGCTACATAATTATGTTGGGATGATACTTATGATTGAGATTCAGTATTGATTTAGTTAGATTGACAGGTGTAAGGTCGAATCAACCTAGTTAACCTACTCCTGAAGGAAACATGAATACGTAGTTGACAACCCAAGGTGAGTGTACTCACTAGAAAGAGATATTTGTATCGTGTTATTGATCTGATCAAAATATAATGAATATTAAATTGTTCATTTCGGTTTATCGAAAGGGGAGATTACTCCCCGATCCCGAAATGGGGGAGATTTGTCTATTAATGACAAGGGGTTACTCCTCGACCACGAATGGGGGAGAATAATCTATTACATACAAGATACGTGAATCATGATTCCAAAAGTTAGGTCATTTGATATGAATGAGCCGGATAAGTTAATACATAATTATATGGACATGATTTATTGCATTTAAATTCCTGTTGTAGTATAATAGTGTTGCCTTCAATGGGTTATTTTGCTCATGGTTCTTGCATTCACATTTTTCATGTAACACGATGTCAGTGCCAAATCTAGGAGGTCGGGTTGGGTTAGGTTAGCCAGGAATGGGGGAAATAATGATTTTGTGTAAATGTAAATGATTTAATTAAGTTAACTTATCCTTCAAGAAGTTTGTAAACGCATAACTACTTAATGTTGAAAAATGGTTTTAGTTGTATGGAGTTACGTTTATGACTTTGAAATTAAAACGCATGTTTATGATTTGGTTAAATTAATTATGGTTTGACTCACCTTGACTTTCAAACTTAATTATAAGTAATTGGGTTGGGGTGTGTCATTAAGGCTTTCAATTACATCACACTCAACCACCTATCACTATCACAAGTCAATTGAAAAAAAAAAAAAATAATAATAATAATAATAATAATAATAATAATAATAATAATAATAATAATAATAATAGTAAAGCGCAATAATTAAGAATTAAATTACCTCTTATTTGTACAAATTTAGTGTTCTTATAACTTGAACATCCAGAACATGAAGAGCAATAATAAAGAATTATAATTACATATTCCTTATAAGTGCTCGTGTGATAATCTACACATAGTCATCCACAACTTGTTTATTCGACAAATTGTATATTCCCATTTCTTAAAGTGTACCTATTAAGACTATAATTATTAATAATAGAAATGTGATTACCATTCCAAATAACATAAATCGCAATCCTCGAATCACACAATCCATAATAATTAGTGCTATAAGATAAATTCAATAGAGATGATAGAAGAAAGACATTTTCAACCAAGATCACTAAAACTAACATTCACTACTCAATTTCATATAATTTCCGTACAATAATGTCTAACAAAGCAAGATGGCATAATTCACTTAGCGTATGGATATTTAAAATCAATTAGTTAAGCATCATCGTTTTAAAGGGTAACATAGATTTACGTGAAGAATATAATATAATAGAATAAAATAAAATTAATACACAAAACCCGATTGCTCACTATAATATTCTAGCACATTCACATGAAACTTCACTACAACCCATGATAACATATACCTAAATTAACTCCAACTGTCCTGACAAAATTAATCCAATCAACCACTAAAAATTAAAGAGCATCATTTTTTTACATACTAATATGCTCTTAAAAGCCCTAATTTTAACATTATTCCAAACAAACACAACAATCAATATTAACCTAAAAATAAAGTAAATCTCAAAATGGAGAATTGAAATTGAAAAAAAAAAAAAGAATTATGGTGTGAATGAACCAGTGATATTTCATACAAAATTGAAATCAAAATATTTGCAGGCACAGACGAGTGTGTACGAAATAATGAGGATTTCATATTTTTGTGTGTGCATGTGTGTCTATATATGTGACCGTCTGTGTGAGAGCGTGTGTGAGCGTGTCTATATCTATGCGTGTATGTGTGAGAGAGAAAGAGAGAGAGGGAGAATACTAATATTTTGTCATGTACATTAATACTAATATTCATAAAATTACACTTTATAATTAATATGTCATGTAAATAAGAGTATTATACTTTTAAGAACATTTTTTGTAAACTCTCATGAAACATATTTTAAAGTGTCATAAAACCGTATTTTTAAGGCCTTATAGAATCTATAGGTAAGTGAGCCCTAAATATGTGCTAAAAGTCAAGATAACTCTTACACCAATGATATATATATATATATATATATAATAAGGAGTAAAAAAAATTACACTATTTCATAAGATGATAACTTAATGAGGGGCTAGGATTGAAGACACCAAAATTGAATCCAATGGCTCACATTTTGTTAGACTAAAATGGTGAAAGTTTCCCCCTCTTTTCTCATTCTCTTTTTCACTTTAATTCAAATTAGAGGACTTTTTGGTAAACAGCCCTACTATCCCCTCAATCACTTCACGATGAATCACCTCATACCATACCCAATTAACCTCCACTACACTCAACCTCTCACGAATAGGTCTGCTCATATAATTTCTGTTCTCATATCCACTCAACTCTCTCTCTCTCTCCCGATATCCTCTCTCGCTATTGCAACATAGTGGAGGTACATCTTGCAACATTGTCCAACTTTTGTTTGTTTGGTTTGTTTGATTCATGTGCCTGTATAAGTTACCCGATTTACATCTTGCAACATTGTACGATTTTTGTTTGTTTGGTTTGTTTGATTCATTTTTTTTGGTAGCATACTTTGTTTGTTTGATTCATGTTCATGTATAAGTTGCCCGATTTTTGTTTTATTACTTTTGTTGCTAAACCTGTATAAGTTACCCGATTTGCATCTTGCAACATTGTACGATTTCTGTTTGTTTAGTTTGTTAGATTCATTTTTTTTGTAGCATACTTTGTTTGTTTGATTCATGCTCCTGTATAAGTTGCCCGATTTTTGTTTGATTATTTTTGTTGCTAAATTCTTCTCTATTAGTCATTTTGGTATCACTCTTTTCTTCTCTATTGGAGTTCTTCTCTACTTTGTTGCTAAATTTGTCTCTTGATTGCTATTGTAATTGCACATGAGTTCTCACATGTGTTTGTTCACCATGTGTTTGAAAAAATGCCTAAAAAACATCTTATTGACTTATCATGTTATTGTCTGACACATATATGATGTAGTTGCGCATGAGTTTTCACATATTATGAGTTTTCACCATGTCTTTGAAAAAATTCCTAAAACAGCCTTCTCATTCCCTATTTTTTAAAACAGGAATTTGGTATTCCTTCTCAATTTCTCGCATATTTGTATGCATTTTTTAACAACTCATATTGGTAATTTTTCTAGGTATTCTATTTCTCTCAGAGTACTACGAAGAAGGAAGGAGATTTTGTGATCTCATAATCTTCACGGTTCATCTCATTCTTCTAGGGTATGGTTTTCCGTTTTTGTTCATTTTGTATTGTTAATTTCTCATGTAAGGGATAGATTGTTAGAAGTTGTTGCGCATTTCTATTTACATGATTTTCTCATTTGATCAATTTATTTTTTATCATATTTATGGTATTTTTCTTGTATTTGGGGTATTTTTCATGTATTGGGGGTATTTTTCATTGCCTCCTTCATCTTCTTTCAATTAAGTTTGGGGTATCATGTAAAGATAAACTCATACTAATACTCAGGAAAAGGGGTATTTTCATGTATGTGTTTGGAGTATTAGTACTAATACTCAGAAAAAGGGGTACTAAACCTGATATCGGTGTTTGGGGTTTGGGGTACTAAACCACTTTTTCATGTCTGTGCTAATGCATTTGGTGAGTACTAATACTCAGGAAAATACCTCCAAACAGGGGCGCGATGCACACCCTCCAAACAGAAAAGAAAACCACCCAAATTCTCAACATAGCGAAAATAAGAAAAATGTTCATTTTCGCTCCTTATGTATGTGTACTAATACTCAGCATTGTATCTTCAGTAGTCCATTGTATTGATATGCGCAGTAGACTAATCCCCTGCTCCCTCCTTATGTATGTGTTGTTGTAGCTCCTCTAAACTAAATTGAGAATCGTGTGTAATATTAGATTAGTATATTAGACATTAGACCACGCTTTTCCTTCTCTTGGTATAATAGTTATCAAGTACTTTAACTATGTAATATTAGATTACCATATTACATTACTACTGAAACTTAAAACAGTTTATGCATATATGATTAATATATAAGTATATTATGTAATATTAGATTAGTATATTAGATTAGTATTAGTATAACAGTTTATGTATACAGTTGTTCAATAGGCTGAATAGCAGTTAAATATAAGGTATATCAGGTATACCAAATGGACTGCTAACAAATGCCAGGTATAGCACTTATAGCTTCAGTAGTCCATTGTATTTCTACTCCCCTGCTCCCTCCTTATGTATGTGTTGCCATAGCTCCTCTAAACTAAATTGAGAATCGTGTCTAATATTAGATTAGTATATTAGACATTAGACCATGCTTTTCCTTCTCTTGGTATAATAGTTATCAAGTACTTTAACTGTGTAATATTAGATTAACATATTACATTACTACTGAAACTTAAACAGTTTATGCATATATGATTAGTATATAAGTATATTATGTAATATTAGATTAGTATTAGTATATTAGATTAGTATAACAGTTTATGTAAACGGTTTATGCATAACAGTTTATGTAATATTAGATTAGTATATTAGATTATGTATGTTATTTTAACTATTCGTGTATGTTATTTTAGTTTTTTAAATTGTTGATGCAAAGTGCACTTCTTCAGGACACATTAGACCATTTCCTTACCATTTTCAGTTATACTGTTTGACCATTTTCTTCAAGAAACATTAGGCATTAGGCCATTTTCAGGACACATTAGACCATGTTATAACAGTTATCAATTTCTAAAACTGTGTAATATAAGATTAGTATATTAGATTAGTTATCAAGTATAACAGTTATCAATAGGGGGTATAGAAGGTCAATAGAAGGTATATCAGGTTTAGAAAATTGGTGTTTAGAATAGGCAGGTATAACAGTTATAGTTGAATTGTTATGTTTTATGTAATATAGTTGTTCAGTAGGGTGAATATCAGTTCAATATAAGGTATATCACGTATAGCAAGTATAAGGTATAACAAATGCCAGGTATAGCACGTATAGCAAATGTAAAATAACGGTTCGATTGGATAGCAGTTCAGTTCATATGGCAGGTATACCGTGTATATCAGATATAACATATATAGTAAGCGTTTGGTTTGTTAGGAGTTCGGATATAACATGTATGTCAGACCTTCATGACAATGTCATATTGCACATGTTTAGATCATTTTACTTTAATAAACATAATGTATGTTTACATTGCACGTGTTTCGATTAGTAAACAGTTTAATTTCTATTAATAACTTATCCATCTTTTTATTTTGTAGTTCATAGTTGACTTCTTTCTCCACATGGAGGACATTACTGTATTTGGCATAGTACGTTACTTAGAGTTCTTCTGTCCCGGTCCTTAAATTATGTCATTTTCAACCTACTAACTCTGTTCTTTACTCTTTTTTTTCTTAAAGGTTGATGAAGACGCACATAATGCTGTAACAACTACCCCCTCTCCTCTATTCTTCTATTTTGCAACTACATGTTTTGCTTTTGACTTTAAACATTGCATTTTCACTCAGATTCAAAGGCTGCGCATAAATAATATCGGTGTTGTTATCCATGATGAATCCCTCCTTAATGCCATTCGTTCTGTGGTAAAATAATGCAACTATTTTGTGTCTTCATACTTATTAATAATTTCCTTCATTGTTAGTTTATTTTCCTTTTTTCATTTTTCCATATTTGCAGGGGAATGGAAAAGAAAACGTGGCACCTAATGTGGATAAAGGGAAAGGGAAGGAAAAGGAATCTTCACAAGTGGTATGTTTAACATTTCAATGGTTATGACTCTATTTGTTCTCATTATTTTCTTATCGTGTTCTTCAGTTTTTCTTAATCTACCCACTGTCTTAATTGTGACTCTCAACTTTGCTTTCGTATTATATAGATTCAAAGACCGCGGAAATATACCGGAGGTATTGTTATACGTGATGATGTTCAACTTGATGCTATTTTTGTTATGGTAACTAATCATCTCTATATTTTTTTCCCTTCACAATTATTATAGTCAAGTTCTTATTCACATTTCATTAATGTCGTCGATGTTATTTCAATTACATAGCCACATACTCAACATAACAATGGAAACGACAAAGGCAGGGGGAAAGAGAAAGCAAATGTGGTGCCTATTAGGGTAAATATTTCTCAGCAACTTTCAACAGTTTTTTTTTTCAGTTAAAAAATTTCGCACCTTATAATTCTTTCATCTCTTTTTATATGCTTTAATTATTTCTATAGGTATCTTGGATGGGTAAGGGGAATGTCTCTTCTGGAGCGGTATGTTTCTAACATTACCTTATTTGCTTTTATATTGCTCCTTTTACTTATAGGGTTACATTTTGCATTACCATGTTAGGTGACTTTAAATGTTTACACCATTATGAATAACGTACATCTTGCTATACACCATACGATTTAAAATATTTACCTCATTTTAAATACCAAACTATTAGCACTTTCCATTACTAAAAGTACTATATAAGACCATTATTCAAAACCCATTCATTATTGTCACGTTATGTGCTGATAATCTTTTTCTTCTTTAGGCACCCTATGTACCCTTAATCTCAAAACGTGCCCTGGCGCAACAAATGCGAAAGGAATGAGAACGGGAAACATATATTCCTTTGCCAACTACAAATGAAGTCAGCTTGTCATCTCAATCTCTCCCTTCTACTGAGCATTTAACACTATCCGATGACTTAATCTCAAGTCGTGTTCTGGATCAACGACAACGTCGAGAACGTGAAAGACTTTCTCGCTTTCAATCTTCGTGTGATGTTGTGCCTCTAGAACCTACATCCGTCAATCCCCATCACTCTGCACCACAACTGTTGAATATATGGCACCATGTAATAACATAAACTCAAAACGTGCACTTGGCCAACGACAACGACGTGATCGAGAAAGAGCACTTCAGTTACAGAATACACTAGACAATCAATCATCTGGTCAGGCTCCTAATGTTCGCAAGTCAATAACACCACCTACCCTTGCTAGCACAGAATGTTTTCCTAAGTGATTAAGGGTTTCACAATCGTCCTCTATTGATGCAAGGGTCGAACTCCCTTCTACAATTACTGAGAATTTTATACAACTAAGAACCCCTGATCAATCGGACTTTCCTCCACAAAGACTTAGTCCTTTGACTGATAGTTTACCAATCCCAGTTGATCAAATTTATATGCACCCAATAGTTTTGCCTCGCAACCTCGGTCAAGATTTTAACCAAATTGAAGTCGACCCATTAATTAATCATGTCGTCCTCTGTGAACCATTTGAAACTGTTCAAAATCTACTTGCCACTGATACAGATAGTACTGAATGTCTCCCCCAAACTGAAGATAACCACCCTAGGTAAATCTTTTATGTATCTTTTATTATTTGGAAATTTATCTAATGACATCTTTTATATTCCTTAACACTTTCCTTTCATTTTATACTTAGATCCACTCTATCAGGCGTCAGCAATGTTGCAAGTACGAGTACATCTCGAGAATCATATGTCGACTTTAGTAGACATTTTCTTGGCCCCATGACTGTTCCATGCCCTTATTATCACGCTTTCAATTGGATGGATGAAAGGTTATCTGTCACATCGAAAGTGCGCTCCCTATTTGGAAAGTGTTGCAAATAAGGACAAGTTCGTTTGCCAAATCTCATTGAACCCTCACCGGATATTAAACATTTTTTTGATGCCAACGATGTTCAATGCAAGTCTTTTCAGAATCATATTAGGGAGTATAATGCTGCTAATGCATTTATGAGTCTAGGTGTCCAGATGGATGATAGAGTCCTCACAGGTAGGGGTCCCACATCTTTCACCATTCATGGTGAGCTACATCATCGTACCGGGGCCTTATTACCGAAACCAGGACTTGAAGATGAAGCTGCATATGCACAATTATACATATACGATCCAGATGTGGCATTGCAAATTAGGGAACGTAGAAATCCACGTTTACGTACTGATGTCTTCCAAATAATTCAAGGTTCCATGGAGGCGAATAATCCGTTTATATACAAATATCTTCAGGAATTTGCAATATTGGAAGAATCCTCTCGAGCAGGCCAAAACTTGCCAGCATACCTTCATTACAATACTGCAGCAGATCGTAGAAGGTATAATTTGCCGTATGCCGATGAAATTGTTGTTATTTTGCCTGGCGATGGCCATAATTCCTCTGCAATGAGAGATATTGTTGTTCGCTTACATGGGGGAAATCAATTGATGCAAATTAGTGAATGTCACCCGGCATACATTCCTTTGCATTATGTACTTCTATACCCTCACGGTCATCTTGGATGGGAGCTTGAAATGAAGCTATGGGATGTAGTAAATAATGTTGAGCAAGATAATCGACTTACTCAGTTGCATTATTACGGTTATCGTTTGTTTCAACACGGTACTGAGTACTCTACAATTTTGAGAGGAGGTAAACTTTTTCAGGAGTTCATTGTGGATGCCTGGGCTTCTACTGAACAAAATCGCTTAACTTATTTCAGACTGAATCAGAACACCCTTCGTGTTAAATTATACAAAGATCTTACGGATTGTATATCTGAGGGTGTTGAACCATTGCAAATTGGTAGACGCATGATTTTGCCCTCTTCTTTCACTGGTAGTGCACGAAATATGTTTGAGATCTACCAAGAATCGATGGCCATAACACGATTCCATCAACACCCAGATATTTTTCTCGCAATGACTGCCAATCCTAAATGGCCAGAAATAACTAAGGAACTATTACCGGGTCAGAATGCATTCGATCGTCCCGACTTGGTCGCACGTTTATTTGAACTAAAGAGAAAAGCATTAATGAAGGAGATAAAGGATAAAAATGTTTTTGGTAAAAAGTTGAGCACGTTTTTACGATCGAATTCCAAAAATGAGGTTTACCCCACATGCACGCTCTTCTTTTCCTGGATAGCCAAAGCAAGATTAAAACATGTGCCCAGGTAGATAACATCGTTTGTGCAGAGTTTCCAGACCCCATCGACGATCCAATGCTTTTCCAAACCATTCTTGGTTGTATGGTTCATGGTCCATGCGGCTCCTTGAATCCTAATTCTCCTTGCATGGAAAATGGTAGATGCACGAAGAAATATCCACGATCATTTGCAGATGCCACTTCAATGGACAGTAACGGATATCCAATCTATCGTCGTCGTAACGATGGTAGGGAATATACTAATTCCAGTGGGAAAAAGGTACGAAACAGTGATATTGTGCCTTATAATCCGTATTTGTCTCGGTTATTCGATTATCACATCAATGTTGAGGTTTGTGCCGGTTTAAGATGCGTTAAATATATTAACAAGTACATATATAAAGTCCATGATCGCACGACTATGGTCTTGGGAGCTGCTGATGAAATCCAACAGTATTTAGATGCAAGGTACATCGGACCCCCAGAAGCAGCCTGGCGAATTCTTGGTAATCACATGCATCAGGAAAAACCACTTCTTACCCGATTATATTTACATTTACCCGGGATGAATCATGTTGTGTTCAATCCTACAGAATCTCCAAGTACGATTACAGATAGGGCCAGGGATCAAATGAGTTCTTTAACTGGATTTTTTGCTTTCTGCTCATCGAATGTTTCTGTACGAGCTTACACCTACCAAGAGTTTTCGCAACATTATGTTTGGAGTAATACAACAAAATTCTGGACTCTGAGGAAAACACGCGAGTTTGCTATTGGTAGAATGTACTATGCTAGCCCTAATTCAGGTGAAAGATTTTATTTGCGATTGCTTTTAACTGTTGTCAAGGGACCTACATCCTTTGAGTGCTTACGCACGGTCAACAATGTCGTGCACGATACTTTTAAGTCTGCGTGTATAGCGAGGGGATTGCTTGAAGACGATAATGAATGGGTTCAATGTTTACAAGAGGCATCAATCATCCGAACTGGATATTAACTTAGACGTCTTTTGGTGTTATACTTACACAGTGTTTCCCTTTGCATCCAGATTTATTATGGAATTAATTTTCCATTCATATATGTGACGATCTAATGCATAAGTTGCGTACACTCTTTGCTATTCCAAACCCAACGGACGTCCAAGTTCAAGATTATGGTTTGTTTTTTCTAAATGAGGTGCTTCAAGAGTCTGGTAAGACTTTATCTGACTTTCCTCCAATGCCTTTACCAACTTCAAATTGGAGTACTGTGGGTGGGAATAGGTTAGTGTGGTAATATCAACAATTACAATCGTTAGCAGAGCAAGGTGATGCACAACTTGATGTTGCCCGCCTTAATGAGGGGCAACGTTTGTCTTTCACGGCAATAACTTCATCCGTTTTTGAAAATAGAGGAACTACTTATTTCTTGAATGGGGGTGCTGGCACTGGCAAAATGTTTTTGTACAATACTATTGCAACTTTTTGTCGTAGTTTGGGTCATACGGTTATTACCGTCGCATCATCCGGTATTTCTTCTTTATTGTTGGTTGGTGGTCGAACTGCACATTCAACCTTCTGCATTGCATTAGACATTCTTGAAAACTCCAATTCTGGATTTACAAAGCAATCAATCCATGCTGAATTATTTAAATCAGCCAAACTTATCATATGGGATGAAGTCCCAATGAAACATAGGCATTGTGTTGAGGCTGTTGATCGGACTCTTCAAGATATATGTAATGCTAAAAAGCCTTTTGGGGGAATAACTGTTGTTTTAGGTGGCGATTTTAGACAAATCTTACCGGTTATCCCGAGAGGAGTTCGTGAGGAAATTGTAGCTGCTTCACTGAGGCGATCTGCGCTTTGGAAACACATCCATGTGTTGACCTTACATTTAAACATGCGACTCAATCATTTGGAGGCTAAAAGTATGCAGTTTTCAACATTCTTGAATGAGGTATCACCTTTTATTTTATAGATATGTTCAATATTCTTGATTATACCTACTATGTTAGTTTGACTTTTCCCCCTTTTCATTAGATTGGGTCCAACCCACTGGAAAATGTAATGTTACCTTCAACCATACAGAAGTGTAATGATGTTGAATATTTAATTGCCAAGGTGTATCCATTGTTGAATGTGAATGGCACCGTTACTCCAAGCTTCCTCACCGAACGAACAATTCTTTCTATGCGGAATGATGATGTGAGTGCTATAAATAATTTAGCCTTAAATATTTTCCCAGGTGATACAAAAACGTATTTTGGTGCCGACAAATTATGCGATGATGAATCGGGCACCGACGTACATAATCAATACCCGAACGAGTTTTTGAACTCTCTCAATCCTTCTGGTTTACCCTTATTTAAGTTGGACCTGAAAGTAGGGTGCCCAATTATGTTGTTGAGAAATATTGCACCGAAAGATGGTCTTTGCAACGGCACACGTTTGATCATTATGAAGCTTGGAGAGCATGTTATTGAGGCCCAAATACTAACTGGGGATAAGTGTGAAAATTTAGTCTTTATTCCAAGAGTATCTTTAACTCCGTCGTCTACAGAAATGCCTATCAAAATGACAAGACGTCAATTTCCAATTCGACTCGCATATGCCATGACAATTAACAAATCACAAGGCCAATCTGTAAAGTTTGTGGGAATTGACTTGCGCACATCGGTTTTCAGTCATGGGAAATTATATGTAGCGTTATCTCGATGCACAAGTGCTAATCGAATCAATATCCTCCTTCCCGATGATGGTTTGCTTTTCACGGCAAACATTGTGTACCCGGAAGTACTCTTATAAACCCCAATGAGATGTATGTCATTAGTTTTTTATGCGCAATATCTTTATAGATGTGACGATTCTATATCAACTTCTAACCATTTTACACCCTTTATTAGGATTGGGAGCCGATGGTTAGGCATCAAAAGTGGATAAATTCGCGCAGATTATTTAAATGGCGTTCCCACAACAAGGTACATCATCTATATGTCATTTATATTTCGCTTTTCCATTTCATGTGTTTTCTTTAATCAATACTAACCATTAATGTTTCTTGTAGATTGTCGTGCACAACCCTACTCTTCATTGGAAATAACATTTCGTAGAGTGGTTCAGAGAATGTATCCCAGGAGTGCAATGTGATTGCCTATCAATGGGATATTCGTTTTTTGATGCCTATCTATACTACTTTTGTAAACTCTATGCTCCCACTTCTGTATAGTCTGCTAGGCCTTTCTTTTACCTTAAATACTCCGTAGGTATTTTTGTAAGGGCAAATTGCCAAAACTTGGTTTGTGGCTTTTGGTTTAATGCATTGTAAAGAACTATGGCATAATTATAAAATGGCTCAATCATGTCTTTTACTTCACAAGTGTTTCAAGTTCTTCATTTTTATTATTTTTTTGGGTGATGCTTCAAAAGTTCAGTCGTCGTTTTTCCAGGTATGATTACTCATTCACATCACTTTGTGTTAATATTTCCATGTTAATATTAACACAAAGATCAGTCACGCGTGATGGTTTTTAACCATACGAATGTGTTTAACACGTAAAATTATGATATTGATTATATGATTTTTGTTTTTGTGCAGTTTCGCAGCCGTGATAGGATTTGCAATACCCGACCCCCCCTCCCATGTTGTCCCCTCACCACCAGTTGCTGCAAACCAACGACTCATGTCCGTTGTCTACCACAACCACCTTGGCAGTAATGTTGATAAGCAGCATTCCCTACTGCTTTGTGCCAGATCCTCATATCCCCTGGGGTCTTGATTTATGCGGTTCAAGCACGAGAAAAAAGGCTTTCGAAATGAATCCCTTGCACCCCGTGAATTTATTTGAATTTCAGAGTTTTTAGATATTCCCTAATTAAGCTTCTTAGATTGCGTTATCTTAGGTTTGTCTGATCCATCAATTGACGAAAGCTCTGTTGATTAATGCAAATAAGATCAGAAGCTGCAGAGATAGGAGGATCACAGGAAGCAATTCCAATTAATCGTGCAACGGATTCCCGAGTGTCAAAGTTCACATGACCAAGGTACTTACTTCATATACCCTTCCATTTTCGCTTTATTATTTGTGTTATGTAACGAATGGATGAGAGCAGGTGAAGGTTCATTTCTAATTTACTTGATTTGATATTCTTTTCAGATAATTGAAGTTACATGATAACCATATTTAGTTAAGAGATTTCATACAATTACCAAATACATGGACTTGATGTTATAGTTTTTTATCTGCCCAGATATAAAGACTGTAATTCTAGATCTTAATAATGGTTTTAGTTACTCTTTATTGATTCCTCTCTTTAGTTGATACTATTTGGTTACTGATTTTTTGGTTTACCTTACTTCTCTTAGTTGCACTTTGTATTCTGAAATCAGTTTGTCCATATTTAATGATTATATTTGTATATATTCAATTTGAGGTGCTATTGTTCCTTTTTTTAAGAGAACAACGGTTCAGCTTTTATCCGAAGTTTATGGATGTTATGGAAATATGCAAACTAATTTGTTAACTTTTATTATGTTATGCATATAACTGTGAGGCATGCACTTTGTTCTCTCCAAGGAAGTTATAAAAAATTTGATATATACATGATTATTGCACTTACAATTGCTATCCTATTAAGTGCTTCTTTGTCATTTAATTTTTTGATAAGATTTGAATATTGGAAATGCATCTCTCCCCATTTTTTATAATCTAAGTTAGTCTCAATCATTTAGCTCCTCTATTTTGCAGATATAACTGATTTTACATTTCGAATCAAATCACAAAACACTTCAATGGCCTGTTGGTATTCATATTGATATTTTAGAGTATGATATTTAGTTTTATATGTTTTTTATTCACAAAATTTGTGTTTTTAGAACTTATCCAAATGGATTTGTGTTTTTTAGAATTTATCCAAATGGATTAGTGTTTCTATTGTTAAAAAATTATAATGTTTCAATGCTTACGCGTCGTGTACAATTTATACAGTTAATACACCTAACTGTATGTGTTTGTTTGTTGTTGTCCATAAGTTTTTTTTTGCGTAGAAAGCATCTTTTCATGTGTTGTGCAATTCATGTAATGTGCTATTTATTTTGTTTGTCTATTTTCAATATTCTACATAGAATATTATTTGTTCAAAATTGCGATGTTTTTACATAGAATATTAAGCTTGCGGATTCTCCCATCCATGCTCAAGAATGGGTAACTTTATTACTAGCAGATGTGGAGTCTATGCAGGACTGTTATCCTACTTATAATTGAGTATCTGCTGTACTGACAACTATTTCAGAGGAGTTGCCAGATGTTCCTCGGTTTCTGAATTTGCACAATATTGCTCGATCACTAAAATGCACATCACCATCAGCAGTTATATTTCGTTCGGTTGTTATCAATGCTGGATATCGTATTATGATGAAGGACTCCTTGAGTGCGCGAAGAGGTTGTTTTGTTCGATCTACGTACAGAGTATGCCATTGAGTGATAGGGTTGTTATTGCCCAGACAGGTGACCTGTGGTTTAATTTTCTACTATATACTGCATTCGATACGTTGGGCCTTGATCTGGATATGTTCCATATACGTTGAGTAGAGCAACATTCGGGGTTACATGGAAACTTCACTTATCTTTTCTTGATGGTCGAATTTAAGAAACTTCATGAATGAAATTTCACTTATCTTTTCTTGACTTTTGATCTTAAAATTAATGGATTGATTCTGTATATGACGGTAATTAATTTTTCTCTACATTTTCAATTGATTTCACTTATTAGTTATGTGAGAATTGGTATGTCTTACTACATTTGTTTCCTTTAACAAATGTACATTGGACAGAGAGGTTATTTGACCTATTATGTGGGCCACTAGAAGATTGTAAATAGATATAGCCAACATTTTATCTACTCATAAACAAAGTACCAAACACGGCTTCCTCCTGTAAGTGACCATCCTGTTAGTGACCATCCAAAATTTGTTGATCAGTGCATCATTATATCCACAAAAATTCTTTAAGCACACATTCATTATATGCTTTTTATGCTTTTATTTCTTTTGCTCACATGCTTCTTCTACGTTTTAGGTTAGCGTAACGAATGGGTTTGCCAAATTGATGTTTAATATGGTGTAATGTTTATGAAGTTACGTAATGCATCATACTGTAGTCTTTATTTTGTTTTGATTTAAAAATTATTTAATCATTTCATTTTGCTTAATTCATTAGTATGCGACTTTGTCATTCTTTAATTATTTTTCTTATAAACTTTGCACCACAACTGATTACAGTTTGCTATTACAGTTGTGTTGGTTGAATTCAAAGGTCTTATAAACTTTGCACCACAATTTTCGAAGCAGGAATTTTTCGGGGTATTACTAGGTCTCAGAATTGATTACCTTGAGAAGTACTGAGAAACTCATGCTCTGCTGTTAGAGATACAGATCTTTAGTTGCCTACTGATCGATGTGACCACATACCATCATCTTCCAAGGACTTGATCACTCAGTTTTCGCCAAATGATGTGATGTTGTTCCAAAGGTATTTTTTAATTGGGGTTGTTTTTTGTAGTTTAATGGTAATTCTTCTTTTTCATATTCTTTTCACTTTAGTCTAATAACAGTGTTTAATGTTGGGTGTGGATGCTTGGTGTCGACAACATCTTAGTTATTTTGCCCAAAAAACATCTTAGTTCTTTTGTATAAAAAAATACATCTTAGTTATTTGAATTTGGAAAGAAGAACCATGTTAACACTTTCATTGACTTTCCTTCGAAGTGAACTATCTCATTTTATAAATGTGATTTGCGGAATTATATTTCAATATATTTAGTTCTGATGAATGCTCTTATTTAAAACTTTACACTTTCCATTGCGTGCGAACCGAAGCGAAGGAGAGTTTAAATACTTTGCTCGCTAACAATTTGTGTTATTTGGTTGTTTATATTTCAGGTGACCCATAGACTTATTCCAATTGCACTGCCCGTTGTCCAAAGATTATTTAGGTAAGTATGAAAGTTTCACTTTTCAAACAAGTGTTTAACAAAGTAGGCAACTAAGCATTCTAATTTCTTCACTACTATTAATTTGTCTCACCCTCACCCCCTTTCGATTCTGCAGATAGGCTCCTTGAAGGAAAGTGCTGGTGGCTGGGTGCAGAGGACCCTTTCGAATGCCTGGCAGAGGCTATTATGGTTGGTTGGGCTCGAGAAGCGGTGGTTAGACCGATTGGGTAAAGTACCGAGTAATTAAAGGGGACGAGTGGAAGGATTAGAAAAATCATTAGTCTCGACAAAGGGATAAATAAGTTGGAAGGGTGTATTATGAAGGCCAAGATGAAGTATTTGTTCGATGAAGGCATGACGATTTAAATATTGTTGAATTAATTGTTGTCTCTTAAGTAGGGTGGATAGTCCACTAAATAAAGGAGACTATGTCCATTTTTTTTTTTAAATTGATATTGTCAGATTTTATGTAATTGGGTACATTTTGATTATGTTGCTTATAGGAGGTCCAAAACGGACTATTTGTTTTGTTGGATTAATTTTCTTTATTTCTTAAATAGGGTCGATAGTCCTATAAACAAAGGGAATTTTGCCCAATTTTTAAAAAATTATTTACACATTTGTATTGTAAAAGAAATTTTATGACTTAAGCTTAGACAATTCAATACTTTGAAAATTTACACTTATAATATACAAACCCTTTATTATTTATATTTTACACTACTTTATACTTTTCAAATTTATAATCGCGCATTTATTGGAAATTTTCGTTGTTTTTCGATTACGTAGTTTTGAAATTTTTGCCTTTTCGCTATTATGTACTTTGGAATGTTTTGTCGTGCCTTCAGGCACAGGCATTCCGCTAGTATATATATATGAAGGAAAAATAGTAGAACAACGGGCCTGGCCACCACTAGTAGAGGTACTAAACCGGTTCCGACTGCTAGTACTGAAGTTGAATCTAGCAATATGGGCGGGAAATTACTCCATTTTAATGGGCCGTTTGTGTTTACTACTGATGTTTTGTTGTGTGAAACTGTTGGGATAATGGGGAAGAGCAGATATGGGACTTCATAAAAGGCAACACTAGAGGATGGTAATTAGGTTGCGATGAAGAGGTTGAGGGAGAATATTGCAAAGGGACAAAAAGAGTTTCAAACTGAGGTTTCTTCCTTCAAAAAGATTAGACATCGTAATATGGTGGCCCTCGTGGCTTATTATTTGGGATGCAGAAGAGAGAAGCTTCAATTTAGGCTAAACATTGTGGTCGACGTAAAGGAGAATTGAAGAAAAAGTGGGTTACATTTTGAATAACAGCCTAACCAATAATAATTATCTAAAAATAATGATCTAAAGAAATCTATTAAACATTGGGTGGTTAAATCTTTCAAATAGATGAAAACTACTGATGAATTGCATAGAAAATATGTTGATTAACTAATATTTTAAGACTTAACTGCTGAGCCCTCTAACAAAATTAAATGAGACAAAATTCAAACACAAGAACCACCAATCAAACTCAGACTGATACTCTAATTGAAGTATATATCCAACATGAAAATAATATTAATAAAATCACAATGGATTATATGGCTGAGCGAGGCCTAAACCCTCTTTGCAGAAGAATGATAGTTTACTCCTGAGATGGCCACAACTAAACATAAAGTGATTAAGAGTGTTTTTCTTGGGCATAACAAAGATCAATTGGAGCATACACGTGGAAATATTCATGGCATAAACTATATTAAATCAACCTCTATTATCCCCTTGAACAATACCAATTCAGATGTATTAACTCTGCCTAACATTGATTCTAGTGACAATAACAAAATTATATTTATAACCAACATTTGTTCACTCCAGTATCTTTGCGTAATGACTCTAGCTGGGATTTACTTAGAACAGAAAAACTAGTGAATACTACCTTTGATGGAGCATATAACTAAGTGAACGGAATATAAATATCTCCCTTTGATTGCCCCTACAGACATGGACAACTAGATCGAAGTTATTGTAAGGAAGAAAAATGTAAGAAGGATAATAACCATACTCCAAACCAAATAATGGATTTAAAATCAGACAATAATCTTAATTCTCCACAACTATCCAAATGATAAATTTCTTAATTAGGAATATTAATGGAATTTTCGAAAAGAGTGTTGTCAGAAGAGCAAAAAATTAAAAGATGTTCATAATTTTTTCTATTTTGGTCTCCCTAGAACATAAAAGGGATAGAACCAAGATTAAGGAGTATATAAGGAAACATGGTTTTGATTCTTGTCTAGAAAATGATATAAACTCCATTTTATTTTTCTCTTCTCATGGAGTGGATTTTTTTATCAAATCTAAGATGGAGTAGGACTGGACCTTAAAACCATAAAAAATAATGATAATAAATTACCATAAACAATAATGATAATAAATTACCAAGGCCAAAATCCAAAATAGTCCCCCCCCCCCCCCCCTTTAAAACATACATGTGTTTTAATCCACTAATAATCAAATAAACTAACAAAATACAAGATGTAGAAAGATTAATTAAGGTCGGTTTAAAACAAATAAGCATAGTTCCATATAAAATTACTAAATTCACTGAAGTTCCAATTATGTTTGTTTCCTCACACCTTGAATATAAAAGTCACTGTACTTTGAAAGCTAAACCTCAGGTCATGCTACCATCGGAATAGAGTTAATGAGCCTCACATTCACACAATAGCCTTCAAAAATGTTAAGGCTATTATGACTGTCTTGTGGTGCCTTTTGAGCTAAAAAATGCTCCTGCATTTAATCGAGAACTCCCGAATACAGTGTTTAAGGTGAATTTAAGGAAATTGACTAGTGGACTCTTCCACTTTTTAGGGGATTTGTCCTCGATAACATCTCATATATTGGCTAGAAAATGACATTGGGACGAAATCATGAAGTCTAACAACGACAGACGAGCAATAATTTGGCATTGAATGTTTCTACAATGAAAAATAACACACCAATGCCTTGAGGAGGGCCAACAATGCCAAATATGGTTTAAGTCTCTCATGATGATCATCCTCATAGCTAGGCAGTGGAACTCGCCCTCCAAATATGCCTAAAAAAACCATCCCAGAATAGGTCCACATTTTCAGAAATATTCACAACGACCGAAGGTAATGACTTAGTCTTAAAATATCCAGCCCAAGAAACACCTACAACAAAATCCTCCCCGTTCCCCCAGAATAGAAAAAATCAACAATGTCATATGATCCCACCTCTCAAAAATTTGTGCGAGTCATCAAATCAATGTTAGTAAAGATATTGAAGAAATTTCTAATACATAACCGAACCTCTTATTCCCTAAATATGGGAAAGACTTCATCGATATCAAAATAAAAGATGTCTTCAATCCACCATAAACTGTTTGTGATAAAAAAAAATTATGTTATAAAAATGTTTTTGGAGAAATAGAAATAAAATGTTTGTCGATTGATATTGTTTGTAGATTAATATTTCATATACCGATTCAGGCTAAACTAAAATCAATTTTCACAATACCACAAATTATTAATATTTCATCAATGATGAAAACAAAATAGCATTTTTGAACCAAATCAAGTGTCACTATCAAATCCCAAAAGGAACCAGAAAACGAATCAAAACATAATGCATAGAGAAATTAACTGTCACAATACCAAGTCATCTTCTTTTCAACTTTGTATTTGGCACGATTGTTTTGTTTTTTTCAATTTATAGGGAGATGACTACTAATCCTAATCTATTACCAACAGTCACAATACGATTGATTTCGTTCCCTTAACTAATGATAAAAAAATATATTATTTCTCAAAAAATTCGGAAGTTAAAAATAAAAAATTATAATAAAAACAACTCGATTCTTTAATTATATCAAAAGGTTTCATAAAATAATGAAAATAAATCATATCTCCTAGTTTCATTTTTTTTAACTTATTGAAGGTTTTTATTTAGGTTTCCAACTCAAAGTGACAACCTAAAACAAAAAGTAAAATAATAGTATTTAAACCCTTCCCAACCCTCAACTTGACAAGCTTCCCACTAATCATTACAACTGCTTTAACGGATGAAATTATGAAACTCCCACAACTTCCCAACTAGGAAAAGTAACAAAAAATTATCTTTTGAAATTACATTTTGACACAACCAACTTTGAAAAAAATATAGTTTTACCCTTATAATGTTTTAAAATTTCCCTTATAATGTGTGCGTGCACGTGTTTTTGCGTGTGTGTGTTTGGGCACCAGTAATGTCAAGGCACCATAGTATTTCAAGTAAACTGGTGTCCTATTACAATGAATTCTAGTATATTTCTCATTCATCCTTTAGGCAACAAAACCAGAATAAAAACCATTACTCTAAATCCTACACAAGACACGTGAGTATCGCACAAAAAGAATCAGAATCACTATTTTTCTTAAATGCCACGAAAAGAGATAAGGAAATTTAAGGTTCCAATCAATATTTAAAAAGAATAAATTATCCTAAAATATTAAAAATTTAACTTGTTAATAATGAGCTCACATACCAGATTGATTAACTTAATCCAATTACAGATAAATTGACAGCTCAAATGCCAATTTTACATAAACATATGGTTTTTTCGAGAGTGTATAAAATAACTGACATTGTGACTTATCACCTAACTGTCTATCATTGAACACAAAGATTAAAAATTGAAAAATAAAGATAATGTATTTTTGTATATAATATGTATTTGTTAATTTCTTTTGTATTTCTTTTGTGTATATAATATGTATTTGTAAGTATATATCTATTAAAAAACAAAACAAAATCAATCTAATCAAATCAGTTACCAATACCTAAAATACAATTGACACAATACATATAATTGTAAGATTTTAAACATCAATATATATATATATATATATATATATATATATATGTGTGTGTGTGTGTGTGTGTGTGTGTGTGTGTGTGTGTGTGTGTGTGTGTGTGTGTGTGTGTGCAATACCTTTCATAGGTGGTCGATAAAACTAACATTGTTGATCAATTAAACCCTAGAAATTTCATATTGTAGAAATATAAAGGTGAAGGATAATAAAAATCAAGAATGAACATTTCCAAGATCAAGACTTAATTAAACAATTATGATTTGAGTAGTAAAGAGAAAAAACAAGTATTGAGAAAATGTAAGTAACGATATGATAAAGTAAATACAGTAGAAAAATATAATTTGAGTGTGTGTGTGTGTGTATATATATATATATATATATATATATATATATATATATATATATATATATGTATGTATGTATATATATTTACATCCCTAGGTGGAGATTACCTCTGATATCTCACTGACGTGAGAGAAGAAGATGCACGAGAGAAGAAGATGCGTGAGAGAAAGAGAGAAGGACACAACGTGAGAGATAGATAGATAGAGATTGAAACATCGTGAGAGAGAGAGAAGGATACGCCTGAGTGAGAGAGAGAAGGAAGAGTAGGGCACCAAAATGAGAAGTAGAGGGAGTGAATGAAAGAATAATTTTTTTTAGGGGGAATAAACCCCATTTCCAAATTTTTGGGGAGAAAAAAAGGTCATAATATGGACATCTAGTGTAGAAACTCTTAAAAAAGGTCATAATATCTATAATCAAATATGATTTTTATATTTAAAGTATCATAAAAATAATAGTAATATGTACAAAATGACATTAATATTTGAAATGTCACTTTAATAATAACATTAACCTTTAAATGACGAAAATGTGTTTTTATTGTAGTGTGTCCATTGGTATACAATGCTAATAACATTTTATATATATAAGTTACAACTGAGGGAAATCCATAGGCATACACCACTAACCACCCTCAATACAACATACACCACAACCACAATAAATTTGTTTATTTAAACGTATGATTTAAAAAAACTATAAGAAAAAAATTAACATGTCATACTACAGATTGATGACTTACAATAGGAAATAACATCCATCATATGTTACATCGAAATAATAAAAATCGAGACAAAGATCAATATAAACAACAAAAAATCAGAAGAAAAGGGGAAATATTGTACCTTACCAAACAAAATACCTTATTTTGGACAAAGAAAAAACAAAAAGAGGGCAATGTGTAACTGACATTACAAACCAAATAAAAGTAAGAGATAATCACCAAATTTGTACATGCAGAACCAAATATACAAAAGATGTAAATAATTTAGAGAAAAGTGCACATAAACCCTAAAAGTTAAAGCATAAATAAGCCTTAATTTCAATTTTCCTTCAAAATATTAGAACCCATGAATGTGATGTTGGAATTTTTATTTAATATTTATTTGTTATGAAATTCGGCCAAATTTCGTAATTATAAAATTAAATAAATTATTGCTCCTCTTAGTGTGGTCCATAAAAGGGGACGAATTTGATTATAATTAACCTTAAAAATATTCCAACAATTCCAAGAGACACATGAATCTAGGGATCCATGAGAGTCCCTTAATCATAGATGATGAGACAAAAGGGAATTTTGGGTGCCCTTTTATATAGTGAGCCATTTTCCACCAAATGGTTCACTAAAAACACACAAATATACCTAGAGTAGGAAGGGAAAATTCTGGATTTCCAAATTATCCAATTTTAAAATAAATTCGGGACTGTTTTCTAAGGGTTGTTCAGGGGCTTTTGGAGGAAGAGATAAGGAGCTTTAGGAGTCATTCAAGGATACATCAACAACAACAAAACATATTAACAAGCAATGGACAAAAGTAATTTTTCATAACTATTTTGTAGTCAATTTTATATGGTGATTGCATGAGATCCTATAAGAACTAATAATATTTATATATATTGTTCTGATTCATGTTTATAAAAAATATTACATGTGGTATCAAAGCCTTGTGTAAATATTTTCATGCTATCCATTTATGGACTTGACTAATCAAAATATTATTTTTGATACATCCAGTATTAGTGATTAATTCTGCAATGTTTTAGGCCAAAATTTTTTTTGCCTATTTGGTCCTATGCACTGGGAACATATATGTTTTTTTGATGATATTTTAGTGGTTTTCAAATCCGTTTCCGTTAACCCTAAAAATTTGAAGCAATTCTGGAATAAAAAAATTTCAAAAGTCCCTGCGATAAATAGTGTTTTTTCCACCGAACTTGTTCTGATTGCGATAAAATTTGGTACACTGATTGGAAATGTGACACCTCGCATAATAAAATATTGGGTGACAAGTCCTATATCAAATTAACACATGATTCTCGTATGGATTCATTCTCAAAATAACTGTCAAAAACCATTAACTACTAATAACCTATTAGGCCACGGTGACAAATTTTAAACTTTTTAATCTTTTTAACTTAATCGTACACTTAACACAATTCACATGGTAAAATAAACAACGCCTAAAATGAATAATTAAATAACCGATAACTCTCGATAAAACATCATATACAACCATATTGAATAAGCATAAAACAAAAACGGTGGAAATAAAATAAAGGACATCAGTTAGACAACATGTCTGAATATACTTTTAGTACCTCCTATCTAGAGCACAAAGGTGGAAGCATTTATACAATCGCCTACCCATAGCCATAGATACAGAATCAACATCTGAGTCAAAAGAATAGTCATCGAGGCGTCCCTGTGTCTGGACACCTAAAAAGTATAACAAGGGAGAAGAAAAGAAAATATAGTATGGGTAAGAGGCTGAGGTTTTTAAAATATTTTAGAAAATGTTTAAAATACTTTAACATATTGAATATATGATATTCTCCACATTTAAACTGGTGTCCCACTCACATGAGTTAATCATAACCTCTCATCTAACAGTGTACACCTAACACAGGTATTTTAAACATCCAGGTTATGCTACTCATCCTGACTAGCACTTCTAGAACCTCCAATTTACCATATGCTAACACATGCCCCGCGTATATAAAATCCTAAGATTACTCCTGGCTTATACATAATACAAGTTAAAATTTAACCATTTACGATGTATAACTTTGATTACACGGTTAACTATACACATGAACAATAACAGAGGTACATAACCCATGTATTAGAGACCAAACATCTTCTCACTTCCAATGTTGCGTCAAATTTCATACGTGGGATGTCTCGCAAAGAGAAATCCAAACAAGGAACCATTTTGATACACTATTACTCAAAACTTCGGGTCATTGCGATTTGTTTGGATCTCAGTCCATATTATGTACCCCTAACTTCCCCTCTCTTATCATAAAAGTATACTCATATGGTAAAAAGGGATACACCTATTCTCAAAAAATTTATGCATTTGATTATTCTAAGAATAATAATCCAAATCATTCTAGGGTCTAACATGTCTCAAGTCCTGACATTTGCTATTTTGACGCATGTTATGTCTCACAAAGATAATTCCAAACCAGGAACTCTCCCGATACACTACTACACAACTCTATCGGTTATGAAGATCTGTCAGTCCAGGACCTAAGTGTATAAGTGTGCTTAAATCAATTTATATGACTCTATAGGCCTATTCACTGTAGGGATACCTAGATATATAAGTCATTTTCTTTATTTAGTCTGTATCTATATATATGTATATAAATCTCACATCTTCATATATCTGTGTGTGTGTGTGTGTGTGTGTGTATATATATCACATACTATATAAGTAAAACAACCATCTCTCCTAGCTAAAACTCAATGGATGCAGTCTCTTAGTGTTATCATCTTCCAGGGCATACTCACACATCATCCCGGGTACCAGCGGTTGGACTCTCACACTGACTTGGTAAAAACCAAATCACAACATATATATATATATATATATATATATATATATATATATATATATATATATATATATACGCATAAATATATATATATATATATATATATATATATATATATATATATATATATATATATATATATATATATATATATATATATTTGAACCCGCCGAACAATTCCTTGAATGGCGTTCATCCCAAACATTACTAAATTTAAAACTCGAATCTTTCCCACAAACCCGAGACTTATACATCACCCATCTACTCTGTTTAGAGGTCCTTGCACTCTACCTAGGATCCCCTAATGTTTATATCCCAGAAGAAAATTATTCTCCAATCCCTTTTATCCAAGAACAAAGGTCTCAAATTTTTCTGTTAAAATCAGACCGATCCAGTGTGCAAAAAATGAACCGGTCAGGCTAAAAATGAACCAATCCAGACACATAAAATTAACCGGTCCAGTGCTAAAAAATGAACTGATCGATGGCCAGAAAAACGAATTGATCCGACTATCTGATCAGTTCATGAGTTCATCTTCTACAACTCCAAAAGTTCCTCCTAAAATTCATCCAACCCCATTTCTATGGCTTCTAACATCACCCAACATCAATATATATATTTAAACGATAGATTATACCCAATAAAATAATTAATTAAGGCATTCATCAATATAAACCAAGAAAACCAACCATTTTCTTAATTTAACCCTAACTTTCAATTTCTTCCAATTCAACATCAGTAATTTCACCATTTACATGGATTTAAGCCTAGATTTCAGATGGAGTTATTATGATAACAACATGTGAAATCATCACCCAAAAACCCCATTTTTACAAGAATCCAAAACCCCAAAATTCATAATTTTCTCTCCAATTATGATATCAAATATAAACATACTTGAATCATTAAAGCAAGTTAAAAACATATCTCATTGGATAATTCCGACGACCTCGTGCCGGGAGTCCTCCGACGCTTGGCCCGAGCCTCTTATTCTCTTATCTTTTTTTCTTCCTTTACTTTATTATTTATTTTCTTTCTTTCCTTTCTCTCTCTCCCGTGACTTTGTGACACCCTACTTATTAAAATAATAGGTGGCCTGCCCGATACTCCAATAAATATAGGAATCATAGATTGTCCATCCTTAGCATCAGTGTCGTGAAGTACGAGAAAACCACCAATTATTTTAAAAAATGAATGTCAATTTAATTTGTAAGTTGAAATAAAACCAGTTTGACAATCCAATTTGAAAAGAATGTGGATATGAATAAAGACATATAACATTTAACAATCATTCACAACACAATAACATAATAACATAATAAGATGTCGGTTAACAGAGTGGTACAAAACAGGTTACACCGAGTATTATAGTTAAATACAAACAGTATGTACAATTACAAAACTTAGGCAACAAACTCGAATATCCCGACTGATCATAACTAGATTATACAAAAGAGTGAAGCGTCTACCACAAAAGTCCTCTAACTTCTGCAAAAATCACACAAGACGGGTGAGAGACCGATTTGATATGATAAACATGTGAATAAAATGCATAATTGTTATGAATGCTAAACCTCATAAGCAGTTCCGGTCTACTCTCACAAACAAGAATTATCCTCACGTCTAATCTAAGTGCATATCCTAGTGTAATATCATTTATATTGTTAACTATTTATCAATGTATAATAAGTAACTAAATTCCATTCTAATCAACTTAAATATCAGTTTCATAAAATATAACTTCTTATGTTCATTCATCATTGGTAAACTCAGTTTGCGCATTCGATTTATAAATACGTTATCCATTTATGAAATAATGCATTAATGAGAATAGTTACAATAACAATATAACGATTCTAAGGCCATCCTTCCGGGAGTCAGCCCACTGGATATGAACCTAAATAGCTATCATCTTCCAGGGCCTACAACCAAGTCCACCTAGGCACCCTAAATCGCTTCGCATGGGAAGCGACCATATACCTTCGACAGTGAGTCATAACCATACCCAAAATTGCATCACTTCGAATAAAATAATAACATAATGTAACCACTTGTCCTATGGCCAGGGACTATATTCACCCTACATGCACTAGCTAGTGGACTTCACCTCATTTGCGTAACCTCCCTTATGATAGTATTTAGAGAGGTATGTATATTCAAGTCAAAATTCACAAGATATCCTAATTAAATAAATGCATTTTATTAATCCCGAAACCATATGTGTTTAACGATATAAACCACAACATATAATGGTCCCCATAATAGTCCCCGAGATCTTACAACAACACTAAAGGCTACCAAGTGTGATTTCCCTTATAAACATCTCTGAATGTTCCAAAACAATACCACCTACATCTCCCTAAATCCTAAGCTAGATTACTTTAGGAAAAAGGTACAAACTTCTATTTAAATAGCCCCGAAATAATCCCAATTATCTCCTTATTACCCCTAATATAAGACTCTAGTACACTTTATTACTTCATAAAAGAAGGTTCCTAGGCCTTAAAGCTAAAAGAAAAGGCCTAAAAACTAAGTTAGAAAAATATCCTAAAACAGTAGGAATTATGAATCGATTCGCCCCTGATAGTGAATCGATTCTCCCTAAAAGCAAATCGATTAGGCTGAGAATACCCACATTCTGTCTAATATCGAATTGATTCGGCCTTAACCCGAATCGATTCGGCTCAGACTTGTAGCCACCCTTTTTAGCGAATTGATTCGCCCTGGAAGATTTGCCAAGTTGGGGGCTACGGGTTATATGAACCATAATATCACAAATCCAATTTCTCTTCCATCAATCAAACACAAAAAATAAATAATCCAACCAAATCAATCCTACACAATGTAACAACCCGCGTAATTTTTGTGGTATTTTTGAAATTAAGAGGAAAAATAAATTCTGAGATAAAATTATTTTTATTGCTCAAATATGTTGGATTTTATTTTTAAGGATGAGAATTTCAAACGGTTTCGGAATTGGAATTAAAATGGAGCTTTAATTGAATTTTTATTATTTAGAAGAGTCCTCAAAACATAAAACTCTCTAAGAGTCCTCTTAACATAAAACTCTCTTGTAAAAATAATATTTTTACAAAACCGACCATCTGATCAAGCTGAATTTTTGTCAGAAGTCCTGTCTCGCCGTTCGCTACAACATACTAAAATTTCAAGCAATTCCAATGGTTCGATCGTCCGAAATAAAATTTTTAGTGTTTGTATCTGATTAGAACTCTTTTCTTAATCAAACACTTAATCCTTTATATATCAACAAATTCGTGCCTTGGCTTTTCAAATCACTTTTTCTCAAACTTTTCAACTAGTAGACCTCTCCAAAATTACTCCCTTTTATCTACAAACCATAGCCCTAAACTTATTCAAGATTTCAACCTTAGATTAGAAGGCTTATTTGGTGTTTTCTCGAGTTTGGGCTAGAACGAGATTTGATTATTTTCGCGAGAGGAACGTGATGGTGTAATTAGATTTTGAGGCTGAATTATGCGATGATTCATTTGATGATTTTGAGGTATGGGGTTTTACACAATATGCTCCTAAATCTCGCGCGTGTTTATTCCGTTAAATTCTTCTGAATTGAACTCGTATTTTGAATTGTTAAATTCATTGAAATCTGGAAAAATAATTATTGGAATTATTTTGATTCATGTGGTATTATTCATGTGGTTGTTGAGCACGTTGTCATGAGATTTTAATATGGCACGAACGTTGGGCACTCGCCAAAATTCTTGCTTCCAAGGGCTATGACTTGATAAAGCATATGCGGATGGGGTGAGGCCTGGTGACTCGGTTAATGTGTTGTTGAGAAATTTATTGATAAAATACTATTGAGATTTACATTATTTGATTTGAGTATTCGTAGTCATATTGTTGCGCTTTGTTCATCGCTAACATCTTGGTTGAGCATATTCCTGTCGTATTGTGTCCTTCCCCATCTTTTTCTTAGTTGGCAGGTGAGCACGGATTTGACTACTATGGACCAATTGGGATGATTTTAGCGAGGATTATTCGGGAAGAATTTTTAATACAAGAGATGAGAGGACTTGTATTTATTTTGATGTATAGAGCATTTGGAGATTTATTTATTTTCGAGATAGTTAAATCGTTGTAATTATTTCGAGAGATTTGTTGTATTAATTTGAAGATGAGAATAGTGGTTTCTTGTTTTATTGTGGGATTTAGATGATCTATACCTTGTTATTTGTGGATTAGTTTATTTTTATCGATGAGTAGCGCTCCGCTCGCTCTCCTCGGGCGGGCGGGGTGTTTCAGAATGGTATCAGAGCTTAGGTATACGACCACCCTCGGGTCTTGGGTTTTTGGGTCTGTTGCGTTTTTATGACGCGTATTTTGAAGATAGAAATTTTAGAGTATCGTTTCGTCTTAAGCATCTAGATTAGATGTGAGGAAATTATTTTGGAGACGAGATTATTTTGGGAGATTGTTGGCCTGATTTTTTAGAGTTAGGTATTCAGCGCATTTCGAGGCCGAAATTCCATTGTTAGTGGGGAAGTGTAACAACCCGCGTAATTTTTGGGGTATTTTTGAAATTAAGAGGAAAAATAAATTTTGAGAAAAAATCATTTTTATTGCTCAAATATGTTGGATTTTATTTTTAAGGATGAGAATTTCAAACGGTTTCGCAATTGGAATTAAAATGGAGCTTTAATTGAATTTTCATTATTTAGAAGAGTCCTCAAAACATAAAACTCTCTAAGAGTCCTCGGAACATAAAACTCTCTAGTAAAAATAATATTTTTACAAAACCGACCGTCCGATCAAGCTGAATTTTTGTCAGAAGTCCTATCTCGCCGTTCGCTACAACATACAAAAATTTCAAGCAATTCCAATGGTCCAATCGTCCGGAATAAAATTTTTAGTGTTTGTATCTGATTAGAACTCTTTTCTTAATCAAACACTTAATCCTTTATATATCAACAAATTCGTGGCTTAGATTTTCAAATCATTTTTTCTCAAACTTTTCAACTAGTAGACCTCTCCAAAATTACTCCCTTTTATCTGCAAACCATAGCCCCAAACTTATTCAAGATTTCAACCTTAGATTAGAAGGCTTATTTGGTGTTTTCTCGAGTTTGGGCTAGAACGAGATTTGATTATTTTCGCGAGAGGAACGTGATGGTGTGATTAGATTTTGAGCCTGAATTATGCGATGATTCATTTGATGATTTTGAGGTATGGGGTTTTACACAATATGCTCCTAAATCTCGCGAGTGTTTATTCTGTTGACTTCTTCTTAATTGAACTCGTATTTTGAATTGTTAAATTCATTGAAATCTGAAAAAATAATTGTTGGAATTATTTTGATTCATGTGGTATTATTCATGTTGTTGTTGAGCACGTTGTCATGATATTTTAATATGGCACGGACGTTGGGCACCCGCCAAAATTCCTGCTTCCAAGGGCTATGACTTGATAAAGCATATGCGGATGGGGTGAGGCTTGGTGACTCGGTTAATGTGTTGTTGAGAAATTTATTGATTAAATGCAATTGAGATTTACATTATTTGATTTGAGTATTCGTAGTCGTATTGTTGCGCTTTGTTCATCGCTAACATGTTTGTTGAGCATATTCCTGTCGTATTGTGTACTTCCCCATCTTTTTCTTAGTTGGCAGGTGAGCATGGATTTGACTGCTATGGACCAATTGGGATAATTTTAGCGAGGATTATTCGGGAAGAATTTTTAATACAAGAGATGAGAAGACTTGTATTTATTTTGATGTATAGAGCATTTGGAGATTTATTTATTTTCGAGATAGTTAGATTGTTGTAATTATTTCGAGAGATTTGTTGTATTAATTTGAAGATGAGAATAGTGGTTTCTTGTTTTATTGTGGGATTTAGATGCTCTATACCTTGTTATTTGTGGATTAGTTTGCTTTTATCGATGAGTAGCGCTCCGCTCGCTCTCCTCGGGCGGGCGGGGTGTTTCAGAATGGTATCAAAGCTTAGGTATACGACCACCCTCGGGTCTTGGGTTTTTGGGTCTGTTGCGTTTTTGTGACGCGTATTTTGAAGATAGAAATTTTAGAGTATCGTTTCGTATTAAGCATCTAGATTAGATGTGAGGAAATTATTTTGGCGACGAGATTATTTTGGGAGATTGTTGGCCTGATTTTTGAGAGTTAGGTAGTCGGCGAATTTCGAGGGCGAAATTCCATTGTTAGTGGGGAAGTGTAACAACCCGCATAATTTTTGGGGTATTTTTGAAATTAAGTGGAAAAATAAATTTTGAGATAAAATTATTTTTATTGCTCAAATATGTTGGATTTTATTTTTAAGGATAAGAATTTCAAACAGTTTCGGAATTGGAATTAAAATGGAGTTTTAATTGAATTTTTATTATTTAGAAGAGTCCTCAAAACATAAAACTCTCTAAGAGTCCTCGGAACATAAAACTCTCTAGTAAAAAATAATATTTTTATAAAACCGACCGTCCGATCAAGCTGAATTTTTGTCAGAAGTCCTATCTCGCCGTTCGGTAAAACATACTAAAATTTCAAGCAATTCCAATGGTCCGATCGTCCGGAATAAAATTTTTAGTGTTTGTATCTGATTAGAACTCTTTTCTTAATCAAACACTTAATCCTTTATATATCAACAAATTCGTGGCTTGGATTTTCAAATCATTTTTTCTCAAACTTTTCAACCAGTAGACCTCTCCAAAATTACTCCCTTTTATCTGCAAACCATAGCCCCAAACTTATTCAAGATTTCAACCTTAGATTAGAAGGCTTATTTGGTGTTTTCTCGAGTTTGGGCTAGAACGAGATTTGATTATTTTCGCGAGAGGAACGTGATGGTGTGATTAGATTTTGAGGCTGAATTATGCGATGATTCATTTGATGATTTTGAAGTATGGGGTTTTACATAATATGCTCCTGAATCTCGCGAGTGTTTATTCCGTTGACTTCTTCTTAATTGAACTCGTATTTTGAATTGTTAAATTCATTGAAATCTGAAAAAATAATTGTTGGAATTATTTTGATTCATGTGGTATTATTCATGTTGTTGTTGAGCACGTTGTTATGAGATTTTAATATGGCACGGACGTTGGGCACCCGCCAAAATTCCTACTTCCAAGGGCTATGACTTGATAAAGCATATGCGGATGGGGTGAGGCCTGGTGACTCGGTTAATGTGTTGTTGAGAAATTTATTGATTAAATGCAATTGAGATTTACAATATTTGATTTGAGTATTCGTAGTCATATTGTTGCGCTTTGTTCATCGCTAACATGTTTGTTGAGCATATTTCTGTCGTATTGTGTACTTCCCCATCCTTTTCTTAGTTGGCAGGTGAGCATGGATTTGACTCCTATGGACCAATTGGGATGATTTTAGCGATGATTATTCGGGAAGAATTTTTAATACAAGAGATGAGAAGACTTGTATTTATTTTGATGTATAGAGAATTTGAAGATTTATTTATTTTCGAGATAGTTAGATTGTCGTAATTATTTCGAGAGATTTGTTGTATTAATTTGAAGATGAGAATAGTGATTTCTTGTTTTATTGTGGGATTTAGATGCTCTATACCTTGTTATTTGTGGATTAGTTTGCTTTTATCGATGAGTAGCGCCCCGCTCTCTCTCCTCGGGCGTGCGGGGTGTTTCAGAATGGTATCAAAGCTTAGGTATATGACCACCCTCGGGTCTTGGGTTTTTGGGTCTGTTGCGTTTTTGTGACGCGTATTTTGAAGATAGAAATTTTAGAGTATCGTTTCGTATTAAGCATCTAGATTAGATGTGAGGAAATTATTTTGGCGACGAGATTATTTTGGGAGATTGTTGGCCTGATTTTTGAGAGTTAGGTATTCGGCGAATTTCGAGGGCGAAATTCCATTGTTAGTGGGGAAGTGTAACAACCCGCGTAATTTTTGGGGTATTTTTGAAATTAAGTGGAAAAATAAATTTTGAGATAAAATTATTTTTATTGCTCAAATATGTTGGATTTTATTTTTAAGGATGAGAATTTCAAACGGTTTCGGAATTGGAATTAAAATGGTGTTTTAATTGAATTTTTATTATTTAGAAGAGTCCTCAAAACATAAAACTCTCTAAGAGTCCTCGGAACATAAAACTCTCTAGTAAAAATAATATTTTTATAAAACCGACCGTCCGATCAAGCTGAATTTTTGTCAGAAGTCCTATCTCTCCGTTCGGTAAAACATATTAAAATTTCAAGCAATTCCAATGGTCCGATCGTCCGGAATAAAATTTTTAGTGTTTGTATCTGATTAGAACTCTTTTCTTAATCAAACACTTAATCCTTTATATATCAACAAATTCGTGGCTTGGATTTTCAAATCATTTTTTCTCAAACTTTTCAACTAGTAGACCTCTCCAAAATTACTCCCTTTTATCTGCAAACCATAGCCCCAAACTTATTCAAGATTTCAACCTTAGATTAGAAGGCTTATTTGGTGTTTTCTCGAGTTTGGGCTAGAACGAGATTTGATTATTTTCGCGAGAGGAACGTGATGGTGTGATTAGATTTTGAGGCTGAATTATGCGATGATTCATTTGATGATTTTGAGGTATGGGGTTTTACATAATATGCTCCTGAATCTCGCGAGTGTTTATTCCGTTGACTTCTTCTTAATTGAACTCGTATTTTGAATTGTTAAATTCATTGAAATCTAAAAAAATAATTGTTGGAATTATTTTGATTCATGTGGTATTATTCATGTTGTTGTTGAGCATGTTGTCATGAGATTTTAATATGGCACGGACGTTGGGCACCCGCTAAAATTCCTGCTTCCAAGGGCTATGACTTGATAAAGCATATGCGGATGGGGTGAGGCCTGGTGACTCGGTTAATGTGTTGTTGAGAAATTTATTGATTAAATGCAATTGAGATTTACATTATTTGATTTGAGTATTCGTAGTCGTATTGTTGCGCTTTGTTCATCGCTAACATGTTTGTTGAGCATATTCCTGTCGTATTGTGTACTTCCCCACCTTTTTCTTAGTTGGCAGGTGAGCATGGATTTGACTGCTATGGACCAATTGGGATGATTTTAGCGAGGATTATTCGGGAAGAATTTTTAATACAAGAGATCAGAAGACTTGTATTTATTTTGATGTATAGAGAATTTGGAGATTTATTTATTTTCGAGATAGTTAGATTGTCGTAAATATTTCGAGAGATTTGTTGTATTAATTTGAAGATGAGAATAGTGGTTTCTTGTTTTACTGTGGGATTCAGATGATCTATACCTTGTTATTTGTGGATTAGTTTACTTTTATCGATGAGTAGCGCTCCGCTCGCTCTCCTCGGGCGGGCGGGGTGTTTCGGAATGGTATCAAAGCTTAGGTATACGACCACCCTCGGATCTTGGATTTTTGAGTCTGTTACGTTTTTGTGACGCGTATTTTGAAGATAGAAATTTTAGAGTATCATTTCGTATTAAGCATCTAGATTAGATGTGAGGAAATTATTTTGGAGACGAGATTATTTTGGGAGATTGTTGGCTTGATTTTTTAGAGTTAGGTATTCAGCGAATTTCGAGGCCGAAATTCCATTGTTAGTGGGGAAGTGTAACAACCCGCATAATTTTTGGGGTATTTTTGAAATTAAGAGGAAAAATAAATTTTGAGATAAAATTATTTTTATTGCTCAAATATGTTGGATTTTATTTTTAAGGATGAGAATTTCAAATGGTTTCGGAATTGGAATTAAAATGGAGTTTTAATTGAATTTTTATTATTTAGAAGAGTCCTCAAAACGTAAAACTCTCTAAGAGTCCTCGGAACATAAAACTCTCTAGTAAAAATAATATTTTTATAAAACCGACCGTCCGATCAAGATGAATTTTTGTCAGAAGTCCTATCTCGCCGTTCGGTAAAACATACTAAAATTTCAAGCAATTCCAATGGTCCGATCGTCCGAAATAAAATTTTTAGTGTTTGTATCTGATTAGAACTCTTTTCTTAATCAAACACTTAATCCTTTATATATCAACAAATTCGTGGCTTGGATTTTTAAATAATTTTTTCTCAAACTTTTCAACCCGTAGACCTCTCCAAAATTACTCCCTTTTATCTGCAAACCATAGCCCCAAACTTATTCAAGATTTCAACCTTAGATTAGAAGGCTTATTTGGTGTTTTCTCGAGTTTGGGCTAGAACGAGATTTGATTATTTTCGCGAGAGGAACGTGATGGTATGATTAGATTTTGAGGCTGAATTATGCGATGATTCATTTGATGATTTTGAGGTATGGGGTTTTACATAATATGCTCCTGAATCTCGCGAGTGTTTATTCCGTTGACTTCTTCTTAATTGAACTCGTAATTTGAATTGTTAAATTCATTAAAATCTGAAAAAATAATTGTTGGAATTATTTTGATTCATGTGGTATTATTCATGTTGTTGTTGAGCACGTTGTCATGAGATTTTAATATGGCACGGACGTTGGGCACCCGCCAAAATTCCTACTTCCAAGGGCTATGACTTGATAAAGCATATGCGGATGGGGTGAGGCCTGGTGACTCTGTTAATGTGTTGTTGAGAAATTTATTGATTAAATGCAATTGAGATTTACATTATTTGATTTGAGTATTCGTAGTCGTATTGTTGCGCTTTGTTTATCGCTAACATGTTTGTTGAGCATATTCCTGTCGTATTGTGTACTTCCCCATCCTTTTCTTAGTTGGCAGGTGAGCAGGGATTTGACTGCTATGGACCAATTGGGATGATTTTCACGAGGATTATTCGGGAAGAATTTTTAATACAAGAGATGAGAAGACTTGTATTTATTTTGATGTATAGAGAATTTGGAGATTTATTTATTTTCGAGATAGTTAGATTGTCGTAATTATTTCGAGAGATTTGTTGTATTAATTTGAAGATGAGAATAGTGGTTTCTTGTTTTATTGTGGGATTTAGATGCTCTATACCTTGTTATTTGTGGATTAGTTTGCTTTTATCGACGAGTAGCGCCCCGCTCGCTCTCCTCGGGCGGGCGGGGTGTTTCAGAATGGTATCAAAGCTTAGGTATATGACCACCCTCGGGTCTTAGGTTTTTGGGTCTGTTGCGTTTTTGTGACGCGTATTTTGAAGATAGAAATTTTAGAGTATCGTTTCGTATTAAGCATCTAGATTAGATGTGAGGAAATTATTTTGGCGACGAGATTATTTTGGGAGATTGTTGGCCTGATTTTTGAGAGTTAGGTATTCGGCGAATTTCGAGGGCGAAATTCCATTGTTAGTGGGGAAGTGTAACAACCCGCGTAATTTTTGGGGTATTTTTGAAATTAAGTGGAAAAATAAATTTTGAGATAAAATTATTTTTATTGCTCAAATATGTTCGATTTTATTTTTAAGGATGAGAATTTCAAACGGTTTTGGAATTGGAATTAAAATGGAGTTTTAATTGAATTTTTATTATTTAGAAGAGTCCTCAAAACATAAAACTCTCTAAGAGTCCTCGGAACATAAAACTCTCTAGTAAAAATAATATTTTTATAAAACCGACCGTCCGATCAAGCTGAATTTTTGTCAGAAGTCCTATCTCTCCGTTCGGTAAAACATATTAAAATTTCAAGTAATTCCAATGGTCCGATCGTCCGGAATAAAATTTTTAGTGTTTGTATCTGATTATAACTCTTTTCTTAATCAAACACTTAATCCTTTATATATCAACAAATTCGTGGCTTGGATTTTCAAATCATTTTTTCTCAAACTTTTCAACCAGTAGACCTCTCCAAAATTACTCCCTTTTATCTGCAAACCATAGCCCCAAACTTATTCAAGATTTCAACCTTAGATTAGAAAGCTTATTTTGTGTTTTCTCGAGTTTGGGCTAGAACGAGATTTGATTATTTTCGCGAGAGGAACGTGATGGTGTGATTAGATTTTGAGGCTGAATTATGCGATGATTCATTTGATGATTTTGAGGTATGGGGTTTTACATAATATGCTCCTGAATCTCGTGAGTGTTTATTCCGTTGACTTCTTCTTAATTGAACTCGTATTTTGAATTGTTAAATTCATTGAAATCTAAAAAAATAATTGTTGGAATTATTTTGATTCATGTGGTATTATTCATGTTGTTGTTGAGCACGTTGTCATGAGATTTTAATATCGCACGGACGTTGGGCACCCGCCAAAATTCCTACTTCCAAGGGCTATGACTTGATAAAGCATATGCGGATGGGGTGAGGCCTAGTGACTCGGTTAATGTGTTGTTGAGAAATTTATTGATTAAATGCAATTGAGATTTACATTATTTGATTTGAGTATTCGTAGTCGTATTGTTGCGCTTTGTTCATCGCTAACATGTTTGTTGAGCATATTCCTGTCGTATTGTGTACTTCCCCATCCTTTTCTTAGTTGGCAGGTGAGCAGGGATTTGACTGCTATGGACCAATTGGGATGATTTTAGCGAGGATTATTCGGGAAGAATTTTTAATACAAGAGATGAGAAGACTTGTATTTATTTTGATGTATAGAGAATTTGGAGATTTATTTATTTTCGAGATAGTTAGATTGTCGTAATTATTTCGAGAGATTTGTTGTATTAATTTGAAGATGAGAATAGTGGTTTCTTTTTGTATTGTGGGATTTAGATGCTCTATACCTTGTTATTTGTGGATTAGTTTGCTTTTATCGATGAGTAGCGCCCCGCTCGCTCTCCTCGGGCAGGCGGGGTGTTTCAGAATGGTATCAAAGCTTAGGTATACGACCACCCTCGGGTCTTGGGTTTTTGGGTCTGTTGCGTTTTTGTGACGCGTATTTTGAAGATAGAAATTTTAGAGTATCGTTTCGTATTAAGCATCTAGATTAGATGTGAGGAAATTATTTTGGCGACGAGATTATTTTGGGAGATTGTTGGCCTGATTTTTGAGAGTTAGGTATTCGGCGAATTTCGAGGGCGAAATTTCATTGTTAGCGGGGAAGTGTAACAACCCGCGTAATTTTTGGGGTATTTTTGAAATTAAGTGGAAAAATAAATTTTGAGATAAAATTATTTTTATTGCTCAAATATGTTCGATTTTATTTTTAAGGATGAGAATTTCAAACGGTTTCGGAATTGGAATTAAAATGGAGTTTTAATTGAATTTTTATTATTTAGAAGAGTTCTCAAAACATAAAACTCTCAAAGGGTCCTTTGGAACATAAAACTCTCTAGTAAAAATAATATTTTTATAAAACCGACCGTCCGATCAAGCTGAATTTTTGTCAGAAGTCCTATCTCTCCGTTCGGTAAAACATGTTAAAATTTCAAGTAATTCCAATGGTCCGATTGTCCGGAATAAAATTTTTAGTGTTTGTATCTGATTAGAATCTTTTCTTAATTAAACACTTAATCCTTTATATATCAACAAATTCGTGGCTTGGATTTTCAAATCATTTTTTCTCAAACTTTTCAACCAGTAGACCTCTCCAAAATTACTCCCTTTTATCTGCAAACCATAGCCCCAAACTTATTCAAGATTTCAACCTTAGATTAGAAAGCTTATTTGGTGTTTTCTCGAGTTTGGGCTAGAACGAGATTTGATTATTTTCGCGAGAGGAACGTGATGGTGTGATTAGATTTTGAAGATGAATTATGCGATGATTCATTTGATGATTTTGAGGTATGGGGTTTTACATAATATGCTCCTGAATCTCGTGAGTGTTTATTCCGTTGACTTCTTCTTAATTGAACTCGTATTTTGAATTGTTAAATTCATTGAAATCTAAAAAAATAATTGTTGGAATTATTTTGATTCATGTGGTATTATTCATGTTGTTGTTGAGCACGTTGTCATGAGATTTTAATATGGCACGGACGTTGGGCACCCGCCAAAATTCCTGCTTCCAAGTGCTATGACTTGATAAAGCATATGCGGATGGGGTGAGGCCTGGTGACTCGGTTAATGTGTTGTTGAGAAATTTATTGATTAAATGCAATTGAGATTTACATTATTTGATTTGAGTATTCGTAGTCGTATTTTTGCGCTTTGTTCATCGCTAACATGTTTGTTGAGCATATTCCTGTCGTATTGTGTACTTCCCCATCTTTTTCTTAGTTGGCAGGTGAGCACGGATTTGACTGCTATGGACCAATTGGGATGATTTTAGCGAGGATTATTCGGGAAGAATTTTTAATACAAGAGATCAGAAGATTTGTATTTATTTTGATGTATAGAGAATTTGGAGATTTATTTATTTTCGAGATAGTTAGATTGTCGTAATTATTTCGAGAGATTTGTTGTATTAATTTGAAGATGAGAATAGTGGTTTCTTGTTTTATTTTGGGATTTAGATGCTCTATACCTTGTTATTTATGGATTAGTTTGCTTTTATCGATGAGTAGCGCCCCGCTCGCTCTCCTCGGGCGGGCGGGGTGTTTCAGAATGGTATCAAAGCTTAGGTATACGACCACCCTCGGGTCTTGGGTTTTTGGGTCTGTTGCGTTTTTGTGACGCGTATTTTGAAGATAGAAATTTTAGAGTATCGTTTCTTATTAAGCATCTAGATTAGATGTGAGGAAATTATTTGAAGGCGAGATTATTTTGGGAGATTGTTGGCCTGATTTTTGAGAGTTAGGTATTCGGTGAATTTCGAGGGCGAAATTCCATTGATAGTGGGGAAGTGTAACAACCCGCGTAATTTTTGGGGTATTTTTGAAATTAAGTGGAAAAATAAATTTTGAGATAAAATTATTTTTATTGCTCAAATATGTTGGATTTTATTTTTAAGGATGAGAATTTCAAACGGTTTCGGAATTGGAATTAAAGTGGAGTTTTAATTGAATTTTTATTATTTAGAAGAGTCCTCAAAACATAAAACTCTCTAAGAGTCCTCGGAACATATAACTCTCTAGTAAAAATAATATTTTTACAAAATCGATCGTCCGATCAAGCTGAATTTTTATCAGAAGTCCTATCTCACCGTTCGCTACAACATACTAAAATTTCAAGCAATTCCAATGGTCCGATCGTCCGGAATAAAATTTTTAGTGTTTGTATCTGATTATAACTCTTTTCTTAATCAAACAATTAATCCTTTATATATCAACAAATTCGTGGCTTGGATTTTCAAATCATTTTTTCTCAAACTTTTCAACCAGTAGACCTCTCCAAAATTACTCCCTTTTATCTGCAAACCATAGCCCCAAACTTATTCAAGATTTCAACCTTAGATTAGAAGGCTTATTTGGTATTTTCTCGAGTTTGGGCTAGAACGAGATTTGATTATTTTCGCGAGAGGAACGTGATGGTGTGATTAGATTTTGAGGCTGAATTATGCGATGATTCATTTGATGATTTTGAGGTATGGGGTTTTACACAATATGCTCCTGAATCTCGCGAGTGTTTATTCCGTTGACTTCTTCTTAATTGAACTCGTATTTTGAATTGTTAAATTCATTGAAATCTGAAAAAATAATTATTGGAATTATTTTGATTCATGTGGTATTATTCATGTTGTTGTTGAGCACGTTGTCATGAGATTTTAATATGGCACGGACGTTGGGCACCCGCCAAAATTCCTGCTTCCAAGGGCTATGGCTTGATAAAGCATATGCGGATGGGGTGAGGCTTGGTGACTCGGTTAATGTGTTGTTGAGAAATTTATTGATCAAATGCTATTGATATTTATATTATTTGATTTGAGTATTCGTAGTCGTATTGTTGCGCTTTGTTCATCGCTAACATCTTTGTTGAGCATATTCCTGTCATATTGTGAACTTCCCCATCTTTTTCTTAGTTGGCAGGTGAGCACGGATTTGACTGCTATGGACCAATTGGGATGATTTTAGCGAGGATTATTCGGGAAGAATTTTTAATACAAGAGATGAGAAGACTTGTATTTATTTTGATGTATAGAGCATTTGGAGATTTATTTATTTTCGAGATAGTTAGATTGTTGCAATTATTTCGAGAGATTTGTTGTATTAATTTGAAGATGAGAATAGTGGTTTCTTGTTTTATTGTGGGATTTAGATGCTCTATACCTTGTTATTTGTGGATTAGTTTATTTTTATCGATGAGTAGCGCTCCGCTCGCTCTCCTCGGGCGGGCGGGGTGTTTCAGAATGGTATCAAAGCTTAGGTATACGACCACCCTCGGGTCTTGGGTTTTTGGGTCTGTTGCGTTTTTGTGACGCGTATTTTGAAGATAGAAATTTTAGATTATCGTTTCGTATTAAGCATCTAGATTAGATCTGAGGAAATTATTTTGGCGACGAGATTATTTTGGGAGATTGTTGGCCTGATTTTTGAGAGTTAGGTATTCGGCGAATTTCGAGGGCGAAATTCCATGGTTAGTGGGGAAGTGTAACAACCCGCGTAATTTTTGGGGTATTTTTGAAATTAAGTGGAAAAATAAATTTTGAGATAAAATTATTTTTATTGCTCAAATATGTTGGATTTTATTTTTAAGGATGAGAATTTCAAACGGTTTCGGAATTGGAATTAAAATGGAGTTTTAATTGAATTTTTATTATTTAGAAGAGTCCTCAAAACATAAAACTCTCTAAGAGTCCTCAGAACATAAAACTCTCTAGTAAAAATAATATTTTTATAAAGCCGACCGTCCGATCAAGCTGAATTTTTGTCAGAAGTCCTATCTCGCCGTTCGGTAAAACATACTAAAATTTCAAGCAATTCCAATGGTCCGATCGTCCAGAATAAAATTTTTAGTGTTTGTATCTTATTATAACTCTTTTCTTAATCAAACACTTAATCCTTTATATATCAACAAATTCGTGGCTTGGATTTTCAAATCATTTTTTCTCAAACTTTTCAACCAGTAGACCTCTCCAAAATTACTCCCTTTTATCTGCAAACCATAGCCCCAAACTTATTCAAGATTTCAACCTTAGATTAGAAGGCTTATTTGGTGTTTTCTCGAGTTTGGGCTAGAACGAGATTTGATTATTTTCGCGAGAGGAGCGTGATGGTGTGATTAGATTTTGAGGCTGAATTATGCGATGATTCATTTGATGATTTTGAGGTATGGGGTTTTACACAATATGCTCCTGAATCTCGCGAGTGTTTATTCCGTTGACTTCTTCTTAATTGAACTCGTATTTTGAATTGTTAAATTCATTGAAATCTGAAAAAATAATTGTTGGAATTATTTTGATTCATGTGGTATTATTCATGTTGTTGTTGAGCACGTTGTCATGAGATTTTAATATGGCACGGACGTTGGGCACCCGCCAAAATTCCTGCTTCCAAGGGCTATGGCTTGATAAAGCATATGCGGATGGGGTGAGGCTTGGTGACTCGGTTAATGTGTTGTTGAGAAATTTATTGATCAAATGCTATTGATATTTATATTATTTGATTTGAGTATTCGTAGTCGTATTGTTGCGCTTTGTTCATCGCTAACATCTTTGTTGAGCATATTCCTGTCATATTGTGAACTTCCCCATCTTTTTCTTAGTTGGCAGGTGAGCACGGATTTGACTGCTATGGACCAATTGGGATGATTTTAGCGAGGATTATTCGGGAAGAATTATTAATACAAGAGATGAGAAGACTTGTATTTATTTTGATGTATAGAGCATTTGGAGATTTATTTATTTTCGAGATAGTTAGATTGTTGCAATTATTTCGAGAGATTTGTTGTATTAATTTGAAGATGAGAATAGTGGTTTCTTGTTTTATTGTGGGATTTAGATGCTCTATACCTTGTTATTTGTGGATTAGTTTATTTTTATCGATGAGTAGCGCTCCGCTCGCTCTCCTCGGGCGAGCGGGGTGTTTCAGAATGGTATCAAAGCTTAGGTATACGACCACCCTCGGGTCTTGGGTTTTTGGGTCTGTTGCGTTTTTGTGACGCGTATTTTGAAGATAGAAATTTTAGATTATCGTTTCGTATTAAGCATCTAGATTAGATCTGAGGAAATTATTTTGGCGACGAGATTATTTTGGGAGATTGTTGGCCTGATTTTTGAGAGTTAGGTATTCCGCGAATTTCGAGGGCGAAATTCCATTGTTAGTGGGGAAGTGTAACAACCCGCGTAATTTTTGGGGTATTTTTGAAATTAAGTGGAAAAATAAATTTTGAGATAAAATTATTTTTATTGCTCAAATATGTTGGATTTTATTTTTAAGGATGAGAATTTCAAACGGTTTCGAAATTGGAATTAAAATGGAGTTTTAATTGAATTTTTATTATTTAGAAGAGTCCTCAAAACATAAAAATCTCTAAGAGTCCTCAGAACATAAAACTCTCTAGTAAAAATAATATTTTTATAAAGCCGACCGTCCGATCAAGCTGAATTTTTGTCAGAAGTCCTATCTCGCCGTTCGGTAAAACATACTAAAATTTCAAGCAATTCCAATGGTCCGATCGTCCGGAATAAAATTTTTAGTGTTTGTATCTGATTATAACTCTTTTCTTAATCAAACACTTAATCCTTTATATATCAACAAATTCGTGGCTTGGATTTTCAAATCATTTTTTCTCAAACTTTTCAACCAGTAGACCTCTCCAAAATTACTCCCTTTTATCTGCAAACCATACCCCCAAACTTATTCAAGATTTCAACCTTAGATTAGAAGGCTTATTTGGTGTTTTCTCGAGTTTGGGCTAGAACGAGATTTGATTATTTTCGCGAGAGGAACGTGATGGTGTGATTAGATTTTGAGGCTGAATTATGCAATGATTCATTTGATGATTTTGAGGTATGGGGTTTTACACAATATGCTCCTGAATCTCGCGAGTGTTTATTCCGTTGACTTCTTCTTAATTGAACTCGTATTTTGAATTGTTAAATTCATTGAAATCTGAAAAAATAATTGTTGGAATTATTTTGATTCATGTGGTATTATTCATGTTGTTGTTGAGCACGTTGTCATGAGATTTTAATATGGCACGGACGTTGGGCACCCGCCAAAATTCCTGCTTCCAAGGGCTGTGGCTTGATAAAGCATATGCGGATGGGGTGAGGCTTGGTGACTCGGTTAATGTGTTGTTGAGAAATTTATTGATCAAATGCTATTGATATTTATATTATTTGATTTGAGTATTCGTAGTCGTATTGTTGCGCTTTGTTCATCGCTAACATCTTTGTTGAGCATATTCCTGTCATATTGTGAACTTCCCCATCTTTTTCTTAGTTGGCAGGTGAGCACGGATTTGACTGCTATGGACCAATTGGGATGATTTTAGCGAGGATTATTCGGGAAGAATTTTTAATACAAGAGATGAGAAGACTTGTATTTATTTTGATGTATAGAGCATTTGGAGATTTATTTATTTTCGAGATAGTTAGATTGTTGCAATTATTTCGAGAGATTTGTTGTATTAATTTGAAGATGAGAATAGTGGTTTCTTGTTTTATTGTGGGATTTAGATGCTCTATACCTTGTTATTTGTGGATTAGTTTATTTTTATCGATGAGTAGCGCTCCGCTCGCTCTCCTCGGGCGGGCGGGGTGTTTCAGAATGATATCAAAGCTTAGGTATACGACCACCCTCGAGTCTTGGGTTTTTGGGTCTGTTGCGTTTTTGTGACGCGTATTTTGAAGATAGAAATTTTAGATTATCGTTTCGTATTAAGCATCTAGATTAGATCTGAGGAAATTATTTTGGCGACGAGATTATTTTGGGAGATTATTGGCCTGATTTTTGAGAGTTAGGTATTCGGCGAATTTCGAGGGCGAAATTCCATTGTTAGTGGGGAAGTGTAACAACCCGCGTAATTTTTGGGGTATTTTTGAAATTAAGTGGAAAAATAAATTTTGAGATAAAATTATTTTTATTGCTCAAATATGTTGGATTTTATTTTTAAGGATGAGAATTTCAAACGGTTTCGGAATTGGAATTAAAATGGAGTTTTAATTGAATTTTTATTATTTAGAAGAGTCCTCAAAACATAAAACTCTCTAAGAGTCCTCAGAACATAAAACTCTCTAGTAAAAATAATATTTTTATAAAGCCGACCGTCCGATCAAGCTGAATTTTTGTCAGAAGTCCTATCTCGCCGTTCGGTAAAACATACTAAAATTTCAAGCAATTCCAATGGTCCGATCGTCCGGAATAAAATTTTTAGTGTTTGTATCTGATTATAACTCTTTTCTTAATCAAACACTTAGTCCTTTATATATCAAAAAATTCGTGGCTTGGATTTTCAAATCATTTTTTCTCAAACTTTTCAACTAGTAGACCTCTCCAAAATTACTCCCTTTTATCTGCAAACCATAGCTCCAAACTTATTCAAGATTTCAACCTTAGATTAGAAGGCTTATTTGGTGTTTTCTCGAGTTTGGGCTAGAACGAGATTTGATTATTTTCGCGAGAGGAACGTGATGGTGTGATTAGATTTTGAGGATGAATTATGTGATGATTCATTTGATGATTTTAAGGTATGGGGTTTTACACAATATGCTCCTGAATCTCGCGAGTGTTTATTCCGTTGAATTCTTCTTAATTGAACTCATATTTTGAATTGTTAAATTCATTGAAATCTGAAAAAATAATTGTTGGAATTATTTTGATTCATGTGGTATTATTCATGTTGTTGTTGAGCACGTTGTCATGAGATTTTAATATGGCAGGGACGTTGGGCACCCGCCAAAATTCCTGCTTCCAAGGGCTATGACTTGATAAAGCATATGCGGATGGGGTGAGGCCTGGTGACTCGGTTAATGTGTTGTTGAGAAATTTATTGATTAAATGCAATTGAGATTTACATTATTTGATTTGAGTATTCGTAGTCGTATTGTTGCGCTTTGTTCATCGCTAACATGTTTGTTGAGCATATTCCTGTCGTATTGTGTACTTCCCCATCTTTTTCTTAGTTGGCAGGTGAGCATGGATTTGACTGCTATGGACCAATTGGGATGATTTTAGCGAGGATTATTCGGGAAGAATTTTTAATACAAGAGATCAGAAGACTTGTATTTATTTTGATGTATAGAGAATTTGGAGATTTATTTATTTTCGAGATAGTTAGATTGTCGTAAATATTTCGAGAGATTTGTTGTATTAATTTGAAGATGAGAATAGTGGTTTCTTGTTTTACTGTGGGATTCAGATGATCTATACCTTGTTATTTGTGGATTAGTTTACTTTTATCGATGAGTAGCGCTCCGCTCGCTCTCCTCGGGCGGGCGGGGTGTTTCACACAACCATTAACTAATGTAACCAACACAAATTCATATCTAAATAAATGTTTTAGGGTTTAAACACCAAAAAATAGTAACCCACAAAGGGTAATTCTAAATAACACAACTAAAATGCCAATTATCCACACTAAATCCTACATTTGCAAGTTAGAAACTTTCTTTATGGTTGTAATCACGGATTATCTTCTGGTAGCAACAAATCACCAGCCCAAATCTTCAATTCTCTCTCCTTTCTCTTCTTTTCTCCCAACTTTTTTTCCTCTCTCTCTCTCTCTCTCTCTAGGTTTAGAACACATAAATGGGAATAAATGTTCTTGGGAGACTTAAATGTCCATTAACTCTAAATCCAACTTTAAATGCTACTACGCAATTAAAATGACTCATAATAACATAATTAAGTCATAATCAGTCAAAAGTACCCGGAACCCAAAAATACAACATGGTACTTATTTGACTATCTTGACTATTTTTTGACTAATCGCGCCATCTAAATTGGCATCCAGGATAACATAAATTATTTAATGTTCCAACATCATTTTAATTTATAAATAATGATTTGATTTGAATATAATCCATACCCAGTGCTTAAAGCACAACGATGCAACAAAAACATAATATGATGCTATTTACATTCACTTAACAATATATATGCAAAACTCGGTAAATATTATTTCTTAAATCATTTAAATTAATATTTACTCCAAATTACTTTATTTTATATAATTAACCCACACTACAAATTAATACAAAAAATAATTACTCATAAATAAGGGGTATTATAGTCTTATAATGAGAGAATGAGGTTTTATCCCTTATTAAACCCAAAATAGACTCGTATAAACAATTGTGAGTCCTTACTAGGTCAAAAACTCCCCGGAACCCAAACTTTAACCCCGGGTATTCTATTTTGACTATCTCAGCCCATTTGAGACTAACCGAGAACTTAATAGCCCCATCCGAGTCACTTATCAAACTTCCCTTCATAACCCAACACATCACCCCATGTGTTTTTCAATTGAAAATATTATTCCTTATCACTTTGACCAACTGCGACATGATACAAACCGGTAAGTAAATATAGCACACATCAATAATAATCCAATACTTTAATTCCCAAATCATTTGTCCAAATAATAAATTACACTCACTTATATAATTTAAATGCCCATAAAAGTGAGGGGTATTACCGGAAACGGGCTAGAGACCAAATTTTACCACATTCAGTCATGATGTAAACTATTTTTCGGTGATCCGAGAATGTTTAAGTCCTCAAAACTCTAATTTTTCCATTTATTATAATAATCTGGGGGGGTACATCTCACTCTAAAAAAAGTATTTTTTAATTCCATCGAAGGTTTTGAGATTCCAGAGTATTTTTCTATTGTTTCATCATGCCAACTTTTTTTCCCTTGTTGGCAAAAATAATTATGTTTTTACAAATTTCATAAGTGAGACATCTAGAATAATTTTTAAAACCTGGTTCTAATGATCTTGCTTTAGTTGAATATTCGTGTAAAATACAGGCCAACATATTTCATATGGCGGATATTAGACTTATTCTACTTTTAATATTAATATTTTTTACGAATCTTGTGCCAAACACATGTCAATGATTCATAACATTATATATTAAATAAATTTTATTTTAATATCCATTTTTATGAGTCTCGTACCAAACACAGGCCAATCATTCGTAACATTGAATATTAAATATTTTTTATTCATATTTTTTATGAGTCTAATGCCAAACACAGGCCAACGACTCAAATTGTTGAATATTATTGATATTCATGTTTTAACGAGTCTCGTGCCCAACACAGGCCAACGACTTATAAAGTGGAATATCAAAATTATTGTTTATTCTAAAGTTTGTTATTATTAATGCGAAGTAGAGGATACAATTTCAACTTAGAATTACTGATTAAATATTAAATTGTCAAATAATGCATTTGTTGAATCACAATTTTCTATATTAGACATCCAACACAAATTTTTCTTTTACTGTTTTGTGATTTAATAAACATTAAAGGGAAATTTATCATAATAACATGACACATTTTTTTATAATTTTGCCATTAAAATTTTGACAATTATATATATTCATTTCCTTGCAAACATCAGTTATGTGTTTTTTTAATTAATTAAAGTGAGTATTTTCTAGAATATCTTAACCTATTTTCTTAATCCTCAACCTTTTCGAAAATTGACGAAACTAATCTTTCGAAATGGTGCGAGGAAACTAAATTAAACCTTGGTGTCTTAGACCTTGATGTAGAACTCCTTATTGATAAACCCGCTGGTATTAATGAACATGATTTTTTTGATGCTTACTAGAATGTGCATCGCACCAAATGTGAAACCTTCCCTAACTAAAACCACCAATGCGAAACAATATCTAAAAAATCTTAAGGATAGTTTTTGCACATCTGACAAATCCCTGGCGGGGAAACCTATGGCTGACCTGGCCACTATGAGGATTGATGGCACTCGGACCATGAACGAAATTAAAATTGAGATGACCAGCATTGCTACTAAACTGGGGACTTTAGACATGATAGTGGGCGATTCTTTCTTAGTCCAATTTGTCCTAAACTCCTTACAAATTGATTATGGGTCGTTCCAGATTCATTACAATACCATTAAAGTTAAATGTAATATTAATGAATCTAAAAGCATGTATGTTGAGGAGGAAGGACGTATCAAGCAACAAGGTGGTATGGTGTCCAAATTGCAAGTGGCTAATGTATTGTTCAATAAAGGAGATGGTAAGAAAAATAAAAGAAAGGGCATGAAGTGAGGTCCTAGTCCTTCCAACAACGAACTTGGTCCTTCCCACCAAAATAAGGATAAAGAAGTCACATGTTAGTTCTATCACAAGAAAGAGCATATTTAGAATGAATGCATTAAGCGTAAACCTTGGTTTAAAAAGAGAGGTATGCCCTGATCTTTTGTTTGTTTTGAATCAAACTTGATTGATGTTCTTTCCAACACATCGTGGATTGATTCTTGTTGCACATGTCACATTTCAAATTCTATCTAGGGATCCCATTGAATTAAAAAAACAAATGAAGATTTTCTTTATATGGGAAATCGGGCAAAAGCAAAAGTTGAAGCAATAGGAGTTTTTTCGTTAAAATTGCAGTTTGGGTTTTATTTGGATCTTGAAGATATTCTTCTTGTACCCATAGTTTCTAAAAATTTATTTTCCTTGTCTAAACTCTCAATAAGGGTGTTTACTTTTTCCTTTAAGGACAATGCTTTAATTTTATATAAGAATAATTTTATTTTTGGCTCAGGTTTCTTATTAAGTGGTTTCTTTCAAATTAATCTTGATCATAATTTTTCAGAATCCTTATTATCTTTGCATGGTAATGTTGGTACTAAACATAACTCATTCAATGATAAGTCTTCTTGCTTGTTGCATAAAAAAGTAGGAAACATATCCAGAGAAAGAATTGAAAGGCTTATAAAAGAGGGAATTATCCATGATTTGGATTAGTCTAATTATGGCGTACGTGTGGACTGTATTATTGGTAAATAGACCAAACGCATAAAGAAAGTATCCACAAGAAGAACAAATCTTCTTTAAATTATACACATCGACATTTTTGGTCCTTTTGATGTTCCTTTCATTGGTGGAGAGAAATACTTCATCACTTTTATGGATGATTTTTCACGATATTCAACATTGTATCTATTTAATGATAAATCTCAATCAGTTAATGCTATTGAGTTTATGTTACATAAGTAGAATAACAATTAGGAAAAAAAGGTGAAAATCATTAGATCGGATAGAGGTGGTGAGTCTTATAAAAAATATGATGAATCGGGGTGGTCCTTTTGCTAAACTCTTTGAACGTTTAGGTATTTGCACATAATACACTATGCTAGGTTTACCTTGACAGATTGGATGTTTTGGTGGATGCAATCTCTCATGACTTCTATGCATATCTTAAATAGGGTTCCTAGTAAGGAAGTTCTAAAGACTTCTTTTTAAATGAAGAAAGGATGGAAACCCTCTTTAAATAATCTTCGTGTTTAGGTATGCACAAGAAAAAGAAGAATTTATAATCTGCATGAAAAGAAATTGGATCCTATAACATTAACTTGTTATTTTATTTGGTATCAAGAAAAATCCAAAGGTTATAAATTATACTGTCCTAATCATATAACAAGAATTATTGAAATCGAAAATGCTAAATTAATTGAACATGGTGAAGTTAGTGGGAGTAATGAAGTTAGGAATGTGATTATTCAAGAAATCAAGGAAAATACTCATCTTCCACGAATTCAGGATAATCATAATTTTCCTGATGAGGTTCATAATGTTTTTATTGCTCACAATGATGTTCTTGAATCAATTATTGATCCGACCAATAATGGAGAACAAATGAATGAACTACACCATGAGACTCTTGTTGAAACACCATAAGACATAACTTTAAGGAGATCTTAGAGAAAACAGATATCAGCTATTTCGAATGACTATATAGCATATATATAAGACAATGAATTTAACATTGAAGATATTAATGATCCGGTGTCCTATGAAAAATCTATTTCTAGAATAAATTCTAATAAATGGATTAATTGATGCCACGAATGAAGAAATAAAATCTATGAATTTTAATCAAGTCTGGGTGTGGCCATCCCCGATCCTCGCCGTGTGGGCGGGCGCGTGGAGGAGGGATCCTTCGGGTCCCGCGCGTCCCTCTCGGGGGCACTTCGGCCAACGTCGTTTGAGATGTGGTGCAAAAATGTAGAGAGATTCAGAGTCGCCAGTCTATTTTACTCAAAACAAACAAAAGAAAAAGGGGAAGCCACCTCGAAGGATGGTATCCGAAGACATACTGGTGCGTGCGAAACGAAAATGATTCAAGAAGTGTTCGAAGGTTTAGTTATGAAATGGGAAGGTGTTAGGCACCAATTCCGCCCTTTCGGTCTCTCATGGACATTTGCTATTTTCCTTTATGTTTCCCCCCATGATGTGTGTGCATGTGTATATATAGAATGGAGGTAGTACTCCTCGACTTGTATCATGGAAAAGATAAAGCGAGCCGTCTGTAGGAAGATATAAGAATAATATTAGAAAAATAAGATTTACGCGATTACCCTTACGTTGATCGTTGTAATGGAACGGTAATGCATATGGAGTAATACGTCATTAAGAAAGAGCATATAGAATATAAGAATATTAGGTTTAGAGAAAATATAAGGTAAAATAAAAGGTGAAAGAGAGGACTCGAGTCTCGGGTTTTACCTTGAGACGCCTATGTAGCCTATAAAGGCATCAAAGTCCACGTAGTTCTCATACAAAACGAGGGGTGGGGTTTATCCCATAAATCCAAATGGGGAATCTCTTACTTGTAAGTGTGTGTGCGTGTGTAGAAAAAGTGTTTTAGTTGTGAGAAAAGTGTGGAAATAGTGTGAGAATCCCTATTTGGAATTTATGAGCAAACCCTTTTTTCTGGTTTTTTGGGTTTTATTTATATGAAAATAAGAGATGTGCAATAATACTAAATAAAAAATTATATTAGAATGTGTGAGATGAGCTACTAAAAGCGCTAAGTAAGAAAAGAAGTTATTGGGAATTTAAGAGAATTTAAGAGAGAGTTTGAAAAAGTTGGACCTTCTTGAAGATCTTGAGCTTGATCTTGAATGTTAGAGAGCAGCCCTTGCACTTGGATGATGATGGAGAGTGGCTAATTCACCAAGTTTGATGAAAAGGGTGATGAAAGGAGGATGAAAAAAAAGGGATTTAAACGTTGAAATCACGCTGCCTTCGAGAGAGGTTTCTGGGATGCGCTGAGAGAGATTTCTATCGGATTTGGGATATCTTTGCAAATGAGGTGAAGGCCTCATTTTATAGGACCAGGTAAGTTCTGATCAGCATATACCTGTTCCTGCCTATCGGCAGGTGCCGATAGGCAGGGTCTGGAACCTGCCATTTGGTAGTGCGCTTCAGTTTTTTTGGCAAATTGGTCGCCGAGGGCAAATAGTTGATCAGAATCACGCACGGGGCATACTGTTGGAAAGGTAATTTAGAGACCTTCGAAAGTCCTTGGACCACTCTTGGGTTCGGGAGTTAAATTTGGGTCAAATATGTCTCGGAAGCGTTTGTCGGTCCATTAGACGGGGGATCGTTCGAACGCAAATGAATCGTTCATCCGCATGGTTAGTCCGAATCACACACGGAGCAGACCGTTGGAAAGGTTAGGAGATGTACTTTGACATTCCAATGAGTTTGAACCAGTTTGGGGAGTTGACTTTGGTCAATCGGGCCCGGGAAGCATTCGGTGACCTTTTGGAGTCAAACGGATCGTTTGTCTGTATGGAAAGTCAGAATCGCGCACGGGATGGACCATTTGAAAGGGTATTTAGTGCCCTTTGAATATTCATTCATCTTCGGTCAAGATGAAGAGTTGACATTGGTCAAACAACGCCCGGTGGCCTCTGGGTCAAGTTTCGGACACAAACGGATCGTTCGTCCGCATGATAAGTCAGAATTGCGCACGGGGCAGTTCGTTAGAAAGGGTATTCAGTTCCCTTCGAAAATTCATTGAGTCTTGGTAGAGACGAAGAGTTTGAATTTTTTGTCAAACTGAGTCGGGGAGTGCCCGATGGCTTCTAGGTCAGTACTCAGGACATAACATGGGTTTGTAGTGATGAAGGGAGGTACTAGGGACCTAAGGAGAGTTAGGGGTAACGAACTGGGGTGTCTACAGAGCCCCTCGATGGGTGAGTTTGGAACAAACGATGACCATCGAATAGACACCACATGATGCCTTTGAGGGAGTATGATCTATTTAGAGGGTTGAGGCCGATTCTGCGGGCCTAAGGAGTGCGCTGGGGATGAATGATGATTGGAGGTTTAGGTTGATTCTGAGGACCTGAAGTGGTGTCGGGGGGTTACCAATTCTGCGGGTCAAAGACGATTCTACGAGCTTAGGGTAAAGGTCTAATAGCCGAGGTCAATTTTGACCTAAGAGTGGTGACGATCGAGGTCAATTCTGACCTAAATCAGGTGACGATCTAAGATCGGGGCCAATTATAACCCAAGAGTGGTGATGAACGAGGACTGGGGTCAATTCAGACCCAACTTAGGTGACGAACCAAGACCGGGGCCAATTCTGACCCAAGAGTGGTGCTGACTAAGGATCAAGGTCAATTCTGACCTAACTCAGGTGACGATCCAAGATTGGGGCCAATTTTGACCCAAGAGTGGTGACGACCGAGGACCGAGGTTAATTCCTACCTAACTCAGGTGACGATCTAAGACCGGGGCCAATTCTGACCCAAGAGTGGTGACGAGCGAAGACTGAGGTCAATTCTGACCTAACTCAGGTGACGATCCAAGATCGGGGCCAATTCTAACCCAAGAGTGGTGACGACCGAAGACCGAGGTCAATTCTGACCTAACTGAGGTGACGATCCAAGACCGGGGCCAATTCTGACCCAAGATTGGTGACGACCAAGGACCGAGGTCAATTCTGACCTAACTCAGGTGATGATCCAAGACCGAGGCCAATTCTGACCCAAGAGTGGTGGCGACGGAGGACCGAGGTCAATTTTTACCTAACTCAGGTGACGATCCAAGACCGGGGCCAATTTTGGCCCAAGAGTGGATAAAGATTGGATTTTGATTCTGCTAGAGAAAGAGCTTTATGATTTTGATCTGAGCTAGGGAGCTGATAGATGGGGAAGCTTTTAGGAGACCTTGCAGGGGGGAATAACCTATTTTGGGTGCTGTAAGAGAATTACGATGGGGAAGTGATCAGGTGACCCTTAGAGATCCTCTGGAGCTTTTCCGGGAGGAATTTCACTTGGTTTTTGAGGATTCTGCTGGGGAAGAGGGGTTCCTCTTGAGGGAACGCGAATTTTTCTTGGTGAAAAGGCTTTAAATTCCTCCTGGAAGTTTTAGGATTTTTTTGAGGTTTTTTCGAGGCTTTCTGACTTTTTCTGGGAATTTCTGTACCAAATTTAAGGGGGGTGTCAGTCGGCATAGTATGAAGGGTGCCATTCGGCAGTGACACGGACTTTTGGGCTACCTTGGGAAGGCAAGGGGTCAGTGCCGATCGGTATGGTAGGGTGAGGTGTCGATCGGCATGGCGCTTGGCATCCTATATAAAGGGGCGAATCCCCTCATTTTTTAACAGCTTCTTTTTCTTTCTCTCTCTATGCTATTCTTCTGCAAGTCGTTCTAGTATTTTTATCTCTAAGAAATGGCCACTTTTATGAGCGCTGCAGTCCACCGAGAGTGGTTGACCGTTGATGATTGGGCGATTGTGGAGTGGAGGGCTAGGGCGCATCTTTCTTTGGGGAGTGAGAACTCCTTTTATGCGTTTGATCATGTTGAGGATGAGAGGACCTTGCTATGGGAATCATCGCGTCATCGCTCTTCGAGAGTGAGTCCCGGTGGTTATCTAAGTAACCCGACCTTTGGCTTTCTTCTCTTTTTGCTGATTTTTCTTTCTTTCTTGACCTTTGATGAGACTTTTCTTTTTATCAGTCTAATATTTCTTTGAAGAACATGTGTGCTCGTGGGACAACCGGGATCAAGGATATCTGGGAGCATCTCCCACCTGTGGTGTGTTGGATGGTATCATCAGCGGGTTTTGGGCGGTTGGCATCTGCGCTGGATGAGACGCCTCGTTTGACAGCGGTCTTGTGCGCTTTGGGGGAGAGGTGGTGGGACATTACCCACACCTTTCATTTCGGCTTCGGGGAGATGACGGTGACTCCCATAGATGTGAAGCAGCTGTTGGGGATGGATTGTGATGGAGAGCAAATATAGGTGGATCTCTCTTTATGGGTTAGATAGGAGGCAGTGCGTGCATCACTTGGTGATGTAGGGAGGATAGTTTCTGGGGATTCTATCCGGCTGTCCCTGCTAAAGGATGTTCTGCTGAGCAGGGTGATTGACGTGGAGGATGGGCTGCAAGTGAGGCAGATGGCCTGGTTATTCATTATGCTGGTATTGGGTGGTTTCATGGTGGCGTCGAGTGGCGATGTCGTTCATTTGTGGTTTCTGCCGTACTTGAGGGTGTTTTCGAACATCCCTTTCTATGATTGGGGGAGTCTGACCATGATGACCCTTTATTTTTCTCTGGATGCATTTAGCCGGTGCTGCCGGCAGACCTTTACTGGGGCCATGTACCTTCTTGAGGTATTCTTCATTTTGTGCATTTCTTTTCAAACATTCGCATTTTCCTTTCATGAACTCGCATTTTCCTTTCATGCATTCGCATTTTCCTTATGCGTCTCTTTTTGCTTGTGAATTCAGACGTGGTTCTATGAGGTGATTGGGTGCAATGCCCCGCTGATTTATTTGAAGGATGACACTGTTGGGGACTTCTATCAATTGTATCAGTGGCGTAAGGCCAATCGACAGTCGAAGGGATCTTTTTCCCCAGAGGCGGTGCGTCAGGTCTTGAATGACCTGACCAGTGGTACGGTAAAACTCTTTTCATTTCAATCTTGGTTGTTTATCCTTCCGATCTTGTATTGATTTATGCTCTCTTGGAGATTTTCAGGTGACCTTTTACCCGTGGGTGACAACCATTCAGGATGCATGGGCGACCGGGGTGAATGCGCGGATGAGGCGTTTACTGGCGCATGAGTTCGCCCATTCCTGGTACCTCGAGGAGAGGGTGGTTCGTCAGATTGTTGAGGAGGAGGTGGTGGTTCCACCCATGCATCCTCCTACATCTATGAGGCAGGAACGACTGATGTTGGAGGATGAGAGGATCGCGGCGATGATAGACGAGTCCTACTTGCTTACACCGATACGGCTGCGCCGTATGACTATATGGATTTTATGACAAGCTGGTTGATGACACTCAGCATATATGATGCATTGCCCTTCCCTTCAGCGGGTTCAAGTTGGGCGGTGCTATCTTCCCACAGCGGTGGTAGTCCGTCGACATCTATGGAGGCAGTGACCTCGGAGGTCCCTTTTGTACGGCTGCATACCCCTTCGTAAAACATTCGGCGGGCTGATGGAGGGATGGTGCTTATGCTGCACCGTCCTCATGCGATGGATTCGGAGGAGTTGAATTTGATAGAGGAGGTCCTTTGACCTGCGGTATACCTTTCTGTTCGTCTCTTTCTTTCTTTTCTGTTTTGGTCATTTCTTCTTTGATACTGATTTTACCTTTTCTTTCAGCAAGTGCGGGTGTCGACCACTTGGCTTAGGGACATTAAAGACTGGATATCTTCGGTGACTGCCCATATTTGGGATGCGGTTCCCATTCCTTCTTGATTGGTTCCGTCTACCTCGTTTGGAGAGGACTCCGGCTCGGGTAGTGGGGGTGCGTCATCTCTCCGTAGGGGGAAGAGAGCATGCCGCAGGGGTGGAAGCACTTAGTGAGAGAGAGAGAGAAAGAATGTGGGTTCGGGCCGAGTCCCGTTGTTTTTTCTTTTTCTTTTTATTTCCTGCAAAATGATGTAACACAGAAAACCTATATATTCAATGTAATGGAGTTTTTTTTATTATCTTTTATTTAATGATGAATGAATGTATGCACATGCACTTTTTACTTTGCTGTTGAGACCGTAAGAAGGGGTATTTTTTTGGAATTTTATGAAGGAAAGTTTTTAATTAAAAGGGGAGATTATATAAGGAGGAAAAGGAATTTTGAAATTCTGTTGAGAATATCAATTTATTTTTATTGATTTTTCTTATTTGATAAAAGAGGAAAAGAGGGAAATTTCTAAAAATGGGGGGGGGGGGGGGTTACCGATCGGCAAGCACCCTGACTGCCTATCGGTAGTTCAGTCCAGTCCCATCAATTCAAAGCTTTGAATGGTACCCTCTTCAGCCTTTGGTACCTTGTGGGGTAGGATTCCCTCCGATTTTTGCTGGGATTATGTCCCTTGTAACGGTTTTCAAGTATAAAAGGGGGTAAGGGTGGAGTGTTTTCATCACACCTTTGCATTTTTACCTACTTGCCCACCATCTCTTAGCCTTGGAAGATGGCTCTCCCTGGTAGCATTGAGTTTGTTGGCAACCTCGAATCCTTGGAAGCTATGTGCTCTTTTAATGTCGACTACGATGCTTTCAACATGCGTCGAGTCTCCTTGTGGCGCAATCGGCCTTTTGAGTGGAATGTGCTGACGGCGGCGGTACAATTATGGTATTTCGAAGACCATGTATTCTGCTTTGGGTTGGAAGAAGTTTGTCCTACTTACGAGGAATTTTTTGCCATACTGGGTGTAAATCCCAGTGTTGCTACGGCTTTGCCTGAATTTTCCTGCTCTCCCAGGGATTTTTTGGCCGGGCTTCTTCACATTTCTCCTTCGGCGGCTAGATCATTGGTTGCTGGAGGAATGATCTCCCTCCCGACGGTGCTGTAGTCCATGCATTTGCGGGAAGTAGGTGATGCTGGCTACACTGTAGCTGTTGTTCTGGTCCTAGTTTCAAAATTATTGTTGGTGACTCGGGAGGTGCAAGTGGACCCACAACTTACAGCCATTACTTCATAGATGTCATACCGTCGCAATCATGCGGCGGTGATATTGGCGGAGACTCTGAATGGCCTAGATGCCTTGAGAGAAGGTCGTTTCGACTTTTTGAGGGGTAGTCCTGTGATGCTGTTCATGTGGTTGTCTGAAAGATTTCTCTTGGAGACTTCTCCAGAGTATCCCTTATCGGCCGTACCCAACTTCTTTTCACGCTACTTCATCAGCATTGGCCTGTATGTTGAGAACTAGGAGAATTAGCTTGTGGAATATGGGGATCGTGGGCTGTATTGGTCAGTGCCTTTGTGGGGACAGTTACAGCCTATTTTGGAGCTAGGAGAGTATTCATATATGCGGCTGGTTGGTCTCAGATAGACCTCTTTTCATTTCCCTTGGCGGCTTTTGTGACAATTCGACTGGGCACAGGTCGTGCCCTCTCGACCTCAAACTTCTTTCCGATAGAAGATTTGACTAAGCGCCTGCGTCTGTTGCTTGGGTCTCTATGGGAAAATCGGCATCTGTCGACCTGTCTCTCTCAGTCTATCGGGAAGGTTTGGCATGTCCCCAAAGATTATATGAAGTGGTTCTGGAGGAAAGTAGTCAGCAAGATGTTGGCAGTAGAGACTATACAAAGATGATTTCTTTTATCTAACACCATGGAAGGGGGTGTTGTGGTATTTTTCGAAAATGGTTAAGTCTCATCGATCCATGGAATGTTTACGGCACTCTATTCAGGCAGGGAAACCTGGGGACCTCAAGATGTAGATGATGAGGGTTTAGGCTCCCCTGGTAGCTTTGGGTAGGACTCCTGGGGAGTTTATTTGTGTAACAGATGTGGGGATTTTATTCGGCTTTTATGATAGTAGGGGGAAGGTAGTTATCCGTTACTTTTTCTTATGTAATACGTACTATAATTTCTTATTAATGAAATAAACAAGTTTCTGATCACCTAGCTGTGCCTTTTGATGAATTTTGCATTTGATAATTATCTATATCGATCGCTAAGGCATACATAATCCTTTTGTTTAAGTATTTTTAGAATGAACCTTCATTCTCGGAGGTAAGAAAAGAATAGTATTTTCTGAGAAAGAAAGGGTTGCACTCATGTGAGGTGTATGAGCTGCCTACGTACCTCTGGGGTTTTTGAAAAGTTTTTATCTATTTGCAAAATATTTTTTTTTTTGTAGAGGATCAGGACCACGTAGTTCTATGTAGAGGGAAATGAATATTTTTTTTTAGGAATAGAAGTGGGATGAGAAGAGTCGTAGCGCATCGAGATTTCAGACTAGGGGTAGAATTTCTTGAGACGGTCCAGGTTGACTGGACGAGCCATCTCCTCCCCGTCTAGGTCAGTGAGCATGGCGGCACCGCCGGATAAGATTTTATTAACAATGTAGGGGCAACTCCAATTGGTCTTGAATTTCCCTCTTGGTCCCAGATGGGTTCTACTATCTCCTTGAGGGCTAAATCCACCTCTCGGACATCGCGTTCCTTAACTCTCTTGTTGAATGATCGCGTTATTCGGTGATTGTACCCCTGTATGTGGTAAAGTGCTTTTAATCTTCTTTTATCTAGGAGGGATAGCTCATCAAGACGTCTTTGGCACCAGCCTTCTTCACTAACCTTGCTTTCGAGCATGACGCGTAGTAAGGGTATTTACCGCTCCACAGGTAGGACTGCTTCCATGCCGTAGACCAAGGAGTAAGGGGTAGCCCCAGTAGAAGTTCAGATTGAAGTTCGATAGCCACAGAGGGCGTATGGGATCCAGTTGGACCAATCCCTAAAACTTTCGATCATATTGCTAATGATGGCTTTGAGATTCTTATTAGCGGCTTCAACTGCATCATTGGTCTGAGGTTGGTACGGAGAAGAATTCTGTTTATGAATCTCGTACTCGTTGACTACTTCTGTGACATCTCCTTCAAAATGCAACCCGTTATTTGATACCAGCTCATGTGGGACCCCATATCGGCAGATGATATTTTTCTTGTGGAATTTGACCACTTTCTTGGCATTCAAAATTATGTATGACTCATCCTCGACCCATTTGGTGAAGTAATCGATGGAAACCAGGATGAACTCTTGTCCATTTGAAGCCTTTGGTGTAACCTTCCCTATGATGTCGACACCCCAGGTGGAGAATGGCCAGGGAGAGGTCATGTTGTATAATTCTCACGGAGGCAAGTGTTGAAGATTGAAGAATTGTTGGTATTTGTGGCACCTCCGAAAATAGGCGGTGCAATCCTGGATCATGGTGGTCCAGTAATATCCCTGTCGGATGATCTTCTTGGCGAGCATGTGACCGTTTATGTTGGGTCCGCATTCCTCGCTATGGATTTTCTGCATTATTTTCTTAATCTCAGCCCCTGTGATGCAGTGTAGATGAGTTCCATCGAAATTCCTCTTGAGTAGAGCTCTATGACAGATGATGTATTGGGCGGCCAGTCTTCGTAGGGTTATTCGATCTTTCTTGTTGGAACCCTTGGGATACCTACCATGTTTGAGGAGGCACTAGATATCATAGTACCAACAATCGGCTAGTTCGGGATCTTCAGTGGAGACAAGCTCAATATTGTAGCAATGGGTCGGTTTGTCTTGCTTTTGAACTAGGAAGGGGGTCATTGTTATTCCTTCGGGCATGTCGACTATGGAGGCCAAGGAGGCGAGAGAATCAGCTAGGTTATTCTTTACTCGGGGTAGGTAATGGAAGGTTATATCTCGGAATTGGGAGGCTAACTCTTCTAATTAGGCATGAAAGGGTTAAAGCTTTTCGTCCATGACTTTCCACTTTTTGATCACTTGACCGATGATAAGGGTAGAATCCCCGTAGACATCAAGGTATTGAATACCTATCTTGAGAGAAACCTTGAGGCCCACTATGCATGCCTCGTATTTCGTCATGTTGTTGGTCTAAGGGAAATCCAATTTAATGGTGATGGGAGTGTGGGAGTCATCTGGGGAGATCAGAAGTATCCCAATTCCATATCCCTTTTTATTGGCAGTGCCGTCAAAGAACATTTTCCATCGAAGGCGGTCTTGAGTGGTGCAGAGGATATTTTCATCTGTGAATTCGGAGATCTGTACATCTGCTTCATCAATGGGGTAATCGGCGAGGTAGTCAGAGATGGATCTTCCTTTAATGGGTTTTTATGTGACGTACACGATATCGAACTCGGTTAGGAGCATCAACCATCGGGCCATTCGACTGGATAAGGAGGTTTTCTTAAGCAAGTAATTGATGGGATCTATTCGGGATACAAGTTTGATGGGGAAGGCGAGCATGTAGTGTCGCAACTTTTGGGTGACCCAGACAAGTACGACACATGACTTTTCTAAAGCAGTGTAGTTGACCTCATACGACACATGGGGATATACATGTGATCCTAGGTGCACGTGGTGTGAAGTGTACATGGAGAAATTTCTACAAGTGTGTGAACATAAGCATAAGCATAAGCATGGGATACATATGAGAAAGTGGAACATGCAAATATGGGGGGAAACATAAGAAGATATAGCATTCATGTAAATAGAGTAAAGCCCAGAAAGGAAACACATATCCCCAGCGGAGTCGCCACTATGGCCATCCCCGATCCTCGCCGTATGGGCAGGCGCGTGGAAGAGGGATCATTCGGGTCCCGCGCGTACCTCTCGGGAGCGCTTCGGACGATGTCATTTGAGATGTGGCGAAAAAATGTAGCGAGATTCAGAGTCGCCAGTCTATTTTACTCAAAACAGACAAAAGTAAAAACGGGAAGCCACCGGAAGGATGGCATCCAAATACATACTGGTGCGTGCGAAACCAAAATGATTCTAGAAGGGTTCGGAGGCTTAGTTACGAAATGGGAAGGTGTTAGGCACCCATTCCTCCCTTGAGGTCTCTCATGGATATTTGCTATTTTTCTTTATGTTTATCCCCGTGATGTGTGTGCATGTGTATATATAGAATGGAGGTAGGAATCCTCGACTTGTATTATGGAAAAGATAAAGCGAGTCATCCGTAGGAAGATATAAGAATAATATTAGGAAAATAAGATTTACGCGATTACCCTTAGGTTTATCGTTGTAATGGAACGATAACGCATATGGAGTAATACGTCATTAAGAACGAGAATATAGAATAGAATAAGATTAGGTTTAGAGAAAATATGAGGTAAAATAAAAGGTGAAAGAGAGGACTCGAGTCTTGGGTTTTACCCCGGGACGCCTACGTAGCCTATAAAGGTATCAAAGTCCACGTTGTTCGCATACAAAATGAGGGGTGGAGTTTATCCCATAAATCCAAATGGGGAATCTCTTATTTGTAAGTGTGTGTGCGTGTGTAGAAAAAGTGTTTTAGTTGTGAGAAAAGTGTGGAAAAAGTGTGAGAATCCCTTTTTGGAATTTATGAGCAAACCCTCTTTTTCTTATTTTTTGGGTTTTATTTATACGAAAATAAGAGATGTTCAATAATACAAAATAAAAAAATATATTAGAATGTGTGAGATGAGATACTAAAAGTGCTAAGTAAGAAAACAAGTTACTGGGAATTTAAGAGAATTTAAGAGAGAGTTTGAGAAAGTTGGACCTTCTTGAAGATCTTGAGCTTGATATTGAATGTTGGAGAGAAACCCTTGCACTTGGATGATGATGGAGAGTGGATAATTCACCAAGTTTGATGAAAAGGGTTATGCAAAGTGGAGGAAAAAAAGGGATTTGGAAGTTGAAATCACGCTGCCTTTGGGAGAGGTTTCTGGGATGCATTGAGAGAGATTTCTATCAGATATGGGCTCTCTTTGCAAATGAGGTTAAGGACTCCTTTTATAGGACCAGGTAAGTTCCGATTGGCATATACCTATTGCTGCCTATCGGCAGGTGCCGATAGGCAGGGTCTGGAACTTGCCATTTGGTAGTGCGCTTCAGGCTTTTTCGGAAATCGATTGCTGAGGGAAAACCGTTGGTCAAAATTGTGCACGGGGAATACCGTTGGAAAGGTAATTTAGAGAGCTTCGAAAGTCCTTTAGACCGCTCCTGGGTTTGGGAGTTGACTTTGGGTAAAATATGGCTCGAAAGCGTTTGTCGGTCCATTGGACGAGGGATCGTTCAGACGCAAACGGATTGTTCGTCTGTATGGTAAGTCCAAATCGTGCACGGAGTGGACCGTTGGAATGGTTAGGAGATGTAATTTGACATTCCAAAGAGTTTAACCCCATTTGGGGAGTTGACTTTGTTTAACCGGGCCTGGGAAACATTCGGTGACCTCTTGTAGTCAAACAGATCGTTCATCCGTATAGAAAGTCGGAATCGCGCACTAGATGGACCGTTGGAAAGGGTATTTAGTTACCTTTGAAGATTCAATCAGCCTCGATCGATTTGAAGATTTGACATAGGTCAAATAGAGCCCGGGATCACCTGGTGGCCTCTAGTCAAGTTTCGGACAAAAACGGATCATTTGTCCACATGGTAAGTCAGAATCGCCCATGGGGTGGTCCATTGAAAAGGGTATTCAGTTCCCTTTGAAAACTGATTGAGTCTCGATCGAGATGAAGATTTGACTTTTTGGTCAAACTAAGCCGGGGAGTGCTCCATGGCTTCTAGGTCAGTACTCGGGACATGACCAGGGTTTGTAGTGATGAAGGAAGGTACTAGGGACCTAAGGAGATTTGGGGGTAAGAGAATGGTGTCTCTACACTGGGAGTCAGTCAATTTTCCTGAAGGTTATAAAATGGTCGGGTCTAAGTGGATATATAAGACCAAATGCGAATCACATGGAAAAATTGAATGACATAAAGCTATAATTATTGCAAAAGGTTTTATTCAAAAAGGAAAGGCATTGATTATTGTGAAACCTTCTCTCCTATTTCAAACAAGGATTCTCTTACAATCATATTAGCGTTCATAGCTCATTATGACTTAGAGCTACACCAAATGGATATTAAAACATCTTTTCTTAATAAGAGTTTAGAGGAAGAAGTCCATATGGAACAACCAAAGGACTTCATTAAGGAAGGAAAGGAACATCAAGTCTATTTGTTAAAGAAATCAATATATGAACTTAAATAATATTTTCGTCAATGGTATTTTAAGTTTCATAATACCATTATTTCCTTTGGGTTTAAGGAAAGCACTTTTGATTGGTGTATATACCTAAAGATCAGTGGGAGTAGGTTTGTATTATTGGTACTATATATTGGTGACTTGCTTATAGTCAAGACTGATACTGATTTATTAAAGGAAACTAAGAAGTAACTTTCACAAAACTTTGAAATGGAAGATCTCGATGAGGCATCATTCGTGATTGAGATAGATATTTATCATGATCGATCATATGGATTGATAAGATTGTCTCTAATAAAGTTTTATAAAGGTTTGGAATGCAAAATTGTAATTCCATTAATGTTCCAATTATAAAAGGGGAGAAACTCAACTTAAGTCAAAGTCTACAAATTGAATGGAAATGGATCATATGAAAGGTGTGTCATATTTTTCTCTTATATGAAGTTTATTATATGCACAAGTTTGTACTAGACTAGATATTAGTTTTTCTGTTGGGATGCTAAGAAGATATCAAATAAATTTATTTGACTTCCATTAGAAGGATGCAAACAAAGTGTTAAGATACTTGCAAGGGACCAAAGACTACAAGCTCACTTATAGAAGATCTGATCACCTTGAGGTGGTTAGTTATTCATACTCAGATTTAGGAGGATGCCTAGATAGCAGAAAGAGCATTCCGGGTTATGTTTACCTTATAGAAAGATGATCCTATAGACACCACATTTTAGGACCCCCTAGGTCGCTCCTTAGATCCCTAGAACCTCCCTATTAACTACAAACCCTAGATCATACTCCAAGTACCAATATAAAGGCTATCGAGTGCTCCAAGGACCTGTTTGACTCCGATCAACTTCATCATCAGAGAAAAATCCTAATGAATCTTCAAAGGGCTCTGAATCACCTTTCTAAATGTCCAACCCGTGCATAAATCGACCTAATGGTTCAGACGAACGATCCATTTTACCACCGAAAATTAATCTGGAGGCCACCGAGCATTCCCAGACCTCAAATTAACCCTAATAAACTCCATTATTAGAGAAAAATCTCAATGGATCCTCGAAGGGCTCTGAATCCCCTTTCCAATGTTCTGCCTCATTCACGAAGCGGTATAACCGTTCGGATGAACGATCCATTTTTGCCCAAAAACTAACCTGGAGGCCCACCGAGTCCTCCCAGGCTCCGTTTAACCAAGGTCAACTCTTCAGGTCAAATAATACTGAATGAATCTTGAAGGGAATTGAATATCCATTCCAATGATACAATCCATGTGCGACTCAACTTTATAGTACGGACGAATGACGAGTTTCACTCCAAAACATCATGGGAACTTTTGGGCCCCGGTTGACAAAAGTCAACTTTCCTAACCAAGTGAAGATCTTTGGAACATCAAAGTACCTCACATAACCTTTCCAATGGTCAACATCATGTTCAATTTGGATGAACGATCCATTATCGTCCGATGATCTCCTCTCCATATGACTAACGGGAGCTTCTAAGCCCCGTTTGACCCAAAGTTAACACCTTAGGTCCATGAATATATGTGATCACAATAACATTCTTCTTTAATCAGCGAAGTTTCCTTGTGTAAAATTACTTTCCATCTTTCATTCCCATCACTTTCATATCCAATTTATCAAAAATCTCCTTCTCCCTAGTCCAATATTCATCTTAGCTTGAAAGGAATCTCATCAGGGATCACGATCAAGCTTCAAGTCTCCAAAGAAGGTCCAAATACCCGTTTCTCTCTATAACTTTTTTATTTATTTTCGGAATAGTTTTATAGATTCTCAATTTATCTTTTACTTTAGCTCATAAACATTAATATTTCACTATTTATTAGATATATTGAACATACTATATTTTCTATAAAGAAACGAAATGAAGAAAAAGAGGGTTACACCTACAAATTTTGATGGGATTATTCACCACTTTTTCTCAAAACTAAAAGTACCTTTTCCACACACACACATATAATAAACTACTTTTTTAATCTATGGGATAAACCCCACCCTTATGCCGCATGCGAACTATGTGGACTTTGATGCCTTCATAGGCTACGTAGGCATTTCGGGCAAAAACCCGAGACTCGAGTATAATTTTCAAATTTTCCTATCTTCATATTTTCATCTTTTCCATCTTTTTCCTATTTTATCCTTACATTACTCATATATACCATACCTGTGAATCATATTTGTGTTTTATCTAACAAATATTATCGTTTGGTTATAAATATTCATATCTAAATAAGTGTGCACATATTATTTTCTAATTATTACATTAGGAACATTCTTTCAGATGACCTCACTCTATATTTTTCATGATATGAGTTGAAAGATTATGATATCCATTTATATATACACACGAACAAACTTCATGGAGAAATTAATTAAAATATTAAGATATGCCCATGAGAGACGAAAGGACGGGATGGACGCCTAACACCTTCCCATTTCATAACATAGCCCCCGAACCTCTAAACTATGGGTTTCGTAAGCATCAGTTTGTCTTTTATGCCACTCTTTCGAGGCAATAACATGTTCTTTTGCTTATATTATGCAAAATAGGCTGGAGACTCCATCTCTTTACATCTTCCCACATCCACGATGGCCTAAGATCTCCTAGAAAAGGGAGCTAGACCTTCTCTTCACCTCCGAGTACGCGCGCGTGAGTGCCAAAAAACACGAGACAAGAGGAAAGAACCAAAGGAGGGATGACCACAATGGCGACTCTACTGTGGAATTTCTTAAGAGGGATATACTCTATTTTCATGGGAGTTATCACTTTCTACTTGTGTGAGTACGCACCTACTTCTATGTTCCCCTTTTTGTCCTCTATTATTTCTTGTATATATCATCCTCATGTTTATATAATCTCTCACCCATTTTTCACTTCACATACTTGTTGATACTCTCCATATACACTTCACACTACTAACACATAGGATCACTTATATCCACATGTTACACACACCACTTAGCATATCCAAGCTTAGGTGTCACTAGCACACACCTCCACTTATCACACTTGTATATATCAATGATCATTCGCACCTACCACAAACCACTTGTAATTAATCCATGTTTACGTTCACTACCACAAACACACTTATATATACTCACACATAACTCACTCTCACATATCCATGCTTAGTATAATCTCCATGCTCCATTTACTTTTCATAATACTTGTACAATATTATTTATTATTATAGTTCTCATCATGCTAAATAAAAATACTCTCTCCATAGTATACAAATCAAGAATCATGCATTTTTCACACTACATCACCAAAGAGCATGGATATTGACCAAAAATTTTGCCTATACTGTGGGGTAACGTAGTTCTGTGCTGGTTCGGCAATTCGCACTTAGCCTACGCAAAATGACTCTCACATTCCATTGGCCAAGTACCTGCGAAGTATATCGAACGGTTCCCCCCGCATCACACCGCTCGACTGAAGTCATGACGCGAGGTATATAGTAGGTAACTCCTTTATGTACGTTGAGTATATCGAATTCGTTCTCACACATACTTTTCCCTCCATGTATATAGTTAGTCAATTCACGTACACTCAGGTATATCAAATGGCTTTTCCACACGTACCGATTGCCCTCAAAAGTAAAATGTATATTTTGTATGTCCTGCTAATGAGAGGAACCTTTCAACTAACCCAATAACTACATACCCTCATATTGGCATCAAACCTAGGCCACTCATATTCAGTTTTTCGATTACTACCCGAAACTCTGTCGAAATTCCAGGTCAACATGTCGTGCAAATTTTCGCGTGATTTAGTCCTTTTCAAAATGGTACCCTATCAATGAGAAGGGAAAAAAATCCAACCGTGTTTTACATATTTTATGCAAACCCAATTTTACCATGATCGAGTCCCGTCTGACATTTCTTTTGCATTTAGTTATACCAAATACAAGTGAAAACATAATAATAATGATAATCATCCTAAGACTCTTCTCTCGTTTTTCACTCTTTCATTACAAAAGTGTCAAAATAATTTTTTCATGCTTTTATCATATATGAATAGCACTTTACTTCCTTTTATCATAAACGTCGTAAGAAAATTTTTTCCCTCCTTATATTAAAAAAATACTAAAATATTTTGTCCTTCCCTTTCTAAAAATTTGTCAAAAAGATTTTCCTCTCTTAAAAAAAAGATCTTCCCATTCTCTTTCAAAAATAAATTCGAATAATTTTCCTTGTCAGGGCGATCGCATAGATGATCCTCAGCCTGTCTCCCTATTGACTTCAATCTTCCATCAAATCCCCTCGAAGCTCCAATCAGTTTCTCCGCTACTTCCTTCGAGTGTGGAATTCACCTTCATCTTCTTTCAATGGAGAACATAGACCAAATGTCGAATGTGCAGCCTGATTTGATGTTGATTCTAGTAAAACTTATCGCTAAGGTTAACAACCTACAAATTGAGGTCCATGAGATACAATGAAACCAATTATATATCCTTGAATGACCCGAGGTTCTCTTACCTCGCATTATGGGCCCACCTTTACCTCAGCATATTTGGGTCCTGGAAGTGTATCAGCATGCTCCACATGCCCCTCCTGCTAGTGGGGCACTACCAGCTTAGATCCCCATTATAAATCTTGCCCATCCAATGGATAACCTACAAGTAATCCTCGATCTGGAGGAAGAAGAGTTGAATAAGGTCAAGGAGGATGTTAAGTTATTGACCACAAAGTTTGACCAAGTTTGAATCTCCGTGAACTACATGGATTACACCCATATGTCTCCCTCCCCTAAAGCAGGACTATGAAAAAAGTTCAAAATGCCCAACATTGAGATGTTTGGGGGTAGTAGGACCCAAATTGTTCATTTATTAAGTTACCACCAGGACATTACCCTCCTAGGTGCCTCAGAAGAAATAATGGACCAGATGTTCCAACAGACTTTGAAGGACAATGCTCTGCGATGGATCCTATCCCTCGAGGAATCCATAATTTATAGTTAGGAGGATGTTGCCCACGAATTCATGTCATGTTATAAGTAGAATGAAGAATAGGAGGTTACATGCAATGATTAATAACTTCTCAAGAAGAATCTCAGAGAAAGTACCTATAATTTTATATCAAGGTGGAGAGAGAAATCGACCACCATGACTTATTGGCCTTCTAAAGAGGAGCAAGTCAATATCATGAAACTTCTTAGCCTATCTCCGAGCGATGATGGGAGGACATTATTAACCCCATTTTTGAGCCCTTCGGTAAGTAGGAGTGGAAATTGAAGAAAGTATTGCCAAGATAATAGCTGAGCCAAAGAAAGTATCCAGAGAGTTCATTCCATGAAAATATGTGAAGGCCACCATTACCACAATTTCAACCATCAACAACATCTCATAGCCTGCTCCCTCTTGGTAATGAGAAAGTCACCCTAATCCCTCTAGAAAGGAATACACAAAGATTCATGATCCCCTCTCCAAAGTCTACCAAGCCCTTTTGAGACAAAATCTCATCAATCCATTGGACCCTCATCCATTATAAAACCCACTTCCCAAAAATTTCAAACCCAATGCCTATTATGAACTCCATCAAACAACCAGCATACCTCTAATCAGTGTTTTAATATCCGAAATGTTATTCAAGATATGATTGATCGAGGTTTCATTGCCCTACCAACCAATCATAGGCCAAACACTACTCAAATTCCACTCCCAAATCATACAAAGGCTATCTTCCTAGAAAATGACCGAGAATTTGACCCGTGTACCCGAATTGTACCCAATAAATTGCACATCACCTGTATATTCTCCTAAACACCTCAAAATTTTCCCATATTTTCTCGAAACCCTGCTTGTTTTTTCGATCAGGCTCTATTGCTTCTTACAAGATAATGCATTACCGTTTGTACTCATTTTTGGACAAAAGATGTGGATTTTCCAGCGGTACTAAACCAGATCCTAGAGTTTGAACTAAAATTTCCCTCTTAAATGACCATTAACTGCCAAATGTTCAACACATTGTTCACAGAAGACCGAAAGTGTGATCGAGAATTAGATAATTGGGTAGTGCCCGTCGATGAAGTCAATTTATATATTTCCATCTATATTATGTCAGACTTGTTCCGACAGATTGATGAAATTTACAGTATGTTCTAACTACTCGATGCTTTGAAACTACAAAGGAGGTTAGTCCCTTCGCTTCTACATCTACCCATTAAGTGGGAGGATCTATACGAAGAGACCATTGAGGTTATATAATGCATTGATTTCTTATGGAAGGATGACATCGTTTCCACTATATGGGGGGATAAATTTGATAGTTCAGATGACGAGCCAAGCCCAAAAAAGACTAGCCTATTGATAAGTGTATGTTCGTTGATATCATTTCAAGATCTTCGAGGAGAGATCAATAAAGGGGCCAATCAACCCGAGATAGATGAAGAAACAGGGTTTATATTTTCCCATATATGTTAAACTATATAACTTGATTTGGGAGACACTACTAAAGTTCTAACCCTCAATCAGCAATGACAAATAAAGGAAAAACATTATCAAGAAACTGCCCATGCCAGGAATGATTATCGAGGTGAACAAGATCCTCGACCAGTTGAAGAAAACTCAGGCTGACATCACCTTTTGGGTAATTTTCATGTCTTCTAAACTACACATGAATGAATTAATTAAATTACTTACCGGACCCACAGTCCCTCCTTCCATGACTCCAAAAAAGTACATAAATTTGGTCGGCTCCATAACCTCTATTAGAATGCTATCTTTCTCTGAGAAAGAAATACCTAAGTTTAGTTCCAATTATAACTATGCTCTCAACATCTCTATTGAAGTTGTAGGGAAGACAGTCCCGCTTTCTCTAGTCGACAATGGATCAACACTTAATGTTTGCCCATTAAGGACCCTCAATTACTTGGGTTTGAAAGTAAACGATCTTGATCCAGCTTCCGTCAGGGTGCATGCTTATGACAATACTCATCGAGAGGTGATGGGATCCATAAAGCTTGCAATAGAAGCTAGACCTATAAATCTCGTTACTGAATTCTAAGTCATCAACATACCGACTTATTTTAACCTATATCTTAGAAAACCGTGGCTTCATAGTATCAAGGGGGTATCCTACTCTCTCTCCATTAGAAATTGATGATCTTCGATAAGGGAAGGTCATCACCATCTTGGGCGATGATGATAACACTAAGAATACAAGAACCACTAATTTGGTACAAGAGACACAACGTAGGGACAATGATATGCTTCTCTCGAGCTTTTGGGTAAAATGACTTATGCTCCCAACAGGGGATGATTTCAAAGATAGAGTCTATCCAAAGTACATCAATCATGAAATGTTAATGTGATACAAATGTTCAAGAATATGCACTTCATGCCCGAACTGGGGCTAGGATGGCGACAATAAGGAATGCTAGAACCCACAGTACTGAAGAAGGCCTTTCCTCCATGTGGACGAGGTTATCAACTAACATAAAATGAACTCAGAATGCTCCTTTAACCTCCGTTTAAGAAAAGTATAGAAAGTGCCAAAATTGTTTTGAGAAGATTTCATAAATGGAAGATTCATCAAAGAGGGTGAAGATTTTCACTTTTGTGGCTTTCTCTAATCGTGGTATGATCATCTAGACAATAAGTTGAAGTCGAGAATGTATATATTCTTCTAAGATGGTTACTCCTGGGCCAAAGTCTCCCAGCATCATGTGGAACCACTCATTGAGAATACTGCAGCTATTATCGAGGTTTTTAAAGAAAGTAACTCCGAGGATTCATTTAATTTAAAAACATTGGGGTTGACAGTCCCCGTGATCCACTCAAGCGCTACATTATTAGATCCATCCATCTTGATAATGATTGCTAATGCACCCTTCCTCAACTGGAATGATATACCAATACTACCTATTAAAATTTAACCCAACACAGATGCTTATCCTACTTCTTCTTCTTTTATTATTTTTCCTTGTTCTGATCATAATGTGACGAGGTTCTTAACATTATTTTTCCGAAGAATGAAATAAACTGAGACTTTGAGTATCTTGTTGTGCCTTACATTAATTATCTTGATTCTAATCAAACTCTTGATGATGATGATTTTGAAAATTTATAATTCTTTAATAAGGTTAATAACAAACAACATAATCGCGTTCAAATTAATGAAGATGAAACTGTTTTTATTAATCTCACTTCTAATAGTCTAGTGTTTGAGATTAAGGTAGGATCCACCCTTGAGAAGCATGAGTGCGCGCAACTCAAAGAACCGCTGAAGGAATTTATGGACATCTTCACATGGTCCTATAATGACATTCCTTAAATCGATCTCAAGATCACACAACATGAGATTCTAACTCTCCCATAATGTAAATCGATAAAAAAAAACTGCGAAACCTCCGTACCGAATGGTCACTCAAGGTTAAGGAATAAGTGGTTATATAGTTGAACGTAGGCTTCAGGTGATCGAATATACCACATGGTTATCCTACATCATACGAGTGCCAAAATCTGGAGGAAGGTTCTCATGTGCATTGATTACCAAGATTTGAACAAGGCCTCTCCAAAGGATGATTACTCGCTACCTAATATAGACATGATTGTAGAAAAAATGGACACTCATGCTCTTAAGTCATTCACTGATGATTTTTTTTAATATAATTAGATCAAGATGCAAAATATCATCAAGAAAAAAACGCATTCATCACCACTTGGAGAACCTTTTGTTATAAAGTTATGCCATTCTGTCCAAAAAATACAGGGCTACCAAACAAAGGGCTGCCACATCCATCTTACATGATATGATACATAAAGATGTTGCGGTCTATATCGATGATATGATCATCATGTCTAAGACTCGGTAAGGTCATGTTCCCACTCTTCGAAAGTTCTTCAAATGACTGTGGTGATACCAAATTCGACTTAACCTCCAAAAATGTGTTTTAATTGTTACCAGAGGACAACTCTTGGGATTCATGGTTAGATTGAAGGGGATTGAAGCAAATAATTACAAATTGAAAGCCATATTCAAAATGCCGCCAACCTAAATGAATAAGGAAGTCCGGGGATTCTTGGGGAAATTATAGCATATCAGTCGATTCATTAGCCAATTGACTCCCATTTTTTAACCCTTATTCAAAATCCTCCAAAATGATACCACCAAAGTCTAGAATGAAGATTGTTAGGAATCCTTTAAGTGAATCAAGTAGTATCTAAATCGACCTTCGATACTCCTACAACCGCAACCCAATCTCCCCCTACTCCTATACTTGAACATAATAGACATCGCAGCTGGGGCTTTTCAAGCCCAATACATTAAACAATCTCGTAAAGAGAGGGCCATTTACTATGCTAGTTACAAATTGGTCGGATATGTAGTCAACTACATTGCCTTAGAAAAATCATGTGCTGCTCTTGTATGGGTCACTAAAAAATAAAGGCATTAAATGCTCGCTTTTCCTATCAAACATGTGTCCCTAATGGATCCTATCTAATACCAGTTTGAGAAACCTTCCCTGTCTGGTTGAATGGCCCAATGGTTACTGCTATTAGCCAAGTTTGATATTGTGTATGTCATGCGAATAGCCATGAAAGGGAGAGACATCTTTGACTACCTTGCTAGAAAAAAGTCAATGTTTGGATCTCTGAATTCTCAAATGAAGACATCCTTTGCACCCCTCAGGAAGACCTCTAGAGGAAAATGTTCTTTGACGGCGCCATCAATAAGAAATGGTACGCCATTGGGATGCTCCTAATCGCCCCTGATGAATCTCACACTCTCATTGCCATTAATCTAGACTTTTTGTACACCAATAACATGGTCGAATACGAGGCGTGCACAGTAGGCATCAAAGTAGCTATCAAGAAAGTGAACCGTTGCCAAGATGTCTACGATGCGCCATCCCTCACCATCGACTAGCTCCTTAGACGATGGAAGGTCAAGGATGAGAAACTCTTACCCTTCTATGCCCACCTAGAAGTGTTGGCCTCCAAATTTTTAGATATCACCTTCCACTACTTGCCCCAAACAAGTAACAACTTAGTTAATGCCCTTGCTACTTTAGCCTCCATGATTCCCATGCCCGAAGGAATAATGATAGCCCCTTTACTTATCTAGAAACAAGCTAAACCGACCCATTACTACCACATTGAGCTAGTCGCAGAAGAGGATCTTGAAATGGATGATTGCTGGTATTACAACATTTGGCGCCTCCTTAAGCACGATAGGTACCCCAAAAATTACAACAAAAAAGATCGAGCAACCCTCCATAATTTGGATACCCAGTACAATATCTATGATAAAGCATCGTTTAAGAGAAACTTTGATGGTACCCACTTACACTACATTAAAGGGGCTGACATTAAAGAGATGATGTAGAATACTCAGAGTGGGGAATGTGGATTCCACATGAATGGCCATATGCTCACTGAGAAGATTATTCGATACGATTACTATTGGACTACCATGGTCAGGAGTGCAACACATATGTTCAGAATTACCATAAATGCTAATAGTTTTCCAATCTCTAGCACTTACCTCCATGGGAATTGTACAGCATGAATTCTCCCTGGTGGTTCTCTATATGGTGCATTGATATAATAGGGAAAGTTACACCCAAAGATTTCAATGCGCACGAGTTAATCCTGGTTTCCATTGATTAGTTCACCAAATGGTTTGAAGCCGAGTCATATGAAGTATTGAATGACAAAAAGGTAGCCAAGTTCATCTTGATGAACATCATCAGCTGATACGGGATCCCTCATGAATTAGTGTCAGACAAGGAGTTACATTTCGAGGCAAATGTTACATAATTGTTCAATAATTATGGAATCTAGAGACACAAATATTTTCCCTATCGACCATAAACCAATGGTACAGTTCAAGCTTCTAATAAGAACCTCAAAGCAATCATCAACAAGATGAACAAAAGTTATCGAGATTGGGCCGATCAGATCCATTATTCCCTTTGGGGCTATCGTACTTTAGTCGGGGCATCTACTGGGCTACCCTTTACTCTTTGGTATACGACATGGAAGAAGTCCTAACCATTGAACTAGAAATACCTTCACTACGTTTCATGATTGAGAGGAAATTTAATGAAAAATACTGGCATTAGAACCATTTTAACGAGATGTAGCTCTTAGACAAAAGAAGGCTAATTTCTCTATATCATATACAGGGGTGCCATTGCCAGATAGTGAGATCATTCAGTAAGAGAGTAATACACTTCAGTGTCCTAGAAGGGGACTTAGACCTTAACAAAATTATAGAACCCATCTGAAATTCAAGCCAAACTGGAGTGGCCCCTACACCGTGAAGAAGATCATGCCTGGTGGTGTCGTTATGCTCATGGACCTTGATGGAGAAGAAATCGACCTACTAGTCAACCTGTAGTGTCTCATGAAATTCTACCTTTAGTCGAAATATCGACGCTCTATGGCTCCTCTTATCTCCTCTCAATTCTATGAAAATAAAAAAAATTCTTCATTTCCCTTTACTCAGAACTACGTGGGGACAGATCCTCTAAGGAATCTTTTTCCTTTCAAAAAAGAAACTCAGAAAATTTTCAAAACCCCCAGAGGTACGTAGACCGCTCATACACTTTACATGGACATGACCCTCTTCTTTTTTACAAAATGGTATTCTTTTCTTATCTTCGAGAATGACAGTGCATTTTATCATTTTCATGAACAAAAGGATTATGTATGCCTTAAACATTGGTACGGATAATTCAATGTAAAAATCATCAATAGTCACAACAATATAATTAAAATCCCTTTTTATTCCATTATTGGGAAAATCCAGCACGATTACAAGAAATATACGTGTAGGGAGTCAAAAGACTACCCTCGCTAATCTAATTGTACTAAAAAAAGAATTACTCCTAAACAAACTATCCAAATTGTACCAATTTATTCCCATAACGATAATTAACTAAAAACATAACTAGCTTCACAAAATACTCTACCCGCACCTACTAAAAGATCCAGTCCCATCATCATATGATCCTTGAGGCCCTCAACCTTCCCATCCTTAGATAGTATGCTGAAGTCACTCCATGGAACGGTAAGCCTGGACCAGCTTGGGGAAAAGCACTACGCCTCCCTCCATGGCATCAAACATGGCAAGCCTTCTCTTCACGGGATTCTCAGCTAACATCTTAGCCACTACCCTCCTCCACAACCATTTAATATAGTCTCCAGAAACATGTCAAACTATGCCAATAGATGGGTCGATGGCCGAAGACTCTCCCATAAAGATCCTAACTGCATGCACATGCCTTCCGTTAAATCCTCCATAAGGATGAAGTCCAAAATATAGGAGGGCACACTCTTCTCCCATCTGACTTGACATAGGAGGGACCAGGGAAAATAAAAGGTTATCTGCCAGAGGCTAACTAACCGAACATACTGGTATTACCCCTATTCCAGAATAGCTTATAATTTCCCCCATCAGGGTACTGACCGGTGTAGACATCAAGATTCGTTCTCCACAAAATAGTTTACCCAGTTCTTAATGTTTGTGCTAAAGCTAATGAAATAATGAGTGAAGATATTCGACACATCTGCCAAGCGGTATTCAGAAGGGACTCCAAAAATAAAATCTCTCGAATAACAACATTAATACCATAACCGGGCTACCTCTCAAAAAATTCAAATGGCCTTCTCGCCAAGCATCTTGATCGTTCGAGGTCTCTACCAGTATCACCGCCATAGGATTGTGATAATATGACATACACATAGTAATTGAAGAAATTTAAGGGTCCATTAGTAGGTCCTCGATCACCAATAGTAGCTTTGAAGTTAAGCCAAGGGCCACAGCTCTGTTATAGCCCGCACAATGGACATCCTACAGACGCACATGATACAGCACAACTGGGAGGGAAACCATTCCTCCAGTGAACAATGATCGATCCACCTAGGGTGATATATGGAGACATTTGTCTAATAGTGAGGAGACCGAGAGTATTCAGGCATGGTCGCTACCACACTGGGACTTAATCCCAATGTAGTAGAAAATTCCTCACAAGTTGGGCAGTCTTCATCCAAGTCAAAATGAAAAACATGATCCTCGAGGTACTAAAATTCTATCGATGGGCCGGTTGCACCACAAAGAAACCCGATGCAGGTTAAAGGAGTCAGAGTCTACATTGTACACATTCCCTCTAAATTCTCGAGATACGAAGCAAAAATTATGCACTTATGGAAATGACCCTTTTGGAAGATAACAAGACATAAGAAAGAAATAATAAAGAGAAGGAAAATGTGGATGGGTGAAGAAAAACTCTCCACCTTATCCCCTTTTATACCTGAAAAACTTGGCAAAAGACAATGATCGTGAAAAATTTGGATGGAAACCTACCCTATCAAGGATAAAGTAGTTGAAGAAAGTTTAATTAAAGCCGTCAGGTGATTTGACTAGACTATCATATCTTGCTTGGACACTCAAAATCATGTCCCAAAACATATAAGTCCAACATCAACTCCCACATCTCTAAAGTCGTTCCATTATAATGCACTCACATTATCACTAAGTCCTTAATGCTAAATTAATAAGGAGTTCAATCTCTCTGATGAAGATAAACCCGATATACCCTGAATCGCGTCAATGAAGTCTCTACACACTGGGATCAAATATAACGAGACAAATATACTCTCTGAAGTCTCCTCCATAGTATAATATAAACGTGAGCTCGACCCTCTTTCAGGTTAGACTTAACAAAAACAACACATGTTGCCCTAAAATGGCGAATACGATAGCCTTATTGTCATAGCCCACCATCGCTCAAACGATCTCTAACTAGTCCATACCTAGGAGAACAACATACTATAATAACATGTCTGTTTTAAACGATTAAATCCATTAAAACATATCCTCTCAGTGTCCACATCCACTCCACTACAAATGGAACCAAAGAGATCCCTATTACTCAATGGTAAAAATATACACCCTTTAGTAATATTAACAATACATCCACTAAACCCATCCTGCACGTGCATCTAGTTCTAATAAAATACTGTAACTCGCTTGTGTCAAATAAAACTTACCTTATTTGCCCTAGGATAAAATGCATACTTTTAATTGCCAATATCACTGGCTATTCAAATGGTTCCTAGACATAATACTGTTTCTACAACCGAAGAATTTTTTTTTTTACTTTTTCCCATGCCAGGTAACATGTTTTATCCATTTTCTTTTTACGGACAAGATCGTCATATGTGGTCCTACTCTCCACATATATATAATATATCCATGTGTAATTCCTCTATCTCTAGCCCCATTGGTCGTGTTAGGGTTGTCCTTCTCTCTAATTTATAATCTCAGCCCTAATGGATTCCCTTCGGTTCCCTTGGTTCCACTAGCCCTATGGAACATGCTAATGGATCTTATAGCCTTGATTGAATCCACCATCACTTGATATGAATTACATTGATTATAATCATTTAGATGGTTCCCCAACTGGGGATTCCCCCATGTGGTGCCTCACTAGCACCGTTACATCCATTCTTGACCCACTGGCTAGATTATCCAACACTCTTGGCTCACTTAATATGGAAGCATTATTATTATTATCATTGTAAAATCATGGCATTCACGCCATTAATGTAGGTCATCCAAGCCGAATTTCCCATAAGTGCTGGCGACTTCTACTCATGAGTCCATTATCATACTTAAGAACTCTTTTTTATCTTTCGTAACCACTCACCGACATCAAGTTCACTAAATAAGAAAATTCTTCGTCATAATCCGACTCTGTTGTGACAACCCTCTGTTCCGAAATAGGGGGTGGTCAACCCGATAATCCAAAATAATGGAATCATGGATGGAATCATTCTCAGCATCACAACAAAATAAGAAGTATACGGGATAAACACTCCTTATTTTAGAAAAACGGGTTGTCAAAAATTTTGTTTCATAATTTAAAGAAAAGAATTTAAACAACCCAACATAAAAAGAAAGTGGAAACCCAAGAATATATAATATTACATACACCTTGAATGAACAATAAGGGACCGAATATGATGTCGGTCGACAGTCTCATACAATATGATACAACATTTTAATGTAAATTACATAATACATTACACTAAGAAAATACAACCGTTTGGACCACGCGCCCGAGTAAATGACCCGATCTTATTAAGAGAACAAGGATGACGGCGTCTATTTCAAAATGTCCTGTAATACCCGCAAAGCATCACGGCTCGCCAAAGACACCGGGATAGGAAGTCACATCAGGCATCCTTGCCGCGGAGTACATGAGCGGATACAAGATGCATGCACAACAAGAAATATGAACGGGTCAGGGACCGGTTATATATGATTACCAGATGAATAAAGATTATGACAGTTATGAATGATAATCATGACTAAATAATCAGAATTTAACTACACAATTCTATGCATAAGTTAAGACAATTTTAAATAATTATGAATCTAAAACAATTAAACAAGAAAATAAGAATGATTTACATTAATTTAGAAGATTCCACCAAAAAATTTATTCCGTTTTATAGTTCCATTCCTTAACAGGAAAATATAATCAAACTTTATGCTCTTAATGGCTTTTATCTCAATTACATGCCCTTCCTGGCATTCCATTCCTTAGCAGGAATATTATCATCAACAAATGCTCTTTGTGGAATTTCATTGTGCTCTTTGTGGCACTTCATTATGCTCTTTATGGCATATATAATCCATCAAGTCCCACTTTATTAAGAATTGTTATAATTATATTTATATAACGATTCTAAGACCGCCCGTCCGGGTTTCCCCACTGTGCGCGCCCGTAAATGACCATCATATTCCAAGGCCTATCATCAAGACAACCTGGGCATCTATAATGCAAGACGTCGGGAAGTGGCCATGTGCCTGCGGGGTAGTCATAACCACACCCGGAATTACCTACCCATCGCAGAAAAATATACAACAACAAACGCTTACATCGACTAGGACTATATCCACCTTGCATTCATTAGCCAGGGGGCTTCACCTCACGCGCGAACTTCCCTTATGATGGAATTTAGATAGGGTTTGTTTAACCAAATCATCATTTACCATTATCATGATATAGTAAATTATCATTTACCATTTCCATTTACATTTTCATATGTATGTTTCATTTTATCCGAAACTAGTATCATTTATATTTTGTAAATAATTTAACTCATTTAATCCGGAGCCATACTTAAAACATCTTATCATTGTAACCTCGATGAATAAATAATCTTACAATTTATTCTCCCAAGATTCGTTGTGAAGTTATTATAAACCATCAAGACTAAGATAGCTCAATTGACCTTCTAAAGTCTCCCAAACATAATACTATAACTCTTAGTTTTATAGTTATCAACTGGAAGAAAATAATGCCCTATCATCAATAGGCATAACCCTGAAAAACCCCATTTAAACCATTACTAATCTAGGGTAGTTAACCAACTTATCTAGAACTCTAGGACTCTATGTTTACTTCATATAAGAAGGTTCCTAGGTCCTAAGACTAAAGAAAAGAAGAAAAAATGAGTTAAAAAAAATAATCTCAAAAACAACATGATTCTGAATCGATTCGCCCTAGGGCCAAATCGATTCTCCCAAATAGCGAATCGGTCCAGACATTGAGGTTGAGGGATGGATCGTTGAGGTTGTGTGTAGATTACCGGGAGTTGAATAAGGTTACGATATGGAATAAGTATTCATTGCCCCAAATCGATGACTTATTTGACCAGTTGAGAGGAGCTTGCTTCTTTTCAAAGATTGATTTGCGATCGGGATACCATCAGTTGCGTATGAGGGAACATGACGTCTCAAAGACTGCTTTCTTGACGAGGTATGGTTCCTACGAATTTTGGGTTATGCCTTTTGGCTTGACCAACACTCCAGTAATGTTTATGGACTTGATGAATGGGGTGTTTAGAGAGTTCCTAGACCAGTTCGTCATCGTATTTATTGATGACATCCTGGTTTACTCCCAGACAGAAGAGGAGCATGCCGATCATTTAAGATAGGTTTTGCAGACGTTGCGTCAGAACGAGCTTTATGCTAAGTATGACAAATGTGGATTTTGGTGGGACATATCATTTCAGACCAGGGGATATTTGTTCATCCGGGGAACGTATCCGCGGTGAGGGAGTGGGGACAACCCACAACACCGACTGAGATCCATAGTTTCTTAGGCTTAGCAGGATACTATAGGAGGTTTATTCGGGGTTTCTCAAAGATAGCAGGTCCTTTGACACATCTGACTCGCAAGGGTGTGCCATTTATCTGGAGCGATGCCTGTCAGTTTGCATTCGATGAGCTAAAGGACAAGTTGACCTCAGAGCCTATGTTAGCATTGCCCAGACCGAGAGTTGAGTATTTAGTTTACACATATGGGTCCTTACAAGGATGTGGAGGTGTGCTGCAACAGGAGAGTCAGGCCATAGCTTATGCTTCCCGTAAGCTTAAGCCTCATGAGAGGAATTACCCCACACACAACTTGGAGTTAGCGGTAGTCATATTCGCTCTTCGGATTTGGAGACATTACCTCCTGGGGGAGAAATTTCGGTTGTTCACAGACCACAAGTCTCTACAATACCTTTTCACATAGAAGGAGCTGAATATGCATCAACGTCGGTGGCTTGAGTTTGTGAAGGATTATCCGTTCGATATCCAGTATCACCCAGGGAAGGCTAACGTGGTAGCAGACGCATTGAACCATAGGCTAGTAGATAAGGTGGCCGAAGTTTGGAAAGATAAGTGGAAGGAGTTGGGACACTAGGATGCAGTGGCCCGATCATTCATGTATGTGATGACTATTACACCTCAGATTGTTATGAGAGTGGTAAAGGCCCAGGCAAATGACTCGTTCTGTCAGGAGAAGATAGTTTGATTACTAGTAGAGGGAGCCGAGTCCTATACCGTTAGCTCAGATGGTGGATTATGCTTCAATGGGAGACTGGTCGTTTCGGAAGGGAAAGACTTGCGACATGAGGTAAGGCAGAGTCGCACGTCTCACGATTTGCGGTACACCCTGGTAGGGATAAAATGTACCAAGACATGAGATGACAGTACTGGTGGAGCGGGATGAAGAGACATATTGACGTGTTTGTTTCTAAATGTGCCACTTGTCAGCTAGTAAAGGTGGACCATCAGAAACTGGTACGACCTCTATAGCCATTAGAGGTTCCGATGTGGATATAGGAGAGCATATCCATGGATTTTATCACGCGGTTACCTACATCACAGAGGGGTCACGACTCCATATGGGTAATTGTGAACCGATTGACCAAAGTTTCTCATTTTCTACCCGTAAGGACAGATTACACAACGGGACAGTATGCCCAGATTTTCATCGCAGAGATAGTGAGACATCACAGGGTGCCTCTAAATATCGTGTCTGACTGAGACAAAATATTTATTTCACGATTTTGGGAGAGTTTCCAGGAGGCCATGGGTACGGAGTTGCGGTTGTGTACCGCTTATCACCCGCAGACTGATAGGCAAACACAGTGGATAAATAAGATGTTGGAGGACATGTTGCGTATGTGCATCTTAGACTTTGTAGGTGGTTGGGAGCAGTACCTTCCACTGGTGGAGTTTGCCTATAATAACTCCTACCAGTTCACTATTGGCATGGATCCATTTGAGGTGTTGTATGGTAGACCTTGCCGTTCCCCAACAGGCTGGTTAGAGGTGGGGGATAACAAACTCCTTGGACCGGAAGTGATTCAGGATACTTCGTCAAAGATAGAGATGATACGGAGTCGCATTGGGGTAGCTTAGGACCGGCAGAAGAGCTATGCTGATGCCAAGAGGTTCTTCAGAGAATTCAAGGTGGGGGACCAGGTGTTACTCAGAGTATCTCCAATGAAGGGGATCATGCATTTTGGGAAGAAGGGGAAACTGGCACCAAAGTATGTGGGGCCATTTCCTATCATCGAGCGTATTGGGCCAGTTGTGTATAGACTAGGGTTATCGGAGCACTTGCATAGGATTCATGATGTGTTCCATATTTCCTCGCTAAGGAAATATCTTAGGGACGATTTGGCCAATACTCACATTGCCTTAGGGACATCAATCTCCAACCCGATAGTTCCTACGAGGAGGGGCCGATTGCTATTTTGGATCAAAGCGATCAAAAACTGAAGTCAAAGATAGTACCGTTAGTACGGGTTCAGTGGCGGCATCATAATGCTGAGGAGTCCACATGGGAGCATGAGGATGAGATGCGCGAGCATTATCCGAAGCTATTTTCACCAAGTATTCTTTAGTTTCAAATTTCGGGACGAAATTCTGTTATTAGGGGGGAAGTATGTAATACCCCGTAATTTTATTGATTTTTATTTAAGGGATTAATTAAATTAAATGAGAATTAATTGGAAATTAATCCGGGTATAAATACTAACGAGAAGTGAGTTGGTATTTGATTATGATGTAAAAATTTAGAATTTCCCAGTATGTATGGTGATACATGAGTATTGATAATATTTAAATTGTCACGAGGCAGAAAGATGACAATTTGGAAACTTAGTTGGGACGCGCGTCTCAATCGCGTCAGGAATGAAATTATTTGAATTAAAAACTGAATTATATTTTTATCAACCAAATGGTCATTTTGAGTGTGACAACATGTCTGGAAAGGTCGAAATAGTCAGAAAACACTAGCCGGGGGTTTAGTTTGGGTCTCGGGGCATTTTTGGGCCATATCGACAACCTAGAAGGGTATTTTGGTAATTTTAAAATATGGGAATTAAAACCCACGGATTTTTTAGGTTAATTTTATATTAGTAATTAACCCATTAAGTCCATTATCAGCATTTATCAAGTAGTGGGATATGGGAGTTAAAGAGAGAGTCCTAAGAGGTTCCAAAAGAAACCCCTAGCCATCATCAACATCTTTGGGAGAAATCTGTAGAGAGAAAGAGGAGAATCAACCTTCATCCTTAAACATCAAATCAGAACATCTAAGGCAAGTGTTTTAATTACATAATTTCAAGCGAATGTTTCCTCCATGCTTAGAATTGAATGTAGGTCTTCTATTGAAAGTTTGATGAAAACCCATGAAATTGGAAATAGAATTCATAATCTTGGATATGGATGGCATGTAGAATGGTTATGGATAAATTTTAGATCCAAAATATATCTTTTGATGATTTAAAAATGGATTTATGAGGAGTACTTGTATGCATTAAAATTGTGGGTTTATATTTATAGGGTTTGGGACAAGGTTTGGAAATTTTGATGATTACATGTTAATTTAGGAAGCATTGACCCCAAATATATGTTAAAGAGTGACCAAGTAGGACTTAGAGTAATTTAAAAACGTTAAAACATAATTGGAATGATCTTAGTAGGGATTTAGAGAAGAGAATTTTAAAGAAAATCGAATTTGGAAAAATTCTAGGCGCAGTCTGCCATCTCGTTAGAAGACCTTCCCAGGTCGTTCCAATGACCTCGTTCGAACGAGCTTCTAACTAGATGATAGTATCCCTTCTATCAAGTTCATAGTTCGTTCGAAGCCTTTCGTTCTAACGAACTCGTTCGAACGACCTGGGTAGGGCCATCTAATCTTTGTGTGCCTACGGGGGGGATTTAGATTGGTACCTGGAGGACATACGTCAGAGATGGACTTATTGAGAAGTTAATAAGTCTGCTGATCATGGGAGCGTAGGTATGTGCGTGACCCATGTGATGTGAACTATGTTCGCCTCCACTATGTGTGTTTGTTACTTGTCAAAATGGTTCCTGAGAGATTCGAAACACGTGATCCTCATGTACGTGATGTATTGGGAATGGATAGCAGAGTATGTGTGCACCACAACTTAGTCTAGGGGTGTCAGTATTGTATAATTATGAGAAGTTTGATACAATGAAATATTGAAGCGAACTATTTACATAAGTGCAAGTGTGAATTAATTTTACATCTTTGTAGAATTAAAAATGGGAAAACGCTTAGCAATTATTATGATTAATTCCGAGAATCAAATGAAAGTAAAACTTCCAGTTTATATAAAGGCGTCGGGAATTAATCCATGATTAGTTTAGTAAACAGATAATATTGTAGTGGACTAGTTTGATAGTAAAATAACTAGATTTGGTTAAGGATACGTTAGGAGTGCACATATAGTCGAGAGGTGAGTATTTCATGTGAGAGCACGTCCTAACATGTATTTTGCATTCATTGTTTTATGTCGTTAAAACACATGTTATATTTTAAATTATTTTCACACTCGGGCTCTGACCCGTTTGCTTCCAAATCTATTCTTTTTTGTAAAAACTTTTAGGTGCCCATCCACAAGGACACCATGCATAGGAGTTCCATTCCGATGACGTATTATAGCTGGTGGAAGTTACAAGACCTTGACAGTAGATGTCTCCACTTCCATTCTTGCCTCTATATTACCAGATTTCCTCATTTGTTGGGCATGTCACCCTATTTCATTTAGAGACATATTATCTATTCAGTTATGTTAGATTTTGGGTTGTAATTAATTTAGTAATGTATAATTGGTATATGTTTATTCCTGTATTTGGATTGTTGTGAGGAGTATTCCTCCAGATTTATTACTATTCTATGGTTATTCATTTGTCATTATGTTGTGGTGGTTATGTTAGCATTTCATAATTTACTTATTGCATATTAATCGGATTTAATTAAAATCGACAACTCACTTTTTAAATATTTGGTTGGTTGAAATTGTTAAAATGTTTTTCGACAGTGATGCTATGAACTGAACCAACTTGGCATTTTGTATTAATTGAATGAAGGAGTAGCTACCCGGTATTTAATTAGTTGGGGTGTCACACTGTCCACTTCCAACATTGTTGAGGTTCACGCGTGGAGCATCCCGCAAAAGCGGAATCCAAACAAGGAACCCCTCCAATGCATTAATACTCAACCTTGTTGGTTATGGAGATAAGGCATAACAATCACATACAATGCAAACAAGAAACCAAACACACACGTAAGATAACACAACAAGGAATAAAAACCTCTTACATACCTCAACCACCCCTATAATGTCTCGACCTGTAACCAGGAGAGATATTATAGGACAACTAGTTCCATCCTGAAACTAGAAGTAGGATAGCCTCGCAATCTAATTGCTTGCTATCACCCCAAACAAACCAAAATATATTTACTTGTATAGTACATATCATACAAGTAATACATAACGTACATAGTACTTAAAAGAAACTATATCATCACTCACCTTATAACGAGTGAAGGAAAATATAAAACTTCCCTACCATACAAGTCATATAATTACCCCATTTAGCAGCGTCGGTACCACCACAACCTCAATATACACACCCGAATCTATAGTAGATACAACACTACTAAATCTTATCCTAAGGAATACACCACCCACTAATAAGGTGGAATTCTCGCCAACAATTTACACCAATCACTCCGGGTCAATACTAATGGTTCTCAGACTCCGTACTAGAGTCTTATCCAAACCAACAATACTTCCGTCAACTCCCCAGCTAGGAACTTTATTCTTTCCCTTGTCCTCCAATCAACATAATGAAAATGCATGGTTCTTACATGTCATAACCATTGTTCCTCCCCTAACTGCCAAACATATATCCACGTAGCCCGTCTTACTTTCTCAGTAAAAGAGAACACGCTACCGACCTCCTCTTCTTCAGTTCAATGAAACCTCCCTAGGAGGATGCCCACCAATGGGGTTTCATGATCAGTGCTCCATCGAAAGTGTTAACGATACTTATTCTGGAGCCTATCATTCCATCAAAGGGCTATTTCTTCCTTATTTTGGTGAACGGTTTCCCTAACCATACATCTCTTTATTCACATGTCGGTCTCTGACCGAGCCTCGCGTGAACATTTGAGGATATACCTTCTCCTCCTTCCAGTTATCCTAGAGAAACTTATATATAAAGTATCTACTGGGTTCTCCATGGGCAGAACTTCCTACACCCACAAATAAGGTGACTACTTTCCCACCATTACAACACTACTCCAACGGGTGAAGGATTTTCCTATATCCTTTTTATCTGGGCAATTTTCCACTTCAATATAATGTCTCTTGAAATCTCAAGATTAGTACCACCCTCTACTCTAGCCGTACTTAGAAAACTGTGTCTACTGTAATCAGTGGTCGCATTAGCACGACAAGAAAGTGCTACAAAAAAGGAGCGACCTCCAAGCGGTCCTCCTCCCCCACCACCACTTACAATTCCTAGTAATTCCAACTAATGACGCCTTCACCACAACCTTCCCTAGAACCCTTCTTCAATCAACCTACTAATCTCACACGAATGTGTAAAATATTCTATAGGTTCTACCTCATGGCAGAAGAACGAGATCTCATAAGAGAAATCAATGATCTTAATCCTAAGGCTCTATGTCCAATCAAAAGCAACGCTGAAAGAGTAAAGCGTTCACACAGATTCCTAAGAGCTCTAGAACCTGATGCTCTGATACCATCTATGACAACCCGCTATTTCGAAATAGGAGGTGGCCAGCTCCATACTCCAAAATAATGGAATCATGGATGGAATCATTCTCAAAATCACAACAAAATAAGAAGTGTACGGGATAACCACTTCTTATTTCAGAAAAACGGGTTGCCAAAAATTTTGTTTCATAATTTAAAGAAAAGAATTTAAACAACCCAACATAAAAAGAAAGTGGAAACCCAAGAATATATAATATTACATACACCTCGAATAAACAATAAGGGACCGAATATGCTGTCGGTCAAAAGTCTCATACAATATGATACAACATTTTAATGTAAATTACATAATACATTACATTAAGAAAATACAACCGTTTGGACCACGCGCCCGAGTAAATAACTCGATATTATCTAGAGAACAAGGATAACGACGTCTATTTCAAAATGACCCGTAATACCTGCAAAGCATAACGGCTCGCCAAAGACACCGGGATAGGAAGTCAGATCAGGCATCCTTGTGGCGGAGTACCTAAGCGGATACAAGATGCATGCACAAAAAGAAATATGAACGGGTCAGGGCCCGGTTCTATATGATTACCAGTTGAATAAAGAGTATGACGGTTATTAATGATAATCATGACTAAATAATGAGAATTTAACTACACAATTGTATCCATAAGTTAAGACAATTTTAAATAATTATGAATCTAAAACAATTAAAGAAGAAAATAGGAATGATTTACATTAATTTAAAAGCTTCCACCAAAAGATTTATTCCATTTTATAGTTCCATTACTTAATAGGAAAATATAATCAAACTTTTAATCTCTTAATGGCTTTTATCTCAATTACATGCCCTTCCTGGCATTCCATTCCTTAGCAGGAATATTATCATCAACAAATTCTCTTTGTGGCATTCATTGTGCTCTTTGTGGCACTTCATGATGCTCTGTATGGCATATATAATCCATCAAGTCCCACTTGATTAAGAATTGTTATTATTATATTTATATAACGATTCTAAGACCTCCCGTCCGGGTTTCCCCACTGTGCGCCCCCCTAAATGGCCATCATCTTCCAGGGGCTATCATCAAGACAACCTGGGCACCTATAATGCAAGACGTCGGGAAGTGGCCATGTGCCCACAGGGTAGTCATAACCACACCCGGAATTACCTACCCATCGTAGAAAAATATACAACAACAAACTCTCACATGAACTAGGACTATATCCACCATGCATTCATTATCCAGGGGGCTTCACCTCATGCGCGAACTTCCCTTATGATGGAATTTAGAGAGGGTGTGTTTAAGCAAATTATCATTTACCATTATCATGATATAGTAAATTATCATTTACCATTTCCATTTACATTTTCATATGTATGTTTCATTTTATCTGAAACCAGTATCATTTACATTTTGTAAATAATTTAACTCATTTAATCCGGAGCTATACTTAAAACATCTTATCATTGTAACCTCGATGAATAAATAATCTTACAATTTATTCTCCCAAGATTCGTTGTGAAGTTATTATAAACAATCAAGACTAATATAGCTCAATTGACCTTCTAAAGTCTCCCAAACATAATACTATCACTCTTAGTTTTATAGTGATCAACTAGAAGAAAAGAATGCCCTATCATCAATAGGTATAACCCCGGAAAACCCCATATAAACCATTACTAATCTAGGGTAGTTACCCAACTCATCTAGAACTCTAGGACTCTAAGTTTACTTCATATAAGAAGCTTCCTAGGTCCTATGCCTAAAGAAAAGGAGAAAAATTGAGTTAAAAAAAATAATCTAAAAAATAGCATGATTCCGAATAGATTCGTTCTAGGGCCGAAACGATTCGCCCTAGCGAATCGATTCGCCCAAACAACGAATTGGTTCGGATATAAGACCTGGGATTCTACAAACTGTCGAATCGATTCGGCCTTAACCCGAATCGATTCGGCCAACCAGACCTGGGACTTGCCCCTTAGCGAATAAATTCGGCCTGGAGAAATTGCCAAGAATGGCTAACGAGTTATAAACCCTAGATTCTCTCCAAACCTCAAATCTCTTCCATTTTTACTCACAACCGACATCATAAATCTACCCCAAATCAACCTACATGAATAACCACTACTAAGACCCACAATTTCTTCAACCCAAAACAAAATTTAGGGTTTAAACATCATAAATTTCATATTTATCCAAAAATTACAAGTACACAACTATCACCCAATTTATTCAACTTAAATCACATATTAGCAAGTATAAAACTTGCCTTGAAGTTGAAAACTCAGATTTCTTTTGGGTACATACAATCCAAGCTTCAATCTCTCTCTTTTCTTCTTTTTCTCCCAAGATCTCTTCTTCTCTCTCTCTCTCTCTCTCTCTCTCTCTCTCTCTCTCTCTCTCTCTAAGTTTGGGCAACACACAAATGAGAAATTAAATAAGGGTCAAGACTTAAAAATCGTGGCTTAACTCTAAAGTCCCAAACTTAAGTGGTTAATACCACATTAAAATGACTCCTAATACGCGTTTAAGTTAAAAACCAGGTAAAAGTGCCCGAAACCCAAAAATACAATATGGCACTTATTTTGACTACCTCGCACATTCCGGGACTAACTACACCCTCTAAACTGGCATCCGACAATTTTATAAATTATTTCCAATTTCGGTTTCATTTAAACCATAATGTCAATTAAAACACATGACACTATAAAACATGCAACCTGATGATAGTTAATTTTACCTACATTAAATATACATCAAACTAGTAAATATTAACTTTCAACTCATTCAATTAATATTTACTCCAGTTCCCAACATTTTATATAATTACCTTATGCGGTAAATTAATATAAAATTATCCTCCTAAAAGCGAGGGTTGTTACATCTGTCCAGTCCTCCTATGATAAGTTCATAAACTTTATTTCCATCTCTGCCTGAAAAACAAATGAAAGAACTTGTGATAGAATCACACCCAAAATTTCTTGATTATAATATTATCTCTATTCTCATAGGTGGTCACCAACTCCCACCGCAGCAACGCCACTCCTACGAGCTGAAAAATTGCCAAGATTTGTTTTTTGAGTGTCACTGCACTCCACTATATGCAAATGCCTTTGGATATCCGCTTTCCATTGGCTAACTAATACAACATTCGCATCTCCTAAAATTTTGACGGATGGCCCTCTTAAAAGGCCCCTCTAACTCTCTCCCACATTAATTGTGTTGAGTGAGTCTAAAGTGGCACCACCGTCTGTTGTGGTGGTTCTTATGAAAATTTGATTCACCCTGGCGATCATAATAACATCAAATCCCTAAGGAACAATAGTGGTGACACATGTTACGATCATCGTCCCCTGTCACTTCTTGACTTCGATTGCGCCTCACCTCTTGTTGTCCTCCCAATGGCCTTCACTGGTCATCCTTCATTGTTCGGCATTTAAAACCCAACCAAATTCGTATAAGATTTACTACAATTACACATAATAACAGTATAACGCAATTTGCAATAGGAATCAACATCCTAAGAATAGGGCTCTACATCAAAGAGAAAGCAACGCTAAAAATGGAATAAGTTCGCACAGATCCTAAAGACATTAGAACCTAATGCTAGGATACCATATGTGATACCCTTCCGATTCTAATCCTTGGTGATCATTCCATTATTAAATTAAGCATGATTCATTAATGGTTTAATTCTTAGAATCATTGTCGAAACATAATGATATTACTAATACCCTAATGGCCCGATGTCAAAATTTTAATCCTTTTATTAACATGCAATAATTTAAACTACTAATCCACCTTCACCATTCAAGTAAGCAACATAATCAATGATAAAACTGCTGAATACACAAATATAACTGGAATAAACACTCCACACTGAAGTCCATGTACAATAGTCTAAAATTAAAACCAAATCCAACAACTGGAATAAAAATGGAAATATTGCAGTTCTGAAATAACTACTAACTATAGATGGGAGACATGCCCGCCTGAGATAACTGAATAATAAAAAGGGATAGCTAAAAGTGGCGGCGTCTACTACCATGGTCATATAACGTCCACAAAAACTATAGCCCGTCAAATAACAATGCACTCCTAAGCCTGGCGTCCCTGTGACTGGGCACCTAAAAGGTTTTTACACAAATGGATTTGAAATGGGTCACAACCCAAGAACATTTGAAAAATATTTACAAGCATTTAAAATGCAGTATGAGCAGATATTGCATACATTTTAGCTTCACGTGCCCTCACTTGATATTCTCACCTCTCAACTATTGTGCACACCTGACATATTTTCGTAAACGATTCTAGTTACTCTACCCTGCCAACTAGTTGAACTAAGTCTCTCCCAACACACTAACTTGTTGTACCCACCTGTATTGCCTATACAATACGTTAGCTAATTTCCAAACCCTTTACTAAGTAAAAAATATCAAGTAAGTATTAAGTTTCTAGATACTTCGATTACTTTAGATATCACTATTTATCTTATCTACTAATGCACACACAGTAGAATAAATCACACAGATATATATGTACACCCTCGTCATATATATGAATACGACATCCCTAGGTGGAGACTTGCAATGCGTGCATACCCTACTATCGAGTCCTAGTACATCACAGACTACATAAAAGACTTTCGGTTCAAAATCACTCTTGAACCATAAATTTATGATTCACAAAATTTGGAGTCAAAAGAAGTTCTAGTGCTTTGGACTACACACTCTCATAATGCACCCAAATGATTGGTCACACTATGATACACACAAGTAGTGTTCAACCCTAAGTTTAATGTTGTAAGGCACAAGTTTAAAATCCCCCCCCCCCCCCCACACCCCAATGGGCTCATCAGGATGAGATTGTCCACATCGCAGGACCTCCCATGATAGCAGGTAGCATAAGTGTGTCCACACACATAAGAATTTACGCAATAAGTATTTACACAACCTATATATATATATATATATATAGGTATAGACAACACCTATAATATATCTCGTACACAGTATATAACTCTTGAATATCCTTCATATTTTCAATTTACCATTATATTTCTCAATGTATATTCCGAAGTATTTTCCCACTACTTTAAGGGTCCTAACTACCCCTAAGTAGTAATAATATCTCTTTACTACTATTCTGGTGTTCACTCATGCTCTCCGTGACACGTTCTAATTCTCTTGAATTCATGTAGTATTAAAATTTATCCAATAATTCCTTGTCTTAATTCTCCTCAACTAGGGAACCTTGACCATAACCTATTAAAAATATAAACAAAGGCCAGGGCTAACAGGTCACCCAAACCGGTTTTTGTGTACAAGTAAATCGATTTGAGTGTACATCCGAACTGACTTAAGGTGTGGGCTGAATCGGTTATACGTACCTGACGACCCATATTCTTCATTGTTATGGTTTTTCACCATTTTCAACCCTCCAAATCTTCATAATAAAGTCCCAAACTCCTAGCCAAGTATACCAAACCCTATAATAACATATATATAAATGATTTCTAACGCAACCAAATCATTAAATCATCAAGGGGAGTCATTTAAACCGGATTAATCCTACAATTTAATCCCCAAACCCTAAATTATCCATTCTTTATTCTAGAACATCAACAAACCCAAATTTCTCCAGGCTATCATGTTCCTAAATTATCAGATTCGTGCTACATACATGAGTAAAATATGTCTATCATGATTTTTACCCAATAACATGAATATACTCTCCAATCTAACACCAATAATCATATATTCATGAAAATATTCCATCATACACTAACATGGATAGTATACATACTTAAAAATTTAAAAGATAAACATTTTTTTGGAGTTTTTGGGTTTGATTTGTGAAGAAAAGTGGTGGATTTCTCTTCCTCTCCTTCCAATTTAAACTTTGGTGGTGCAAAAGTGGTGTGGGGGGCGTTGGAAACCTTCACCTTCCTCCTGTCATGGTCTCTCTCCATTTTTTTAATTGTTAACCCTAATAAACTAAACACGCATACTAATATAACCCTATTAAATTCGTTGGCCCCTTTGCTCTAAAAATCGAAAAGACCAAAATACCCTTCCGGGGTGCCGATTTAGCTAAAAAATGCCCCGGGACCCAATCCAAACCCTTGAGTACACTTTTCTAACTATCTTGACCCTTTAGGACATACTGGCGTACTCAAAATGACCATTTGGAAGACCCATAATTGAATAAGATTTTATTTCATAAATTTAAGTCCCTACATGATTGATACACACGTCCCAACTAAATTATTGTAAATGTCATATTTATCTTTCACGACAATCATATTGCGTTCTTACTAATTTATTAATCATTCACTAACTAATACTCAATATAATTCATGAAATTAAATATTATCCATTGTCTTGCTAATTAATATTTATTTTAATCCGACTTATTTTCCTATTAACTTCCATTTTAATTTAATTAATCATAATATAAAAAATTATTAAAAATACGGGGTGTTACATCAAGGTCCTTACAATTGATTTAGATCCTAAAAATTGGTTTCTCCCATACTAGGTCCTTATAATTGACCTCAACCCTCAGAATCGGCTATCCCAGCATTACCTTAGGTCCTCAAAATTGACCTCGATCCTTTAAATCTGTCATCAACTTCCCTTCTTGGTCCTCATAATCGACGTCTTTCTAAAACATCATGTGGTGTTTGTTCGATGGATTTCACTTGTTGAAAGCTCACTCCTCAAGGGGCTTTGTAAACAGCACATTTTAAGACCCCCCCAGGTCTCTCCTTAGGTCCCTAGAACATCCCCATTCACTACAAACCTAGGTCATAATCGAAGTACCAATCTAGAGGCCACCAAGCACTCTTGATCCCCATTTGACTCTGTCAAATCCATCATCAAAGAAAAAGATCAATGACTATTTGAAGGGCTCTGAATAACCTTTCCAACGGTCCACCCCTTGCGTCAATAGGCATAATTATTCGAACGAATGGTCCACTTGACCTTTAAAAATCGATTTGGAGGCCACCAAGCACTCCCGGGCCCCGATTTGACCCAAATAAACTTCATCATCATATTGAAAGCTCAATGGAACCTTGAAGGGCACTGAATCCCCTTTCAAAAAGTCAACCACATTCGTGAAATGACATAACTATTTTGGACGAACAATTCATTTTCCCCTGAAATATGGAGGCTGCTAGGCGCTCTCGAGCACCGTTTGACAACGTTTAACTCTTCATCACGAACAATAATGAATTAATATCCAAAGGGCACTAAATAACCTTTCCAAAAGTCTACCCCATGCGTGAGTCAACCTTGCAATACGGATGAATGACACTTTTTACTTAGAAAGGTCACCGGGCACTTCGACGCCCCGGTTGATCAAAGTCAACATTTTGAATCAAGCGACGCTCTTTGGAACATCTAAGTACCTTGTATAATATTTTCAATGGTCCACCCCATGCGGGATTCGTACATATGCTTTGGCCGTACGATCCCTTACCGTCGGACAATCTCCCATCCAAAGGACTAACGGGCGCTTCCGAGCCCCATTTGACCCAAAGTCAACTCTCAAACTCAGGAGCGGATAAAATAACTCTTGAAGGCATATTAATTACCTTATATAATATTTGGATTTATGAATTGTGTTCTATGGACATTTCTCTATAAACATTTAAACGAGACTTTCGATTCGCAGGTCCATTTCCCGTCCAATCGGTAGTGTGTCTGGGCACACCTACCAATTGGCAGGGCTAGTGATATGATGATCGAAAGTTATCCAACCTTATATAAGGAGGTCATGACCTCACTTTCAAGATACAACTCAAATCAATAAATATCATTGATCTCAACAACATTTTTCTACAATTAGAAAAGTTTCCTTATGTGAAATTCCTTTCCATCTTTCATTCCCATCATTTTCATAACCAATTTAACAAAAATCTCCTTATTTATCATTCAACATTCATCTCAACTTGCAAGGACGCTCATTAAGGGTCAAGATCAAGTCTCAAGTCTCCAAAGAAGGTCTCAATACCCTTTTCTCTCTATAGAATTCTTTATTTTCGCATTTTTGTTTTATAAATCCTCAATTTAGCTCTTACTTTAGATCATACACATTAATATGTCACCCTTTACTAGTTATGTTGCACATACTTTATTTTTTAAAAAAACTAAGAATAAAGAAAAAGAGGGCTATACCTATAAATTCTAACGGGATTATTCGCCACTTGTTCTCAAAAATAAAAATACCTTTTCCACACACACACATATAATAAACTCCCGTTTGAATCTATAGGATAAACCCCACCCTTGTGCTGCATATGAACTACATGGGCTATGATGTCTTTATAGGCTACATAGGCATTTTAGGATAAAACCCGAGACTTGAGTTCAATTTTCTAATTTTCCTACTATAACACCCCGTATTTTCATGCATTTAATATTTAATTAATTCGCGAACTCAAAATTACTTGTGTGTCGTAATTTTAATTGAATTAATTATAGCAATTTATATTTAAATATTAATCGGAGAGTGAATGGTTAATATTTAGGGAAATTCATTTATTAAGTGAGTAGTAATGATGTATTTAAATCATTTTGGGTATTAATGACGGGATATGTACTTATTTCATGTGGGAGTCGGTATAAACTAATTTGGGTGTGAAATAAGGATTTTTATAAATTAATTCGGATGCCAATTCTGAGTGTATGGTTGAGTGTAGATGGGCAGAGATAGTCGGAAAAGTGTTCCCGGGGGTAGTAAACGGGTCACGGGACGTTTTTAGGTATAGTTGGGCCCATACGGGGGCATTTGGGTCACTTGGGCTTGGCCCATTAGGCAAAAAACGGGATTAAGGCTAATTAAACAATTATAAGAAATAAGGGAACGACTGATGTGAGTTTAGAAAAGACTTAGTGGGTTAGGAAACCCTAATAGCAGTTAAAGGCAAACTTGGGGATCACACGAGAGCCAAAAAAAAGAGTCATCTTCAACCTTGGGCATTCAACTCCAAAATCAGACTCTGCAAAACCTAAGGCAAGTGGTTAACTTGCTGTAGCATGTAAATTGTATTTCAATTCATATTCATGTGATGTGTGTAATCAACGAAATTTGTTTTAGGATTTAAAGGGTATAAACATGGGGTTTCGCAAACCATGAATCTGATTTCTAAATTGAGTAGAAATTCATGTATAATTTGAGTTGTGTATTTGTATCTGGTAAGATGTGTAAACCCGAATGAATTAGAAATGAATTGGTGATATGGAATTGATGTTTAAATGGGTTAAAAGATTAAATTAGATTTTACCCCAAACTTGTGAAAACAGTAAAGGAAGTGAATTAATTGATATTTTTGGACATGATGGAGATTCCTCATAAGGTATTTGATGTCTATTGTCGATGGGAAAGCTTGGTGTTCAGTATAGAAGAAGTTAGGGTTTGGAGGTATTTAGCAATGGCTGAAACAACCAACTCGGGGAAGATGAGGACCTGATCGATCGATCGATTGATGGTTCGAAAATTTTGACAGCTTCGCCCAATTGTGTATATAAAGGGAAAATTATTATATAATCTTTCATGTTTTAATTATTGAGAAATTAATACAGGAGTTTAATTCTAAATTAATTGTGAATAAATTAAATAGGATTTGAGGGAGACCTTGTGTGGCACATCATGATTAAATTAATTGGGGTTTGGAGGAAATTAGGTGTGACACACTAGAGTTAAATTTTGGGAATTTTAATTCAAAATGATTAAATAAGGATTGAGTGGACAAGTCCGGGAATATTGGTTGAACGATACCAAGATGTAAATTTTATTTAGGTGAAGGCTAAATAATTTAGAGTCGGGGATTTAGACTCGGGTGATGTTATTTTGGGCAATGAGAGTAGGTACGAATATATATTGGTTGGGGCGATAAAAAAAGAAATTAATGTGCAAATTAATTCTTAATTAGAGTTGGGCCATAAACTCATAATAAAGTGGAATAGGCTTGTGTCACGGACTTAGTGCACAGTGTAGCTGGGATATTTTAGATATATATATATATATATATATATATATACGGTATGTGATAGTATATATATATATGGTGTGTGGATTAATATTAGTGGATAGATATTATTATTATATACTCTAGTACTATAGGGAGAAATTGCTCGTAGTGGATGAATCCCCTTAAAGAGTAGGGTGAGTATATTCCTAGGTCATAGCGTCCGTTATATGGGTGAGGGGCATATGACTTTCAGGGAAGGAATATGAACGCCTCCAATATGTATATATTAACAAAGTTAGTGAACGATTATGACTTGGGGTAACTAGGTTATGTGAATACACCTAGTGGGATAGCACTTTAGAGAATTTATACCCGGTAAGACTTTACTCGGGGGATATTATTATTAAATATTATTTTAGTATGTTTGTGAATACTGTAATATGACTAAGTATATAATTAGGTAAATAATTATATACGGGCTAAATAATACAAGGCATGAGTTGTATTATATATATAACAGATGTGGAAGTTATATGAAATTAAAGGGAAATGATTTAATTAAGTTCGACGTTAATAATAACTTAAAAATCATAATTAAGGCATACTCGGTTAGAGTAGAATGTTTACAAGGGTTATATAATTTATAGAGTCATGAGAATAAGAACTAGGTAAATTTAATTAAGGCATTAGTAGTGCACGTTAGAGGAGGGGTGAGGATGTCCTCAAGGGAGTGCGACACTAACTAAAATATGGAGAGCATGCATATTTATTTATTACTGCTAGTTAATCATTTGCTAAATGTTTTTCAAATGTTTTGGGTACTAACCCTTGCTATAACAAATTTCAAAAAAACTTTTAGGTGTCCAGCCACAGGGACGCCAGGCTTGACTCAATTTCAGGGATCCTTTGATGTAGCACATGTGGATTGTTACGGGAGTTTTATTAGACGCCTCACTCTTTCGTTCCTAGTATAGAGACTTCTTATCAGTTATTTCGAGCATGTAGCTCACAATTCATTTAATTTTTGTCAGACTTGTTGAGATTGATTACTTGTGTTTATTTTATATTTGTTGGAGTTTGGGTCGATGGTTTATTCGGTCAATTAAATAATTGTCAATGGTTGTTTTAGTTATTTGTGATTATTGCATAGTTTTACTTTCGCATGAGATTTTCATTTAATTTAATGAAAGATAAAACTTGGCACCAGTCTAATTTTCTCACTTAGGTGGTTAGTAATTAAAAAAGCGACAGTGATGCTAAGGATGATCCAACTGAGAAACCTGTTCTAACTTAATTTAGGATTGATCACCCGAGGTTAATTAGGCGGGGTGTCACAGATGGTATCAAAGCATCAGGTTCTAGTGTCCTTAGGATCTGTGTGGCTTACTACGTTTCAACGTATCATTCGGTGGTTATAGAGCCCTATTATTAGGACTACTGATTTATTTTCCGCTTGTGAGATATCATATTTCTGCTATGAATATTTTTTTTTAAATTATGTACTTATACAATTCAATCTATTTCAGATGCCACCGAGGAGACAAAGAGTGGAGAGGGCTGAGGCTAGGGATGAGGTGAGGGAAGCTCATCAGGTGCCACAGGTACCGCCACCCCCACCGTAGTTGATTTCCACTACTCATGTGGTAGTGATAGTGGACCAGGCGGTCGAGACAGCAATGAGAGCTATAATAGCTCACTTTCCACAACCCTAGGCACCACCTCCCGTGGCATCAGTAGTTTATGCTCAAGTGGGGCCACCGTCTTGGCAGCGAGTTAGGGAGACCTCTGAGAAGGGTCACCCACCTGAGTTTTGGTGTAGCACCGATGTGGTAGAGGCTTCTGACTAGAAGAAGAACATTCAGTGCCACCTGAGCATGCTGGAGTGTACCGAGGTGCAAAAATAGATGCTTGCTACCTTTCGTCTATTGGTGGCAGCCTTACAGTTGTTGGAGTCAGTTAACACCGTGGAGGAACGAGATTTGATGACGATAGAAGAATTTTGGGTGCGGTTCGATCGTAAATACTTTCCACCAGTGGTAGAGGCTGAGATGAGGAAAAAGTTCAGTGATTTAGTACAGGTTGACCGATCAGTGGTAGACTATGAGGAAGAGTTCACCCATTTGCAAAACTTTGTGCTAAATGAGGTGAGCGATGAGGAGCGAAAGAAATTGAGATTTATGGATGGCTTAGCTTGGTGGATCAGGACACATTTGATTGAGAATATGATGTTAATGACTTATACAGATGTCGTTAATGCCGTACTTGTACATTGCCAGGATCATCGCTTCCATGTGAAGGCGAGCAAGATAATAGGGGAGCCGAGCCAATAGAGCAAGGCAGTTACTAGTGGTGACACGAGTGTTACTCAGCAGTAGACTGGAAGTCAACAGGGGAATCAGGCTAAGAAGTTTAAGCCTGGTGGGTTCCAATCGAGAGGACAGGGGTTCAGGCAGGGGCAGCCGGGCCCGAATCAGCAGCAGCAGGTTCCTCAGGGCCGTTAAACCCAAGAGAACAATGGGGGAGGCCAGTAAGGCCAACCACGTTAGGGCCAACGATAGGGGGATGGTCAGAGATGCAGTTTTATCTATGGCCATGCAGGTTACTTCAAGAGGGAGTTCCCACAGAGGGGCAGAGGTCATCAGTAGGAGGCCCAATAGGAGCAAAGGGGGAAGATGCCGCCAGCAGCACCAGCTCCACCCACCCCACTATAGCAGGTGCAGATGCACTAAGGGCGTGTGTATAACGTCCAGTATATTGCCAATCCTCCAGCGCAGCAAGCACCACTAGTAGTTGAGGGTATGTTTCCCATTCATGGTTATGAGGGTAGTATTCTTTTTAACACGGGAGCATCACATTCATTCATTAAATATAATTTTGCTAAACGGGTCGGGGTACTAGAGACCACGGGTAGTCTTCGGATGTGCATAGAGTCGCCAGTAGGAAGCGGGTCTTTGATTCACTCAATTTGTCGGGGGGAGGAAATTTTGATTGGGAGGCTTAGTTTAGCAACGGTCCTCTTGGTGTTAGATATGGAGGGGTACAATTTCATCTTGGGTACGGATTGGTTAGCTGGTTATCGGGCAACGGTGGATTGTTACGAGAGGATAATCATGTTGTCCATTCCAGGACATGATATTTTTTGATAGCAATGCCGTTACCTGAGGGAGGGTCACGCACGCACCTGTATTACATCGAGGAGGAATCCTCATAGGAGGTGCCGATTCCGTTCGACTCAATCCCGATAGTGAGGGACTTTGAGTATGTGTTCCAGGAGATACCAAGGTTGCCACCTAGCATGGAAATCAAATTTTTAATCGATTTAGCACGGGGACGAGGACGATTGCTCGAGCCCCATACCGTATGGCCCCTTCAAAGATGTGTGAGTTGAGAGAGAAGATTCATCGGCTTTTGGGTCAAGGTTTCATTCGGTAGAGTACATTGTCGTGGGGTGCACCGGTGTTGTTTGTGAAGAAGCGGGACAGTTCTTTATGGTTATGCGTGGATTATAGAGAGTTGAGCAAGGCGAGCATACAGAATAAGTATCTGTTACCTAGGATTGATGATCTACTTGACCAATTAAGAGGGGTGTCTTACTTCTCTAAGGTCGACTTGAGGTCAGGGTATCATCAACTGCGTATTCGAGAGGAGTATGTTCCTAAGACAACTTTCCTGTCATGGTATGGATCTTATGAGTTCAGGGTGATGCCATTCAGGCTCACCAATGCACCAGCAGTGTTCATGGACCTCATTGATTAAGTGAGAAAAGTAGCGCGTGTAAAGACGCTAATCGTTGTTTTCGTTTCGCCAACTCAATACAAAAACCTAAGTTACTACTACACTTGCGAGGCAAGCACAGCGGTAAGTCGGGTATCGAAAATCCACAGAGACGAGATGTTAGAATTTAAGTGATTTAATACTCCAAAATAAAAGTGTAAAAGATGATTACAAACTAAAAGGAAAAGTTAATCTAGGCAATGTGTTGAAACTAGATTATGAAAGCGAGTAAAAACTATACGTTACGCCGAATATCCCACACCCAAGTTAATTAGTATAAAATGGTTACATGGGTCGATGAGTTATTACAAGTGCGTCTCGTTTCGACAGTTAATTAAATCAAGGGTTGTTACGCCCTAAATCATCATAAAAGCCTAATAAGATTTTGGCGTCAACAAGTATCCCGGAAATTACGCACGAAAGGTCGTAAGCACGGGACATACATGATATGCCCCGTCAAATCTCCTAGGCATAATAACTAGGACAACGCACCCGAAATAGACCCGTAAACTCCATCACCAAAGCAAAGCAACGCGTCAACTCGAGTGAGTTCAATTCAAACACAACCTAATTTAAATTACCTAAAAAGCATGTTAAAAACGCGATAAATGGAAAGCGGTAAATAAATGCGGTAAATCTATACTAGAAAGCGTGTAAATCAAAGCATGTAAATAAAGCAAGAAAACCTAAATTAGAAAGCTTGTAAATTATACTACAACAATGGAAACAAAGGAAATACAACTTAAATTAAATGGAGAGGATGATGAATAGTCAACTTACACCACAAATGGGTTGTCAAACCAAGTATAGATGAAGAAGAACCATCCAAAACCACCCAAACCCTAACTACCACTCTCTACAATCTATTCTAACTAAGTATCTAAAATGAAATATATCCTCTATGAAAAGCCCCAAACATTCTATTAATACCCCAAAATAAACCCCAAACAAAACCAAGCCAAAAAAACCCAAAATAAGTCAATTTTCGTCCATATCTGATGGGACCGGTCGACCTCTGTTTTGGGACCGGTCGACCGCACTTTTGGAATTTGCCTTGGGCTTGAGGCAGCCCCCTTTTCCACTCCGAACCAATTTTGATGTGTTGCACGGAAATGGCCATAACTCCCTCATACGGAATCGAAATGAGGCGTGGTCGGAACCGACGCGAAGCTAATTCAATTATCTACATGATTCTGTTTTGAAACCCTCCAAATTATGCAGTATGAAAATACCAAAATGCCCTTGAAGTAGAAGAAAATACTGAAACCTTCCGAAAATGGGCATAACCTCCACATACGGAGTCAGAATGACGCACGGTCAGTGGCCACGAAAAGATAATTTGATGATCTACATGTTGGTAACTTCATTACATAAAAAATAGTGAGTTTAAAAAGAATAAATTGCCCTTAAAGTAGCATTCAACGATGGAACTTCTCCGAAATGCAACCGAACCTCACTTTTAGCGTTCCAATACCTACAAAAGCACAAATAACCCCTGCAAAGCATGTATATATCCAAATCCATGGTTGTCTGGTTAATCAACATAATTATAGGCATTTAGGACCGTAAAAGTGCTAGAATGCATAAAGATAACGGGCGAAAATATGCAATATTCGATACGAATCACTCATCAACATGATTTTTTGGGAGTTTCTCAATCAGTTTGTCATCGGGTTCATTGATGACATCCTGATCTACTCGCGCACTAAGGAGGAGCACGTAGAGCATCTTCGTATAGTTTTACAGACACTGCGGGATCACCAACTCTATGACAAATTTGGGAAGTGTGGATTTTGGCTACAGGAGGTACAATTTCTTTTCCACATGGTGTCAGACCAGGGTATTGCGATGGATTCGAGTAAGGTATCAGCGGTGAGGGAGTAGGGGAAGCCCATGACACCAACCGAGGTGCGCAGTTTTCTAGGATTGGTCTAATAGTACAAGCGGTTCATCAAAGTATTCTCAAAGATTGTGGGGCCTTTAATGAATCTGACCTGAAAAGGGGTACCTTTCACTTGGAGTGATCATTGTCAATTAGCTTTCGACGAGCTAAAGGACAAGTTAACATCTGCACCCGTATTTGCTTTGCCGAACGGAGGATTAGAGTATCGGGTTTACACTAACGCATCCTTACAGTGACTTGGAGGTGTGCTTCAGCAGGACGAAAAGGCTATAGCTTATGCGTTCAGAAAACTATAGCCCCATGAGAGGAATTACCTCACTCACGACCTGGATCTAGCAGCGATCATTTTTACTTTGAGGATATGGAGATATTATCTTCTAGAAGAGCAGTTCACATTATTCACGGATCACAAATCACTTCAGTTTTAATATGAGGCATATGCGATGGCTAGAATTCGTGAAAGACTACCAGTTTGATATTCAGTATCATCCTGGTAAGGATAATGTGGTGGCAGATGCATTGATCCGGAGATTGACTAGTAAAATATCAGAAGTCTGGAAAGCAAAGTGGAGAGAGCTTCGATATGAGGATGATGTAGCCAAGGCTTGCATGTCAGCATTATCCATCACTCCTGAGATCATTATGCGGGTTGTGAGGGCTCAGGCAGAGGATCAAATCTATCGGGATAGGTTGAGCCAGTTGCTAGCTGAGGGAGAAGAGGGTTACTCGGTCACCTCAGAAGGATTCTTACGCCTTAATGGGAGGTTAATTGTGCCAGGGGATGAGGAGTTGAGGCACGCAATTATGACAGAGTCTCATGGGTCGAGATTTGTGGTACATCCCGGTGGGGATAAGATGTACCAGGATATGAGGAGGTATTATTGGTGGGCAGGAATGAAATGGGACATAGCAGAGCTTGTTTCGAAATGTGCCACATGTCATCTTGTGAAAGTTGACCACTAGAGACCATCAGTGATGCTATAGCTGCTGGAGATTTCTGTGTGGAAGTGGGAGAGCATCTCCATGGACTTTATTATAGGGTTCCCTGCATCGCAGAGGGGTCACGATTCCATATGGGTCATTGCGGATCGGTTGACCAAAGTGGCCCATTTCCTACCGGTTGGCACAAACTTTTAGACGATGCAATATGCGCAGCTATTCATAGCTGAGATTATTAAGCTGCATGGGGTACCGCTTAATATTGTGTCTGACAGAGACAAGATCTTTGTGGCCCACTTTTGCTAGAGCTTTCAGGAGGCTATGGGCACGAAGTTACGTTTGAGTACAACCTATCACCCACAGACTGACGAGCAGACTGAGAGAGTCAATCAAATGTTGTAAGATATGCTCAGAATGTGCATATTAGAGTTTGGGGGAGGTTAGGAGAAATATCTTCCTTTGGTAGAGTTCGCGTATAACAACTTTTACCAATTCACGATCGGCATGGCACTATTCGAGGCATTATATAGCAGACCTTATCGTTCACCTTCTTGTTGGTTAGAGGTGGGGGACAACAAACTATTGGGGCTGGGGATTGTTCATGAAATTTCTTCCAAGATAGAGTTAATCCGAGGGCAGATTCGAATAGCTCAGGATAGGCAGAAGAGTTACGTTCATGCTTCACGGAGACATGTGGTGTTAGAGGTTACGGACCAGGTGTTAGTCCGGGTGTCCCCTATGAAAGGGGTGATGAGGTTCAGCAAGAAGGGTAAGTTAGCACCGAGGTACGTGGGACCTTTCCCTATTAACGAGAGGGTGGGACTAGTAGCTTATAGGCTGGGATTTCCAGAACACCTTCAGTGGATACACGACGTGTTCTATGTGGCATCGCTAAAGAAATATTGTAGGACATAGAGGGACTTCTGGCACATTCCACTTGAGGAAATTGATTTACATCCAGACATCTCATACGAGGAGAGACCGGTGGTTATTCTGGACTGTAGTGAGCAGATGTTACGATCCAAGGTTGTTCCACTAGTTTGAGTACAGTGGGGTCATCACAACATTGACGAGTCTACCTGGGAGCGGGAGGAGGATATGAAGGATCAATATCCAGATCTTTTTACCACAGGTACGACCTAATTTTGGGGACTAATTTCCTTTGTAAGGGGGGAGTATGTAACACCCCGTATTTTCATGCATTTAATCTTTAATTAATTCGGGAATATAAAATTACTTGTGTGTCGTAATTTTAATTGAATTAATTATGGCAATTTATATTTAAATATTAATCCAGGAGTGAATGGTTAATATTTAGGGAAATTCATTTACTAAGTGAGTAGTAATGATGTATTTATGTTATTTCGGGTATTAATGATGGGATATGTACTTATTTCAGCCGGGAGTCGATATCGACTAATTTGGGTGTGAAATAAGGATTTTTATAAATTAACTCGGATGCCAATTCTGAGCATACGGTTGAGTTTGGATGGGCTGAGATAGTCAAAAAAGTGATCCCGGGGGTAGTAAACGGGTCACGGGATATTTTTAGATAGGCCGGGCCCGCACGGGGGCGTTTGAGTCACTTGGGCTTGGCCCATTAGGCAAAAAATGGGAATAAGGATAATTAAACAATTATAAGAATTAAAGGAATGACTGGCGTGAGTTTAGAAAAGACTTAGTGGGTTAGGAAACCCTAATAGCAGTTAAAGGAAAACTTGGGGATCACAGGAGAGCAAAAAAAAAGAGTCATCTTCATCCTTGGGCATACAACTCCAAAATCAGACTCTACGAAACCTAAGGCAAGTGATTAACTTGGTGTAGATTGTAAATTGTATTTCAATTCATATTCATATGATGTGTGTAATCAAAGAAATTCATTTTGGGATTTAAAGGGTATAAACATGGGGTTTTGCAAACCATGAATCTGATTTCTAAATTGAGTAGAAATTCATTTATAATCTGAGTTGTGTATTTGTATCTGGTAAGGTGTGTAAACTCGAATGAATTAGAAACGAATTTGTAATACATAAATTGATGTTTAAATGGGTTAAAAGATTAAATTAGATTTTACCCCAAACTTGTGAAAACATTAAAGGAACTAAATTAATTGGTGTTTTTGGACTTTATGGACATTCCTCATAAGGTATTTGATGTCTATTGTCGATGGGAAAGCTTTATTTTCAGTATAGAATAAGTTAGGGGTTGGAGGTATTTTGCCATGGCTGAAACAGCCAACTCGGGGAAGACGAGGACCTGATCGATCGATCGATCGAAGCTGGACAATCGATCGATCAATGGTCCGAAAATTTTGACAGCTTCACCCAGTTATGTATATAAAGGGAAAATTATTATATAATCTTTCATGTTTTAATTATTAAGAAATTAATACATGAGTTTAATTATAATTTAATTGTGAATAAAATTAATTAGGATTTAAGGGAGACCTTGTGTGGCACATCATGATTAAATTAATTGGGGTTTGGAGAAAATTAGGTGTGACACACTAGAGTTAAATTTTGGGAGTTTCAATTCAAAATGATTAAATACGGATTGAGTGGACAAGTCCGGGAATATTGGTTGAGCGATACCGAGATGAAAATTTTATTTAGGTGAAGGCTATATAATTCAGAGTCGGGGATTTAGACTTGGTTGATGTTATTTCGGGCCATGAGAGTAAGTCCGAATATATTGGTTGGGGCGATACCAAAAGAAATTAATGTGCAAATTAATTCTTAATTAGAGTTGGGCCATAAACTCATAATAAAATGGAATAGACTTGTGTGGCGGACTTAGTGCACGGTGTAGCCGGGATATATATATATATATACGGTGTGTGATAGTATATATATATGTTGTGCGCATTAATATCAGTCGATAGATATTATTATTACATACTCTAGTGCTATACGGGAAGGTTGCGCGTAGTGGATGAATCCCCTAGCTTGAGGAGTAGGGTGAGTATATTCCCACGTCATAGCGTCCGTTTTATGGGTGAGGGGCATCTCACTTTTAGGGCAGGAATATGATCGCCTCCAACATGTATGTATTAACCAAGTTAGTGAACGATTATGACTTGGGATAATTAGGTTATGTGAATACACCTAGTGGGATAGCACTTTAGAGAATTTATACCCGGTAAGACTTTACTCGGGGGATATTATTATTAAATGTTATTTCAGTATGTTTATGAATACTGTAATATGACTAAGTATATAATTAGGTAAATAAATATATATGGGCTAAATAATACAAGGCATGAGTTGTATTGTATGTATAACAGATGTGGAAGCTATATGAAATTAAAGGGAAATGACTTAATTAAGTTCGATGTTGATAATAACTTAAAAATCATAATTAAGGCATACTCGGTTAGAGTAGGATGTTTACAAGGGTTATATAATTTACCTAGTCATGAGAATACAAACTAGGTAAATTTAATTAAGGCGTTAGTAGTGCACGTTATAGGAGGGGTGATGATGTCCTCAAGGGAATGTTACACTAACTAAAATATGGAGAGAATGCATATTTATTTATTACTGCAAGTTAATCATTTGCTAAATATTTTTCAAATATTTTGGGTACTAACCCTTGCTATAAAAACTTTTAAAAAAACTTTTAGGTGTCCATCCACATGGACGCCAGGCTTGACTCAATTTCAGGGATCCGTTGTTGCAGCACATGTGGATTGTTGATGGAGTTTTGATAGATGCCTCACTCTTTCATTCCTAGTATAGAGACTTCTTATCAGTTATTTCGAGCATATAGATCACAGTTCATTTAGTTTTTGTCAGATTTGTTGAGATTGATTACTTGTCTCTATTTTATATTTGTTGGAGTTTGGGCTGATGGTTTATTCGGTCAATTAAATAATTGTCAATGGTTATTTTAGTTATTTGTGATTGTTGTGTAGTTTTACTTCTGCATGTGATTTTCATTTAAGTTAATGAAAGATAAAAATTAGCACCAGTCTAATTTTTTCACTTAGGTGGTTAGTAATTAAAAAGGCAACAGTGATGCTAAGGATGATCCAACTGAGAAACCTATTCTAACTTAATTTTGGACTGATAACCCGGGGTTAATTAGGCGGGGTATCACACCTATCTCCTTATCTTCATATTTTTTCCTATTTTATTTATAAATTACTCATATATACCATACTTGTGATTCGTATTTTCATTTTATCTAAATAATATTATCATTTCATTATAACAATCAAAATCTCGATAAGTGCGTACATCATATTTTCTAATTATTATATTGGGAACATTCCTTTGGATGATCTCACTCTATTTTTTTATGATATGATTCGAACGATTCCGATATCCATTTATATATACATGCACACACACTTCACGGAGAAATTAAGAAAAATGGTAACATAATCCCGTGAGAGATTTAAAGGGTGGGATGGGTTCCTAACACCTTATCATTTTATAACATAGACCCCCAACCTCTGAACTATTAGTTTCGTAAGCATTAGTTTGTCTTTGATGTCGCTCTCTCGAGGGGGTGACATGTTCATTTGACTTTTTTATGAAAAATAGGCTGGAGACTCCATCTCTTTATATCACTCCATATCGACGACGGCCGAATCGCTTCTAGAATAGGGCGCGAGACCTTATATCCCTCTTTAAGTGCACACACACAAGCGTCAAAAACCATGGTTAGGGAGTGTAGACACCAAATTATAGGAACCCCTAAGTCTCTCCTTATGTCGCTAGAACTCCCCTATTTCACTACAAACCCTATGTCAAACTCCGAGTACCGATCTAGAGGCCATCGAGCGCTCCCGAGCCCAATTTGACTCCTTTCAAATTTTATCATAAGAACGAAAGCTCATTGAATTTTTTAAGGGATATGAATCCCATTTCCAAAGGTCCGCCTCGTGTTCGAATCGACATAATGATTCAAATGAATCAACCATTTTACTACCAAATATTGAACTAGAGGCCTCTAGCGGCTCTCGAGCCCCGATTTGACCCCATTCAACTTTATCTTTAGAGAAAAAAGTATTTGAAACTTTTAAGGGCGAAGAAGCCCCTTTCCAATGGTACATCCCATTCACAAAACAACAAAATCATTCAAACGAATGATCAGTTTTACCCAAAAATTAATTCAGAGGCCACTGAGTCCTCCCGGGCTCTGTTCGACAAAGGTCAACTCTTGAGCTCAAATGAGACTAAATGGATCTCCATAGGTCACTGAATACACTTTCTAATAGTCCTACCCATGTACGATTTTGACTTACGATATGGACGAATGACTTATTTTACTCTGAGAGGTCACCGAGTACTTTCGAGCCCCAGTTGACCAAGTTCGACTTTCGAACTGAGCGAAGATTTTTCTATTGTCGAAGTACATCAACTAAGATTTCAAACAATACTTCCCGTGTATGATTCTAACTTATCGTTCAGACAAACGATATGCTTCCATGTGATGATATCCCATCCAAAGGACCAACGTGAGCTTTCGAGCCACATTTGACCCAGAGTTAACTCCCGAACCAGAGACTGGTCCAAAAGACTCTTAAAAATTTCTGAATACCATTCTAATGGTATGCCCCATGCATGATTTGGATCAAAAGATTTCATTATATGATCGTTTTTCTAAAAAAATATGCACGAGACTGTCAATTGGCATGACCATTTCCATGCCTATCGGTAGTGTGCCGAGGGTTACCTGCTAATTGGTAGGGATAGGGGCATGACGATAGGCACCACCACTGAACCTATAGAGAGAGGGCATGATCTCATCCCGAAAGGCACACCTCAGATCCATTGGCATCAGTGATCTATGCAACATTCTATCGAAATCAGCAAAGTTTCCTTATGTGAAATTCCATTTAATCTTAAATTATCATCCTTTTCACATCCAATTTGGTGAAAAACTCGTTCTCTATCATCCAACATTCACATCAAGCTTCAAGGAAATTCATCTAAGATCAAGAACAAGCTTCAATGCTTCAAAGAAGGTCCAAATCTTTCCCTCTCTCTTTAAATTTCTTATTTTTGCATTAAACTCGTAATCTAGTTTTACTTTAGTTCATACACATTAATGTCTTACATTTTTATTAGTATATTTCACATAATTTATTTTCTATAAAAAAAATGAGGGTTACACCAATAAATTCTGAATGGGATTGTCCATCACACTTTTTCAAAACTACAACACATTTTCTTCACACATACGTGTAATAAAATCCTTCTCAACTCTATGGGATAAACCCCACCCCTATGGCGCATGCGAACCACGTGGACTTTGATGCCTTTATAGCCTATGTAGGCATTTCGGATTAAAACCTAAGAATCGAGTCCAATTTTCCAGTTTTCTAAATTTCCAATTTTCCCATTTTCCAATGTTGCTAAAACCCTCCATTTCCACATTTATCATATTCTTGCATTATTATACATATTATTTTTGTAATCCTTTGTTAGCGTTTTATCCAACACATATTATCATTTCATTATAACGATCAATATTATGATGAACACATAAAATTATATTTTATATATATTATTTTGGGAACATTTCCTACGGATGACCTCACTTTTTCTCTTCTATGGTATGAGTTGGGAGATTCCGATCTCTATTATATATACATTCACACACACTTCATAGAGAAATAAATAAAAATAACAACACAAGCCCATGAGAGACCGAAAGGGTGAATGGGTGCTTAACACCTTCCCATTCTATAACTTAGCCCCGAGCCCTTCAAACTATTGGTTTCCTAAGAATCATTTTTTCTTTATTTTTGATCTTTCGAGGAGGCAACATGTTCTTTTGCTTATTTGTGAAAAATAGTCTGGCAACTCCATCTCTTTACATTCACTCCACGCCGACGATGATCGAAGCGTTCCTAAATCAAAAAGGGGAGGAGAACTTTCTTCCCCCTTTCTTTCACTGAACCCCTTTCTTGGGATGAAGGAGAGATAGTGGAATCAGGATGTAAAAATCTTCCCATCGCGATCAGGGATGACCACAGTGGAGACTACACTAGGGAAAATTTCCAATAGAGGGCTAGACTCTATTTTCATGGGTGTTTTGTTTTTCGTGTGTGCGTATGAACCTACATGTATGTTCCCTTTTCTCTCTTCTATTATTTCTTGCACATATATACCTCATGTTTATATCACTGCGCACTCACACACTTGTAGATACTCTTCATGTACACCTCACACTACATGCACCTAGGATAACTTATATCCACATGTTGCACACACCACTTAGAATATCCATGCTTAGGTGTCACTAACAGACACCTCCACTTATCACAGTTGTATATATCCATGCTTACTCACACTTGTTAAACACCTCTTGTAGTTGATCCATTCTCTGGTTCACTACCACACACTCACTTGTACATCTACACACATCACTCACTCTCGCATATCCATGCTTAGTATAGATTTACTTTTTATACTTTTGCATTATCCCCTTCTTAGTATAATGCTCATGCCAAATAAAGATACTCTCTCCATAATATACTAATAAAGAATCATTCATTTTGCACATTATGTCACCAAAGAGCATGGCTATTCACCAAATTTTGTCCCTTAATAGGGGGTCACTTCGTGATGGGCTCTGGTTCGGTAGGTCGCAGTTAGCCTAAGTGACATGACTCTCACATTCCATTGGCCAAGTACCTTCGATGTATATTGAACGGTTCCCCCGTATTGTACCGCTTGACAAAAGTTACAACAAGAGGTATATTGTAGGGAAGTTGTTCACGTACATTGAGTATATCGAATTCCCTCTCACAGTTATTACCCCCATGACGAATATAGTGAGGCAATTCACATACACTTAGGTATATCAAATGTATTGTCCACATACACTGACTACCCTCAAAAGCAAGACGTATATCATGGAAGTAATGCACGTGGGGAACCTTTCCATTTAACCCAACAATTGCATAACCTCATATAGGTATCAAACCTAAGGCACCCATATTTAGTTTGCTGTCTTCTACCCAAAAAGTCTATCAAAATTATTGTTCGTCATGCCACCCAAATTTTCACGCGATCTCGTCTTTTTCAAAATGGGACCCATCCATGAGCCTGGCAATAAGTCCAACCATATTTTTTTACATATTTTTTACATATTTGTTTTTGCATTTAGGTAAACCCAATATAAGTGAGAACATTATTAACATAATAACAATCATGCTGAGGCCCATCTTACATTTTTTTCTTTCTTTCTTCATCAAAAGTGTCAAAAAATATTTTTCCCTTTTTTTTTTATCAAAAATTCCAATAGCATTTTTCCTTCCTTTTACCATAAATCTTTTTCGTTCCTTTTATCCAAAAATATTTTCCATCTTTTTTCTAAAAACATTTTGTCCTTTTCTTTACCAAAAATGTCAAAAACATTTTCCTTCCTTTTCAAAAATAACACTTTCCCCCCATGCTTTAAAAAAAATATAATTTTTCTCCTTCTTATGTCTTCAATGTTTTGTTGAATCGCCCTGAGGCTCTGTCAATTCCCTCTCTAATTTTGATTTCGGAATTCATCTTCATCCACTTTCCATGGAGAACACAGTTCAAGCATCGTATGTGTAGTCGAATTTCATGACAGTCCTAGCCTAACTCACCGCCAAGATTCATAACCTTCAAATCGAGGTTCACCAGACTTAAAAAACTGGGACCCTTTTATCAAAGAGCCCTAGTTCCTCTTACATATCCTTATGGGTTTGTCCGCACCCAAGCCTAGTTGGGTTCTTGAGGAATATCAGCATGCTCCACGTTCCCATCCTGTTATTGGGCCACTGCTAGACTATCCCCCTATGTCGAATCTTACCCAGCCAAGGGATAACCTACTCGTAACTATTGATTTTAAGGAGGAAGAATTGAAAAAGGTCAAGGAAGACCCGAATATGTTAACCAAGAAGTTTGACCAAGTAAGAATCTCTGGGAACTACATGGACTACACCCACATGTCTCCTTATGCTAAAGCGAGGATACTGAAAAATTTCAAGACACCTAACATCAAGATGTTCTGCGTTAGTGTACCCCCAATCATTCATCTCCACAGTTACCACTGAGCCATGACTCTCCTAGGTTCCTCCGAGGAATTAATAGCCCAAATGTTCAAACAGACTTTGAAGGACATTGTTTTCTCCTAGTTCTTCTCTCTCGAGGAATCTAAGAATCCACAGTTGGGAGAATGTTGCCCGCAAATTCATGTCATAGTACAAGTCTAACTAAGAGTTGGAGGTTACCCGCCATAATTTACAGATGCTCGACCATAACCCTGGGAATCAATTAGTAACTTCATAGAAAGGTGGAGAGAGAAAACAACCACTATGACCAACCAATCTTCCAAATAGGAGAAAATCAGCATCATGAAATAAACTTCTTACCCCATGTATGAGCAATGATGGGAGGAGAATACTACCCTCCTTTCTGAGACCTTTGAGAAGAAGGAGTAAAAATGAAAGAAGGTATTGCCAAGACAGAATTTGAACCGAAGAAAATATCTGTACAGTTCACTCCTAGAAAGTATGGAAAGTCTGTCAGTACCGCAGTCTCAATAATCATCAACATCTCTCATCATATAAATTCACGGGCACCCGAAAGCCACCCTAATGCAGTCAAGAAGGAATATGCCAAGCTTCACGCTCCCCTCTCCAAAGGTTACCAGACCCTTTTAAGTCGAAATCTCATCAATCAATTTGACCCTCATCCATTACCAAACCCACTTCCTAAAAATTTGAAAGAAGATGACCATTGTAACTTTCATCAAACTATCGACCATACCACCGACCAATGTTTCAACCTTTAAAATGTAATCCAAGGTATGATCGACTAGGGTATCATCGCCCCACCAGTTAATCCTAACACAAACACTACCCACAATCCACTCCCAAATCATACAAATGCCATCTTCCTAGAAGAAGACCCAGAATTTGATCAGTCTTCTGAGATCATACCAACTAAATCACCCATCATACCCATATGCTCTCCTTAACCTCTTCAAGTGTGACCATATTTTCTCCTACACCCTACCAGTTTTGTCGATCAGGCCATGTCACTCCTTATCAGAGAACGCATCACTGTTCGTACTCATTTTGAGGTAAAGATATGGAATTGTTAGAAGTACTGAACCAACTCCTAGAGTTTGGAATGAAATTTCCCTCTAAGATGACTATTGACTGCCAAAGATTTAGTACACTATTCTTTGAATCCAAAAAATGGGCTCGAGAGTCAGATAATTGTGTTGTACGTATCAATGAAGCCAGCTTGGATGATATCGTCCAAATCATGGTGGACTTATTCTAATAGACCGATGAAATTTGTAGTATGTTTAGACTACTTGATGCTTTGAAACTACAAGGGCGCATGGTCCCTTCACTTCTACATCTCCATATTGAATGGGAGGATTTATATGAAGAGGTCATTGAGGCTGTGGATTGTATTGACTTTTCATGAAAAAATGATGTTGTTACCACCAAATTGGGGGACAAATTCGATGATTCATATGAAGAACAAAGTTCATTGAAGACTGGTCTGATAGTGAGCATACGTGGAATGATATCATTTGAGGATCTACTAGGAGAAATCAAGTAGGTGGATGAACAACTCGAGGTCGATGAGGAGACGAGGTTTCTATTTTTCTCCTCTTCTGTGAACCATATGACTAGGTCAAGGAGGCATTACCAAGTTCAAAACTTGCAACCGTTAGTGATAAACAAAGGAAAAGGTGTTGATAATATTTTTATGCCAGAAATAACCCTCAAAGAGAGAAAGATCCTCGATCATTTAAAGAAGAACCAAGCTAACATCACTCTATGGGGATTCTTTATGTGTTCCCAGCTTCATCGGAATGTGTTGAACAAACTACTCTCCGTCCCCACAGTTCCTCCTTCAACTACACCAGAAGAAGTAGTGAATCTGATTGAATCCCTAACATCAACTTCAATTTTCTCTTCCTTTAAAGAATAAATCCCTAAGATTGGGCCAAATCATAATTGTGCGCTCAATATCTCTACCGAAGTCATGGGAAAGACTGTCCCTCCCTTTCTTATCGATAATGGATCAGCTCTTAATGTCTGCCCCTTAAGAACCCTTAATTTCTTGGGACTAAAAGTGAGCGGCCTTGCTCCAACCTCTATTGTTGTACGTGCTTATTATAATAACCATTTAGAACTAGTGGGATCTATAAATCTTACAATAGGGGTCGACCCTATAAACCCTGGTACTGAATTCAAAGTCATCGACATCCCATATTGTAATAATCTGTTTCAATTTGACTTATTTCTTTCATTAAAAACTAAAGTTCTTCACTAATGGAAAATGTCATCACCATCCTGGGCGATGACGATAACGCCGAAAATGTAAGCACCAGTAATACAATACTTGAGATACAACATGAGGCGAATGATATGCTTCCGTAAGGTTTTCGAGTCGAACAACTTCCACGCCTAGAAGGGGACGGTTACAAAGATGAGGTTTGTCTGGAGTATAACCCTCATGGAAAAATCAATGTGATCCACATGTTAAAAAACATGCACTTTGTAGGAGGGTTGTGAGACTGGAGTCTATGAATAACTGGAAAGGGTGAGGCGTGACCCACTCCAATGGACACTGTCTACAAGTCTTCAAGGTCTCCTCGTGCAACTTCTGAAGAAAACTTCTCCTTCTGGTAACAATGGAACTCAAGCTTCAACTCACTCCCTGCAAGAAGATGAACTTTCACAGCAAAAATACCAATTTTATCAAGGGAAACACCTGAGAGTGATGGCTGTCAGTGGGGAGTGAAGGAACAAGGCACTCAACACTATGAGAATGAGCAGGGAGAGAATACTAGGTAGGTGTGGTGATATTTTAGCAGAGTAACAGTGCAATTTTTCTTGTCTATCTTTTGACCTTGCCCAGAGGTCTATTTATACATGGGCGTAAGGGGTGAGCTGGCGATTTTGGGCGCCAAAATTGAGAGAGTTGGTGGGGAACAATGTCTGAAGTGTACCATTTGTCCCTACCTGCAGGCAGCCTACCTGTCCCCTCTGCAGGCGCCACCTGGCGCCGACCAAAACCCAAAAAGCACATATGTCCCCTAATGGAACCAAAATAGCAGATTTTGGTAGTTATCTTTTGAAACGGTAACTTGTGGTACAATTTTGCAAATCTTTGAGAGAGGAGACCTTAGGGCCTCCTCCCCTCTAAAAGTGTTATTTTTCTTGAGAGGGACCTCGAGGACCCACTTTTCTGGAAAAGTCATTTTCTTGTAAAGAGTTTACTTCTAGTGAGTAGCCAGCTCTTTGGCTGCTCACTTCACTTGTGACCAAGTGTGCCGTGTGTGCGGTCCCGAGTGACTTCTGGGTCTTCCTACTAGTATTCTCTCGATCCTATAGTGCTAAGTGGTTGAGCTTGCTCAACCTACCTTGTCCCTCAGCCGCCAAGCCAAAACTCCCAGGAGGTCCCGACGCGCCTGTTCGAGCCCTGCTTGCTCGACTAGGCTACCTGTACAAGAAAGTAAAGTGTTAGTGTTGTTGTTCATTTAGAGACTGCTGTTTCATGATCAAAATTCCTGTAGCAGCACTTCTCGAATAACATTTCTGCAGTGACCCTTGCAGTGGCGCTGACGCTTGAAGCGGCGCTGACCCTTGTCCTGGCGTCGTTGCTCGGAGTGGCGCTGATGCTGTGAGGCGGCGCCGACCCTTGTTGCGGCACCGACGCTCGAAGTGGCGTTGACGCTTGAAGTGGCGCTGACGCCTGAGGTAGCGCTGACATGTGAGGCGGCGCCGACCCTTGTCCCGGCGCCAACGCTCGAAGTGGTGCCGACGCTCGAAGTGGCGCTGACGCTCGAGGTAGCGCTGATGCTTGAATCGGCGCTGACATATGAGGCAGCACCGATCCTTATCCCGGCGCCGACGCTCGCAGTGGCGCCGACGCTCGAAGTGGCGCTGATGCCCGAGGTAGCGCTGATGCTTGAACCGGCGCTGACATGTGAGGCAGCGCCGACCCTCGTCCCGGTGCCGATGCTCGAAGTGGCACCGACGCTCGAAGTGGCGCTGACGCCCGAGGTAGCGTTGATGCTTGAACCGGTGCTGACAGGTGAGGCAGCGCCGACCCTTGTTGCGGCACCGACGCTCGCAGTGGCGCTGACGCTCGAAGTGGCGCTGACGCCCGAGGTAGCGTTTATGCTTGAACCGACGCTGACATGTGAGGCGGCGCCGACCCTTGTCCCGGTGCCGATGCTCGAAGTGGCGCCGACGCTCGAAGTGGCGCTGACGCCCGAGGTAGCGCTGATGCTTGAACCGGTGCTCACAGGTGAGGCGGCGCCGACCCTTGTTGCGGCACCGACGCTCGAGGTGGCGCCGACGCTCGAAGTGGCGCTGACGCCTGAGGTAGCGCTGAGGCTTGAATCGGCGCTGACATGTGAGGCGGCGCCGACCCTTGTCCCGGCGCCGACGCTCGAAGTGGCGCCGACGCTCGAAGTGGCGCTGATGCTTGAATCAGCACTGACATGTGAGGCGACGCCGACCCTTGACCCTGCGCCGATGCTCGAAGTGGCACCAACGCTCGAAGTGGCGCTGACGCCCGAGGTAGCGCTGATGCTTGAACCGGCGCTGACAGGTGAGGCGGCGCCGACCCTTGTTGCGGCGCCGACGCTCGAGGTGGCGCCGACGCTCGAAGTGGCACTGACGCCTGAGGTAGCGCTGAGGCTTGAATCGGCACTGACATGTGAGGCGGCGCCGACCCTTGTTGCGGCGCCGACGCTCGAAGTGGCGCCGACGCTCGAAGTGGCACTGACGCCTGAGGTAGCGCGGACGCTTCATAATGGCTTTTGGGCTTGTTGGTGACCCTCGCGGGTATCTCTCGGATGTTATTTAATAAAAAAAGCATATTTATTTTATTTTGCTTTTTTTCCTGTTTATAACACCCTTCTACATTAGCCCCTCGTGCAAAGATTTTTTGGTTGGGTAGACTAAAAAAACTTTGTACGCTATAAATCTGATTTCAATAATTATATATATATATATATATATATATATATATTTTCTGAGGGATCCTTCGATCATTAAATTCTGTGTCCCTTTATCCGAGGTATTTAATTTTTGAGAACCCACGCGTCAGTGTGGGAACTGTCATCTCATCATTTGGGAAAAAAAGATCATCAACTTTTTGCCTTCCTGCACGTTTTCCCATTTTGGTGCAAAAAGCATAAGCCCCTTATCTTGGGGTCCTTCATCTTCTTCAACCAAAACATAAGCATCTTTAGGTTTGTAGTGAGAGAAAGTGAGAGAGGGATTCTTTTAAAACCCCATAGCCACCCATCTCCTTTTTTTCACTCCAACCTTCCCAACTATCATATCCTCTCATCCATGGATTCCCAACCAAAGAATGTATCTCCAAATGTAAGCAACTCTAAAACACCCAAAGCTATAAACTCCATGCCTTCTCCATTGTCTGTTTCTACCATTTCTATGGCCGAAAGTTTTGTCGCCGGCGACTCTTGGCCGCGGGTACCTCTCGGCGTCAATGTGTCGTCCGCCGTACCTGCGTTTTCCAATTTTGGGACGAGGTCTCTCATGGATTTCTCGCCCCCTCTCTCGGCACCTTCGTCATTTTGTTTGAGTTCCCCAATGATAAGGGGTGCCTCAAGCGAGGCTCTACTGCCGGCAAGGGTTCTCGCGGCTGATTGCGATATGCTTGGGGATCACGGTGTCTCGCCCCGTCTGGGCAGGGGAGAGGATTTTTTTTATCGAGAAGGCTGCTGTCCCAGGGCCTCGCCCGATCTCGCCAACAGATCCCCCATCCCAGGGTATCTCGCCTCGCTCAAGGCCTCGCGACGGCACTCTTTTTCAGCGTAACTTGTCCTCAAGCCGAGACCTCACGTGCTCGGGGTCCTCGCTTCAAAGCTCTTCGCCAACGGATACTCCCTCCACGGGTCTCTCGCCCCTTTCAAGTCCTCGTGACTTTGGCGGTTTCCAATGAGACATGTCTCACCCCATTCTAGACCTCTCGCACTCGGGGTCCGCGTGCCCTTGTTCCTTATCTGTCGGTTTTACATTCGGGGGTTTCTCGCCCGCGATGAATTTTTGTGGAAGTTCCTTGCGTGATGATGTTTCTTCTACGGGTATCTCGATGCCAGTTACCTTTGGCAGCGACTCCTCGCGCATCCCGTCGTTGGTGTCTGGGGGTGTCTCGACCTTGAGCATCTCGGCGCCCACGAGTTTTTCTGAAATTTATCCAATTGATGTGGATAAGGGTATCTCAGATTTTTCTGGCGTCATCGGTGGTTCCTTGCTCGTTGAGCTAGGCGCGGGGAGTTCTTTGTCTGTTGAAGATGAGTTTGGAGGAAGGGTGGTCTCGACGAGTTTTAGTGCTGACGCTCGTATTTCTCCTTCGGGTGTCTCGATGCCTTTGCTTGATTCTGAAATGGGCATTTCAGCTTATGGCGCCTCAAGACTTGGTCTCGCATCCACAGGTCTCTCATTTGTGGAAGGTGGTGTATCTACCTTTTGTCACCTCAGGGGTTCCGTGACCCAGGGTATCTCGACGACTATTAGTGTTACGGAGAGCATGCCACTGCCCAGGGGCTCTTCCTATGATTATGATGGGGTTTCTGCCTCCACCTCTTTTTTTACGAGAGGGGACCCCGGGAGTCTCTCACTCGGAGTCCCCCCTAGGGTGAGTTCTTTTCTTGAGCCAATGGCTCTGGGTGGTTCGTCAGCTACGCCAACTTCCGCTCAGGCATGGAAGGACTATATGCGCATTCGTCAAGGGCGGGATTTTGGTATTTATCGTCGTGCTCCCTTTTTTGGTCCTGCTGATTTTGGGATTTTGGGGAAACATTTTCGGGCGCTGTTCTCGAGCGTTCTCATGCGGGATTAACCGAGTCTGCTGATCTTCCTACTATTTTTCCGGATTCAATTCTCCAAGTCCGAGTTGACCGTGGTGACTTTCCTTATTCCAATGTTGAGGTTAAAACCCCCGGTGGACCTACAGAGGAGTGGGCCAGTTGGGTTGACTATGTTCTGAGCGTTTCTGATTACGTGGCTATTCTTAGGAAGGTGGGGCTCTTCACTGCCATCAGCAGTCTGAAGTCCTGCACCCTCTTTAAACACGGTTCTTCGCTCAATCTCTTATTGTCCCGGTGGAGTATGGAGTCTCACACCTTTGTCACGGGCTGGGGGGAATTTACTGTTACTCTAGAAGATATATGTGAGTTGTACGCCCTTCCTTTCTTTGGGCAACAGTTCTTTTCTGATGACTGTGAGCACTCCCTAGAGTAGGAGTTACGGTCATCTCTCGGGGAGTTCTCGAGATATGTGGCCATAAATGTAACGGGTCATTTCAAGCATTCCTTTGCCAAGTGGCAAAGATATTGGTTCAGAGACTTTGAGCAGTTGCCAAAGGGGGAGACTTCTCGTGCAGCGCCCAGATCACAGGATGGTCCTAAGCTTCACTCTCCTGCACATTTAGCCGCTTTCCTCATTACGTTCCTGACTCGGTTCCTTCTTCCAGGTAAGCCTGAAGATTGTCCTCGCGAACTTCTTTTTAGATTGGCTGCGCGATTGTCTCGCGGTAGACCAGTACCCATGGCTGCCCTGACCTTGGGTTCTCTTTACACCTGGATAGACCGAGCACACATAGATGTAGAGAGGTCCTGTTGTCGGTATGATGTTGCTAATCATGTCAACGCCCCTCTCTTGATGGCCTTTTTGTTTGAGCACTTCCCCCACTTTACTTCAGGGGCTCACGCTTGTCACAGCGACGCTGCGAGGCTTCTTCGGTGGCATAAGAAAACTCCCAAGCAGTCTTTGGGAATGTTGATTGATGATATCAAGGAGTTTCAGTTTCGGCCTTATACCAAGCGCCCTGGGGGTACTTTCAGCTGGCTTTCTTTCCCTGGTGATGGCGGAACCTTCTATTGTCCTTCCGCAGTGGGGTCAGTTTCCACGTGTCCTCATATTAATGTGGTGACGATGCTCTTACCATGTCACCTTCCTTCTTGGACCGAGTTAGGTCCCCGTGCTGAATTTTACAATTTCGAGAGGGCAAGACGACCGTTTGGTTATGATCAGGGCGTCCACACTCCTCCTCTTCCTACCTACGGCAGTCATTCTGAGGCATTCTCCGAGGCGTGTACGAGCTTTACTCTTCAGGGGTTATTCCGCAGAGTCAGTGGTTTGGGCGGTCTCTATGTGCCTCCCAGTGATTATCACCCTTCATTCACTTCATCTTGGTTCCTTCTTTGGCAGCAGCAGGTTCGTCTTATTCGAAAATGTGTAGTTGGCCCTCCTCATGAGACTAACCCCATTAAATATACTAGAGCTCAGTTTTTGGTCAGGCGGACGCAGAAAGATCCTTGGTTTCTCAGTACCACCTCTATGCCACCCTTGGAGCAGGCCATCCCTATTTTAGTGAAACCTCTCTTTGACGAGTCACTTCCGCCTCCGTCGACTGAGCTCCCCCCTGTGAAGTCTAAAAGCCAACCAAAAAGCAAAGGGAGGGCGGGTACCTCTACTACCAGCAAAAGGAAACATCCTGATGCCGATGTTTCCAATTTTGTTCCTGCTACTACTGCTTCTCCTCCTTCTTCTCCTGTGAGTACCCGGGCTGCGAAGAAAAAGAAAGGAAGTGGCGCTGACATAGCTGCTTCATCTACGGTGGATCAAGAGTCCAACACTGGCAACCTTGGTGCAGGGGGGACTTCTCAAGTAGTGACAGGGAAAGGTTACTCCTCCCCGAGCCTTACTTCCCAGGGGACGCGGGTCGTGTCCATTCCTATTGCGGAAGGTACTATATCACCCCATCCTTTACTTAGTGGAACCAGTTCTCACGGAGTTCTTTCATCTCCCCCCCCCCTTCATTGGAAGAGGAACTAGTTGATTATGGAAGCACCCCTTCCTATGACGACCATAGTTCTTCTTCGGGTGATATGGGCGGACTGAGTTCCCATAACGAAAGCACTGCTGACACTTATGCTTTGTTATCAGTCTCTAGAGAGTCTTCTAGCGATGACGAGGCCTCCCGTTCTCCTGGGGGGGGGGCTAGCCCCACCCATCTCCCTTATAGCCAGACTACGCGCCCTGTTACTGTAAGCGTTCTCCCTTCATTTGTCTATATTTTTTTGCATATGATTTTCTTTCTTCCCTTCATCATATATATGTATATATTTTTCATTCAAAGCATTCTGTTATATTTGTGCAGGCCACTTCCATCGAGGCAGGTAGTTCTCCTCTTCCCCCACTACGACCGACGCCCTTTCAGTGGGAGAGGAACTCCATGCCCATTTCCTCCCGAGGCCTATTTAGAGATGTTTGTTGTTTCCTTAGTTCATTTAACATATGTTGTAATTTATTCATCTTCTAACTGCCTTTCGATTGCGTACACTGTCATATCCTCACAGCTTTCGTCCGTGCATTTTACCGTCTCTCGGACCACCCCTGTGGCTTCCCCTTCTCCTCAGGTATGCCTCGTTATTTTCAAAATTTTCATTGCGTCATTTCCTTTTGTATTCCTTCTTTTTATTTACCCATTTATCATGCGTAGAGAGTTGTGTCTTCGGGCGTTGCCACATCGTCCTCTCTTGTCTCGGTGGTGGGTACTTCTGCAGCTGAGCCCCTGGAGGGCTCTTCATCCGAGGTAGTATTTATTTTTTTGAATATTTGTTTCCTCTCAGCAAGAGTCTTAATGGCTCTTGGACTTTCTTCTCAGGAAGGGGATCCTCCCTTAGCTGGCGTTATTGCCCCAGGTTTATCCTCTTCGGGGAGAATTTCTATCCCTAGGGTCCGCGTATCTATGGATGGTAGATCTTTGGTTCAGGCGATTTCTCGTGGCCCAATATTTACCGTGGCCTCCACCAGTGAGCCCACACTTCAGGTCAGTCCTTTCTGTTGAAGCAATGGGATCTCCTTTTCCTCGAACATGCAGTAAACAACGCATTTTCATTCTTTGCAGGCCATCAGTACAGCCCCTACTGCGCCGACCGTCTTTTTTCGCGCTTCCCCCTTAGATGGGGTTCAGGTATTCTTTTATTTTCTTAGTTCTATTTTCTTATCTGTCCAGCCTGTGCTTATCGTATCCCTCTTTTACTTTGTCGCAGTTATCCCTTGGCGCTGTTTCGAGAGCGGCTCCTGCCACTGCCGTTTCAGCAGCCCCTATACAAGGGCTGGTTTGTCCTGTCGCTGCGCCTCTTCAGGTAGCTATCCCTACGGTGCCTGAGGTTGAGGTAGCTTCTTCGGAAGTATTGGTCACTGAGGCAACCTCTTCTGGAGCATCGATCAGTGTTGTTGCCCCTACAGGGGCCCCTGCTCCTCCTTCTATGACCGTTGCGGAGGGCATTGTTCAGGTACCGTGTATAAGAGTATCTACTTTCCTCCTTCTTGCACATACTATGCAAGCATTCTCATTTCACCCTTGTCTCATTGTTTCCAGGTGCACGAGAGTACTCTCATGACTATTGAGGCTGGCAGTGGGGCCGCTGTAAGAGAGGTATTAGACTGGCATACCCCCTCTTTTTACTTTTCCCCTACTTTCTTCTTGTGTGTATTGTGCAAGCATTCAAATAACACCCTTGTCTCATTGTTTCCAGGTGTATAAGGATACTCCGGTGACTGTGGAGTCTGGCAGCGGGGCAGCTGTGAGAGAGGTATTAGACTGGCATACCCCCTCTTTTTACTATTCCCCTTTTCTTTTCTTCTTGCGTATACTGTGCAAGCATTCCCATAACACCCTTGTCTCATTGTTTCCAGGTGTATGAGGATACTCCGATAACTGTGGAGACTGGCAGCGGGGCAACTGCGAGAGAGGTATTAGACTGGTATACCCCCTCTTTTTACTATTCCCCTTTTTTTCTTCTTGCGTATACTGTGCAAGCATTCCCATAACGCCCTTGTCTCATTGTTTCCAGGTGTATGAGGATACTCCGGTGACTGTGGAGTCTGGCAGCGGGGCAGCTGTGAGAGAGGTATTAGACTGGCATACCCCCCTCTTTTTACTATTCCCCTTTTTCTTCTTGCATATACTGTGCAAGCATTCCTATAACACCCTTGTCTCATTGTTTCCAGGTGTATGAGGGTACTCTGATAACTGTGGAGACTGGAAGTGGGGCAACTGCGAGAGAGGTATTAGACTGGCATACCCCCTCTTTTTACTATTCCCCTTTTTTTCTTCTTGCGTATACTGTGCAAGCATTCCCATAACACCCTTGTCTCATTGTTTCCAGGTGTATGAGGATACTCTGGTGACTGTGGAGTCTGGCAGCGGGGCAGCTGTGAGAGAGGTATTAGACTGGCATACCCCCCTCTTTTTACTATTCCCCTTTTTCTTCTTGCGTATACTGTGCAAGCATTCCTATAACACCCTTGTCTCATTGTTTCCAACTGTATGAGGATACTCCGATAACTGTGGAGACTGGTAGTGGGGCAACTGCGGAGGGAGATCACAGTTCTGAGCTCACTCCTTTAGTCGGTGATGTTGATTCTGGTGGGGAGTCTTCTTTTCTTCCCTCTGAGGCGGGGTCTCGCCACTCCGAGGGCGATGATGAAACAGAGGACGCTGCGACTATTTCTAGTAGGCTATGGCGTGAGGAGTTACCAGGCCGCTTCAGGGTACATGAGCGTCAGCTCTTGGATCTCATCTTGGAGCACCATCCCGAGACGTTCACTTCTCAGAGTATACTCCACGTTGACAGTCTTACGGCCATCTACTTGAGGGCTCTTGCCAGCCATGTTCATGAGTTCTTGGCTACCTCCCCTGCTAAGCTGACTAGCTCTTCTATCTTGCTATTCTTGGATGCTCTCCGCGACTTACAGCATTTCTATCATTTTCGTTTGGATTGGCTTGACGCAGGGGTTCGCCCCTTCCCGAGTGTTCCTTTCCGAAAGATAGTGAGGTTTCACATGTCCCGGCGGTCCAGGGTTGAGCAACGACACACTGAGGCTACGAGGATCCGGAATCAGATCGCCCTATTGCAGGTGAAGCTTGCTAGACTTGAGTCTGGCGATGAGGAGGATGATGCTAAATCCGTCAGGTTGGAGGAAGAGTTTCTACGGGAGGCTGGTCCGTCATATGCTGGCACCATCGCGCGCGATGATTTATTTTTTGTGGTTTCTAGCCGATAGGCTACTTCTTCCTTTGTAGTGTTCAGAATTCTATGTGTACATCACTTATCATTCCTGTATGAGACACTTTGTTTCTTCTGCACTTTCTTTTTCTTTTGTTCTCCCTTTATGCTGTGGGTGTTTGTTTTACATGACTTGCTCTAATTTCTGTGAGCCTTTAGTCTACTGGTGGCTACCCCATATACTGCGGGGTATTTGCATTGATATGAAAAGTTATGTATTATTATATTGTACACATTTTTTTTTTGAAAATGCACCTCTTGTAGCTGTGACTTTCTTGGGTTGCCCCTCCTGTCTGTGGGGGTATTCCTACATATTACTGCTTATAGTCGTAGAGGCTGGGCTGGAGAGGAGGGTGACCCCCGCCTCTTTCCGGAAGCCTGATTTTATTATAAAACTGTATTAATTTATGTCTGGGGGACTTTGCTCAGTATACTTTCTCTTAGGATGGACTTACCTCCCAAGTGTAGTGAGCAAAGTTCCCGACCTCTTTTTTTTTTTTTTACTCTCTTCTAACTTAATAGGGAGCGTAAATGTATATATAAATGAGTAAGCAAAGTAATCGTCAAAATGACCAAAAGTGTTGCTATTTCATTTCTTTTACTTTTGTCTACCATTTACAGTGTAGTATTGCTTCAAAAAAAAAAACTTTTCTGGTGTAGAAGCAATCCTTGACATCCGTTGCCGACATGCAAAATACAAACAAAACTTGTTAGTTATTACTAAGCATAGTACCTCTTCACCCACTTGCAGTTGATGGACTGGAGGCAATCACTCTCAGGTTCTGATATCTGGCAGTAGCCCGACTTCCCCACTCCTCTGACAACAAAAGGGCCTTCCCAGTTAGGTTGGAATTTTGACGCCGACATGCTACGGAGATGGTTGGTTGATGCTCGCAGGACTAGATCTCCCACTTGGAATTCCCTAGGCTTAACCAAATTTTCATAGGCCCTGGACAGTTGCTGAGTGTAGACTTTGAAATTCTCTCTCGCCTTGTCCTTGTGCTCATCTAGTGCCTCTAATTGCACATGCCTTGGGTCTGGGATGAGCCCATTGCTAAGAGAAATTCTGGCTGAAGGTACCGCCAGTTCCACTGGTAGGACAGCTTCGGTCCCATATACTAGAGAGAAGGGAGTGAACCCCGTTGGCTTTCTTTTCGAAGTACGGTAGGCCCATAACACCATAGGCAATTTCTCATCCCATGCTCCCGGCATGTCTTCTATCATCTTTTTCAGAATATTTATCAGGGTCTTATTAGTAGCTTCCGCTTGGCTATTGCCCTTGGGGTAGGATATGGTTGAGTTATTATGCACAATCTTATACTTGTCCGTGAGGAGGGCCATCTCTTTGCATACAAATTACTTCCCATTATCCGTTAGGATCACTTTGGGTATACCAAACCTATATATGATATACTCCTTTATAAACTGGGTTACCACTTGGGCAGTGACCCTCCTTAAAGGAATGACCTCCGCCCATTTGGTATACAATTCTGTAGCCACAATGATAAAGGCCTTGCCATGAGATGCTTGGGCGATCTTACCCACCAGGTCGAACTCCCATGTGTGGAAGGGATAGGGGGTTTCCAAGCTTTGTAGGCTGACGGTGGGAGCGTGCACCATGTTTCCGTGCACCTGGCATGCTCTACACTTTTTCACGTATCCAATGGAGTCGGCCTCCATGGTCGGCCAGTAGTATCCCAACGTCATCAGCTGATCATACATCTTGGCGCCTCCCATGTGGGAGGGCTCATGAGCTTCTTTCAGCACCCTTTCCACTTCCTCCTTGGCTACGCATATTAGCGCCTTCCTATTATACCCTTTCCTATACAACTCCCCTTTGACCAAGTAGAAACGTGGTACCCTTTTTCTAAGGTAAATTTCATCCGCTCTCTCGGCGGGCAGCTCCCCATTCTTCAGATATGCTAGGTACGGCTGTCTCCAATCTTTGAAGGCTTCCACAAAGTTAGCCTCCGTCGGTTGATCAAAATTAGCTTGGCACTTTAAACAACTTTGTTCCAAGCGGGCCGCTTCTACGCTCATGGAGGGCCAAAAATACCCGCTTCGCTGCAGTCTTCTGTAAAGGGGGATATCTGTATCTCCACAGTGCCTCTGGTGCATTTCTATTAACCTCTCCTTGGCTTCTTGCTCCACTACGCAACGTTCTAGAAACCCTCCGGGACTCTTGAAATAGAGAGTTCCCTGTAGCACATGATAGTTGGCTAACTCCAATATTTTCATTGGCCCTTCCCTGGTTTCAAGTTGCCTCTCCACCAGATGCCTCCAGTCTTCCGGCTCGTCACTTGGGAATAAGGACTTTACGGTAGTAGGCACCGTTCTCCGCCTAACTGTGTTGGTTGCTTCGGAATCCTCCATGTCCAACTTTTGTGCTATGGTGGCGAGCGCGTCAGGGTGCCTGTTCATCGTTCGCACCTGCCTCTCCATAGTTACTTCCAAGAATTGTCTCAGCAGTCGTTGGATGATGTGTCTGTACGGCGCTAAGTTGGCATGTTTAAGGGAAAACTCTCCATTGACCTGCCTTACCACCAGATTGGAGTCTCCTCGTATACACAGTACTCTGATCCCTCTTCTGAGCGCTTCCAACATCCCTAGAATGTGGGCTTCGTACTCAGCTTTATTATTTGAGCATTTAAAATCTAACTTGAAAGAGAGGGTAATCTTCTCCTTCCCATCCGACAGTATGACGCCAGCCCCACCTGTTCCTTGTGCACTAGAACCATCAAATTCCATAAACCACTTCTTCACCTCCTCCGCCATGCATGCTTGGAAACTTTCTCCGGGTAGCTCTTCATTAGGTGGTTCGAAAACCCCACTCGGGAAGTGGTCCAGCAGATCTGCTACCGCCTGGCTCTTAATGGCTTTAGGCACTACGCACTTTAGATCATATTCTGACAAGATCAAAAACCACCTTGCTGCTCGTCCCACGAGTATAGTCCGCGCGAGGAGGTACTTGATGGGATCACACTTGGTGATTATGTGAATGGTGAAGGCTAGAAGGTACTGTCTCAACTTCTGGGCTAAAAATACCAGCGCCAGGCAGTGCCTCTCAACGCTGGTGTATCTCGATTCTGTCCCGGATATTACTCTTGATAGGTAGTAAACCGGCCTTTCCATTCCTTCCTTCTCTTGCTCCAAGAGGGCCCCTATCGACCTCTCTGTAGAAGTGAGGTAGAGCAGCAGTGGCGCTCCGACTTCGGGGGGAATCATCGTGGATGGAGAGGCTAGTATTTCTTTAATCTTTTTGAACGCACTCTCTTGCCTCTCTCCCCAAACCCACTTGGCTTTGTCTTTTAGTAGAGGCGCGAATGGATGAGTTACTTCTGCCAACGCAGGTATAAACCTCCTAAGGTAGGATAACTTTCCCAGGAAGCTCTTAAGTTGTCTCTGACTCTTGGGCGGTGGCATCATCACAATGACTTTCATCTTCTCTGCATCCACTTACACTCCTTGTCTATTTACCACAAAACCTAAGAATTTCCCTGCAGTAACCCCAAAGGCACACTTTGAGGGGTTCATTCTCATCTTATACTGACGACACCTCTTGAATACTCTCCTGAGATCCTGAATGTGCTTGTTTTCTTTCCTAGACTTCACCACCAAATCATCCACATAGAATTGTAGTATGTCATGAAATAAGTCGTGAAAAATTGCCATCATGGTCCGCTGGTATGTGGCCCCAGCATTCTTCAACCCGAAGGGCATGACTGTATAGTGAAAGTTCCCTAACGGCGTGCGAAAGGCAGTCTTTTCTGCATCGGCGTGGTCCATCTTGATCTGGTTATACCCAACATACCCGTCCATGAAGCTATACATCTCATGTCCCGCGATGGAATCCACTAAGCTGTCTATGCTGGGTAGTGGGAATTCATCCTTAGGACAGGGCCTGTTCAAGTCGCGAAAGTCTACACAGATTCTAATTTGGGTCTTGTCTTTCTTTGCCACTGGCACTATGCTGGACAGCCATATGGGGTGCTGAATAGGCTTGATGAACCCTGCCGCTAACAACTTCTCCACCTCAGCCTTTATTTTTAAATCAAGGTCTGCTTTATATGTGCGTGTGGCTTGCCTTACCGGAAGGGCGTTGGGAAGGATGTTCAATCTATGAGAGCTCACTTCTGCGTCTATTCCTGGCATCTCCGTGTACTTCCAAGCAAATACATCAGTGAACTCCTTAAGTAGCTCAATGAGCTCTTCCTTCTGCTTCGGTTCCAGGCACTTGGAAATTAGGATGGGTCTACTCTCGCCCTCTTCTGACCCCAACTTGATTTCCTCTAACTCCTGCAGCTGCTCTCTGGGTCCGTCTTGCATGCACTCCGGCGCCTCTTCTGGTTATTCCACATACTCAACAATATAGGATTCATCAACAATAAAACATTCGGGTGCCGGGTCGATGCTCTCGTCCCAGAACATCGCCCGCGCAGACCGTTATAAACGGTAGATGACCTTTCCATTGGGCAAAACCACTTTCTTGCAAGTTCGAGGAGGTCTAGCTACCTCCTCTTGCCTTTTTCTATGTGGGGAATTATCCTTTCCCCTAGACGATCATGAACGGATTTTTTCTGCGGGGCCCTTCCCTCAGCTATCTTGCTTCCTGCTAGCTTTCTTGTTGAGACCTTTCTTTCCTCGTCCAACTCGGTGTAAAAGGAAGCATCTACCAGGTGGGCCTCCTCAACGGCGAAGGGTCTCTGCGTGGCCTTGATCACTATCTCTGTACCTCTAATATTTGCCTTCGCGCACTGATGGTAGGTGGAAGGCACTACGCCATGAGTGTGCATCCACACCCTTCCAATGAGTAATTGGTAGCTGGTGTCAGCGTTAATAACATGAAATTTGATGTGGGAGGTGAAATTTCCCAACTTAATTCCCACATTCATGTATCCGATTGACTGCATTCCGGCGTTGTCGAATCCGGAAATTACTAGCGGTACCGGAACCAACTTCTCTTGGTCAATTCCCGTTTCATATAATGTGCTGATGGGCATGATGTTAATGGATGCTCCTCTATCCATCAACGCCCTAGGAAATGAGACTCCATTAATTATGGTTGTGACGTACAACGGGCGGTTGTGGAAGTAGGGCACTGCCCTATCCGCTTCTGAAAACACCATTTCTGAGGTATACTTCTTAATCATCCTTCCGATTGGCCCCTGCCAATTTAACGAAGGGTCTCCCTACTGCTGCACCGCCTTCAAGATTTTCCTCGTGATGGACACCCTCGTGTCGTACTTCACCCCTATCTGGTCGAAAAACCACTTGAACTTGGGGCTCCTCGCTACGGCCTCACATTCAAAATCTAAGTCTACCTCGTACGTCTAGGCACTTCAAACATACTCCGCTTCAGAGGTCCGTCCCTCGTCTAGAGCGAGGATGACGTCTGCCTCGCCTTCTGAGAGAGCGACTTCCTCAGCTTCACCACTCCCACTTTCATACTCCGGAGTGAAGAACCACTCCTCTCGCTTTCTTTCTAGCTGAAGTCTGCTTAGTGACAGATTTTCTAACTCCTTGCATAACTGCTCGCCATTCTCCCGCTTCACAAGACTTCTCGTAGCTTCTTCGTCGTAGGAAACTACCATGTTGGCAGTTCCAAAATGATGCATAGGGAGTGGGTTCTCGTTAACGTCCACGGGGGGTATCTGCAAGGTACCGCTGGCCATCTGCTCACCAATGATCCTTCTCAAGTAGTAACAATCCTTGGTAGAGTGTTGCACTCATTGGTGCAATTCGCAGTACTTCGGATTGGCCTTGTCAGCTGCAGTGGGTGTCTCTCCTTTTAGGTTGGGAGGTCCTACTACGCCTTCTCGCACCAAGGTGCGGTAACAATCCATGGCCTCCGCTACGCTGCACGGTAGTGGCAGCGGGACATCCTCCCCAAACTTTCTCTTATTGCCGGGACTGTCAGTCTTGGCCCCGGGGCCTCCCTTCTTCCCTTTGTTACTCCCGTCCACATAGTTAACCGCTTGCCTTCTCGTAACTTGAAACCTCCCGGGAGTCAGTGGAACTTGTGTCCTCCAACCCGGGGCTCTCGGTTTGATTATCGTAGCTATGTTGCTGGCGGCCCTGGTGAATTCTCTGAAAGTTTCGTCTCTAGTTTCGTTGATCAAATGCAACTTGTATTCTTCCAGGAGTCCTTCCACACATATCTGCAGAAACCTGGCCTCCTCCACGTCCTCGTGAACATCTAAGGCCCTCTCGCGAAATCGCTTGATGTAGTGCATCAACTCTTCTCCTGGCTTCTGGACCTCTTGCGCCAGGTGCCTCAGTGTAAATTCATCCTCCGCTACAAAAAACTTCTGAAGGAACTTTCTGTGCATCTCTTCCCAAGTAGGGACGCTGTTAGGCGTCAAGCGGGAATACCATGTATAAGCTTTACCATTGAGAGTTTTAGAGAACTCCCTCAATCTCAGGTTCTTGTCGCCAGCGTGTACTCCCAGGTACTCGACGAACCTCTTCACGTGTTCTCGAGGGTTCTCCCCCCTACCGCCAAACTTGATAAATTTTGGTGGGATATACCCCTCAGGGTATGGGTTCTCACTTATATCCTGTGGATAGGGGTCTTGTAACTCCTCGTATAGATAGGAACCCTCTCTTTGAGAGGAGGAGAGGAGCTTCCTCACTTCTTCCATAGTAACAACCTTGGAGGGTGATTCCTCCAAACATGTGGTTTTAAGAACTGGAGAATCTGTTGGCGTCAGGACCTGCTCCGGCGCCGCCTTCAGAGACGGAATCGTCTCTGCCGGAATCGTAATGGGAGTGGCTACCTCTCCAGAAGGGGCGGCAGCAGGTGTCACACAACCTTGACCCAAGTTTGATAGGTCCACGATGTTTTGCTTTAAAAAGTCAAAAAACATTGCCATAAGGTTCATACCTGCCATTGGAGCCACTGCCGGCGAACTGGTCTAGCCTCCCTGAGGCGCTGGCGCCTTGGCTCCGATCACCACCACTTCTTCCTGAGTAGTCTGGTCACTGTGAGCTCCATTACCAGATGGAATGTCCTCAAAAACCAACTGCTTGGAGACATTGAAACCTTCTTTGTCCATGGAAATGAGAATACCTCCCCAACGGAGTCGCCAAATATAGGAGGGTAGTGAGACTGGGGTCTATGAATAACTGGAAAGGGTGAGGCGTGACCCACTCCGATGGACACTGTCTGCAAGTCTTCAAGGTCTCCCGGTGCAACTTCTGAAGAAAACTTCTCCTTCTGGTAACAATGGAACTCAAGCTTCAACTCACTCCCTGCAAGAAGATGAACTTTCACAGCAAAAATAGCAATTTTCTCAAGGGAAACACCTGAGAGTGATGGCTGTCAATGGGGAGTGAAGGAACAAGGCACTCAACACTAAGAGAATGAGCAGGGAGAGAATACTAGGTAGGTCTGGTGATATTTTAGCAGAGTAACAGTGAAATTTTTCTTGTCTATCTTTTGACCTTGCCCAGAGGTCTATTTATACATGGGCGTAAGGGGTGAGTTGGCGATTTTGGGCGCCAAAATTGAGAGAGTTGGTGGGGAATAATGTCTGAAGTGTACCATTTGTCCCTACCTGCAGGCAGCCTACCTTTCCCCTCTGCAGGCGCCACCTGGCGCCGACCAAAACCCAAAAAGCACATATGTCCCCTAATGGAACCAAAATAGCAGATTTTGGTAGTTATCTTTTGAAACGATAACTTGTGGTACAATTTTCCAAATCTTTGAGAGAGGATACCTTAGGGCCTCCTCCCCTTTAAAAGTGTTAATTTTCTTGAGAGGGACCTCGAGGACCCCCTTTTCTGGAAAAGTCATTTTCTTGTAAAGAGTTTACTTCTTGTGAGTAGCCAGCTCTTTGGCTGCTCACTTCACTTGTGACCAAGTGTGCAGTGTGTGCGGTCCCGAGTGACTTCTGGGTCTTCCTACTAGTATTCTCTCAATCCTATAGTGCTATGTGGTTGAGCTTGCTCAACCTACCTTGTCCCTCAGCCGCCAAGCCAAAACTCCCAGGAGGTCCCGACGCGCCAGTTCGAGCCTTGCTTGCTCGACTAGGCTACCTGTACAAGAAAGTAAAGTGTTAGTGTTGTTGTTCATTTAGAGACTGCTGTTTCATGATGAAAATTCCTGTAGCAGCACTTCTCGAATAACATTTCTGCAGTGACCCTTGCAGTGGCGCTGACGCTTGAAGCGGCGCCGACCCTTGTCCTGGCGCCGTTGCTCGGAGTGGCGCTGATGCTGTGAGGTGGCGCCGACCCTCGTAGTGGCATTGACGCTTGAAGTGGCGCTGACGCCTGAGGTAGCGCTGATGCTTGAATCGGCGCTGACATGTGAGGCGGCGCCGACCCTTGTCCCGGCATCAACGTTCGAAGTGGCGCCGACGCTCGAAGTGGCACCGACGCTCGAAGTGGCGCTGACGCTCGAGGTAGCGCTGATGCTTGAATCGGCACTGATATGTGAGGCGGCACCGACCCTTATCCCGGCGCCGACGCTCGCAGTGGCGCCGACGCTCGAAGTGGCGCTGACGCCTGAGGTAGCGTTTATGCTTGAACCGACGCTGACATGTGAGGCGGCGCCGACCCTTGTCCCGGTGCCGATGCTCGAAGTGGCGCCGACGCTCGAAGTGGTGCTGACGCCTGAGGTAGCGCTGATGCTTGAACCGGCGCTGACAGGTGAGGCGGCGCCGACCCTTGTTGCGGCGCCGACGCTCGAGGTGGAGCCGACGCTCGAAGTGGCGCTGACGCTTGAGGTAGCGCTGAGGCTTGAATCGGCGTTGACATGTGAGGCGGCGCCGACCCTTGTCCCGGCGCCGACGCTCGAAGTGGCGCCGATACTCGAAGTGGCGCTGACGCCCGAGGTAGCGCTGATGCTTGAACCGGCGCTGACATGTGAGGTGGCACCGACCCTTGTCTCGGCGCCGATGCTCGAAGTGGCGCTGACGCTCGAGGTAGCGCTGATGCTTGAACCAGCGCTGACAGGTGAGGCGGCGCCGACCCTTGTTGCGGCACCGACGCTCGAGGTGGCGCCGACGCTCGAAGTGGCGCTGACGCCTGAGGTAGCGCTGAGGCTTGAATCGACGCTGACATGTGAGACGGCGCCGACCCTTGTTGCGGCACCGACGCTCGAAGTGGCACTGACGCCTGAGGTAGCGCGGACGCTTCATAATGGCTTTTGGGCTTCTTGGTGACCCTCGCGGGTATCTCTCGGATGTTATTAAATAAAAAAGCATATTTATTTTATTTTGCTTTTTTTCTGTTTATAACACCCTTCTACACACTTCATTCCCGAATTGGGGCTAGGACGATGACAACAAGTGATACTTGAACCCAATGTGTTGAAGAAAGCCTTTACTCCTTCTGGCCCGAGCTATCAACCATCAGCAGAAGTGTAAGGACATTATCCGTCACAATTTAGTATGTCATATACCGCTACAAGTTGTTGACAAGTCGTCGAAGAATTGAGAATCTCACATCTACAGGACAAATCTGAATTTCAAGAAGTCTTTAACATTAAAGACCAATAAGGATGAATTTGGTAAAATGTTTTTAAGTTCCATTTACATTTAACATTAAAAGTGTTCGGATATTTTTTATAAAAGTTAAAATGATTTTTGGAATTTTTAATAAATGGTTTTTATTTTTTAAAAATATTTGATGAAAAATGTTTTGTATAAATATCTCCTGATCCCGCGAACAATTGTAGGATTTGAGGATTCTAAGTTATTTAAAACTTTTATAGTCTTTTTTAGGGGGATCAGTGACTGTTGTTCAAACGACATCACATCTTATTCGAACAAAATGGAGGTTCGCTCGAATGACGTCACATGTCATTCGAACGGGAGTTGTTTTAAGCCGATAATTCACCACCTCAATCATGGTAGGTATGCCCAAGGTTCTAACTAGAAATATCGAAAAACCCTTCGTAAACTGGCTACCTAGTATAGTCTCTAGAATAAATCACTGTTCAAGCGAAGCATTGATGGAACTCATTTACATTTCATCGTAGGGGATGACATTGAAGAAATGATGAAGATAATCCATAACGGATAGTGAAAATCCCACATGAATGGACATATGCTAGCCAAGAAAATCATTTGATAGGGTTACTACTGGACTACCATGGTTCAGGATTGCACCGACTATATTCAGAGATGTCTCAAATGCCTTTAGTTTTCTAACCTCCAACATTTACCTCCACGAGAATTGTACAACATGACTTATCCTTGACCATTTTTCGCATGGGGTTACACCCAAGGACTCAAACAGACATGAATTCATCTTGGTTTCCATTGACTACTTCATCAAATGGGTCGAAGTTGAATCATATGAAGTGCTGAATGCCAAAAAGGTGGCCAAGTTCATTCGAAAAAATATCATCTACCGATATAGGTTCCTGGATGAGCTGGTGTCTTGTATTTCGAAGCAGAAGTCACATAAGTGGTCGATGAGTATGGGATCCGAAGACATAAATCATCTCCCTACCATCCTCAAACTAACTGTGTAGTCGAAGCCGCTAATAAGAACCACAAATCCATCATCAGCAAAATGATCGAAAGGTGTCAAGATTGGGCTGAACGAATCCCTTATGTCGTTTGGGACTACCGCACTTCGGTTCAAACATCTTCTGGGGCTACCCCTTACTCTTTAGTTTATGTTGTGGATGCAGTCTTACCCGGGGAGTTAGAAATTCCTTCATTACGCATCACTCTTAAAGCAAAATTGGTGAGGAAGGCAGGCATTAGAGCCGTCTTGACGAGCTATCTTCATTGGATGAGAGGAGTCTGAAAGATCTAAATCACATACAAGGATACCATCACCAAATAGCGTATTCATTCAATAAGAGAGTCAAGGACCGTGGTGTCCGAGAATGGGACTTATCCCTCAAATAAATTGTAGAGCCCATCTGGGACCCCAGGGTGAAATTCAAGCCAATTTGGAGCAGCCCCTACATTATAAAGAGGATCTTATCAGGTAGCGCCACTATGCTCATCAACCTTGACGGGGAAGAAATGGCTCCTCTAGTCAACTTGGACCTCTCAAGAAATTATACCCCTAGTTTGAAATCTTAACGTGATACGAATTTTCTCATCACCTTCTATTTAAAAAAAATCTTCATTTCCCTCTACTCAGAACTACGTGGAGCCTGATCCTCTAAAAATCGTTTTCTTTCAAAAATGAAACTAAGAAAAATTTCAAAATCCCTAGAGTTACGTAGGCAGCTCATATGCTTTACATGAGCATGACCCCCTTATTGGTTTACAAAATGCTATTCTTTTATTTTCCCCGATAATGACTGTTCCGTATAGATGAATAAAAGGATTGTGTATGCCATAGCGATTGGTATAGATGATTCAAATGCAAAATTCATCAAGAGTCACAATAATATAAATAATTTTTATAATTCATTAATAAAATTTCATTTCGATTACATCAGCATGGGGAGTCAAACAACTTCCCTTGCCAAAAAATAAAAATAAAACCCAACTACAACTAAAAACAATCTTCCTAAACAACCAAAATAACCAAACCCATTACAAGAGTTTCACAAAAATACCATGGATATAACCCGCAGGTTCCAGAAGAATCGGACCCATCATCATCCACATCCACATCCAGGGGTCCCAAAACATCCCTGCATGAATAGAATGTCGCTAATGCTCTATAGAATGATAAGCCCAGACCAGCCTTGGGAAAACAACAACACCTCCCTATATTGTGTTACATATTGTAAACCACCTCTGACCACTCTCCACAGCCAGCATCTTGGCAACAACTCTACTTCATAAACACTTCATGTATCCCCTAAAAATATGCCAGACTTTACCAACAGACTAGCTGGATGAGACAATGGTCGGCTATTCTCCCATAGAGAGCCCATACACATGAACACACGCTCTGTCAAGTTGTACACGGGAAAAAGTCCAGTGTCTGCGATGGCACAATCTTCTTCGAACCAAATTGGCATAAGAATCACCAGGGAAAGTAAAAAGAGGTTTGCCTCAGGCCAACCAACCTAATATATTGGCATTCTCCCAGCTCCAGAATGGACAGCAACTCCCCCCACCAAGGCACTAACCAAAGCAAGCCTCAAGACCCGTGCTCCACAAACCAGTTCTCCCAACTCTCGATGTCCTGGCCTACAATGACAAAGTAGTGTGAAAACAAGTTTGGAACATATGGAAAAGGACATTAAGGAGGTTCCTCCATCAAAAACCATTCATAGGCAAACGGGGATACCCCTCAGAAAGCCACGTGAATAGCATTACAGGGCTACCCCTCAGAAAGTGAGAACGATCTTCCGGCCAGGCATATAGACCATTCGAAGTCTCTGCCAATATCATTACCATAGGATTGTCATGGTACGACATCAATGAAGAAGTGGCTGCGAGTTGTGGGTCCACTAGCAATTCCCAAGTCACCAACAATTATTTTAAAATCAAGCCCAGAATGATGGCTCCAATATCCAACATTTTGCAGATGCATAGAATGCAGCACAACATGAAGAGAAATTGGTATTTATCCCCAACATGGTACAAAACTCTTCATTGGTCGGACTTATTTTATCTAACCGGAAGAAAAAGACATGGTCTTTAGGATACCCAAACTCTACCACTACCATCAGCATGTTCCACTCTATGGGATGGTTGTGCCATAGAAATCATCGTAGAAAACATTGTATGAGTACATTGCCTCCAAGGTTTCGAGGTAGTTAGAAAATTAAATAGTGCTAGGGAGATCCATATCTCAAAGTAAGAAAAAATAATTCAAAAGATAATGAATGTGGAGGTGTGAAGAAAATTCTCCACCCACACCCACTCTTTATATTTGGAAAACACCAACAAAAGACAAAAAACCCTACAGAAATTGGAGAAAAAACATACCCCACCAAGTACCAAGCAATTGAAGAAAGTTAAATAAAAGCCTTGGATTGATTAGACTACGCTGACATGCCAATAAGCAGGACAACGGGGACGTCGATCGATAACCCCCAATTTTTAGAAAATTCCCTTTTTCATTTTTTGTCAAAATAACAAAAAAACTCAATAAAAATAATCTTTATTCTCAAAAGAATTCTGAATTACCTCTTCCTATATTTTTCCTTATCTTGTCAAAAAATAAATTACCTCCAAAAATCATTTTTTAATTATTTTTACGGTCTCAGTAGTAAAGTAAAAAGAGCATGCGCATTGAGTCACTAAAAAAGAAAAATTAACAAAAACATCATTTTATTTGCAAAGATATTTTCTTTGTTACTGTTGATGTAAAAAATTAGATCGCTCTAATTATTCAATCACAGATAAATAAAATAAGACAAAGATTTTTAAAGTGGTTCAGCCTTATATGAATGGCCTACGTCCACTGTTATGTTATTGCTGAGTGTTTGGGAATTCTCGAGTACAAGTTCTCTCTAGAAATTCCGGTCCCTTTGAATGAGGGTGATACAAGGTATTTATAGCCCTTAGGCTGTACATGAAAGGGTTGATACATTAAATGATATACATATGAAAGGGTAATACATTTAATGCAGCGTGTGCGTCAAGATGATAAACATTCAATGAATAGTTGAACTGTTGATTATCTGGCAATTAATACTACGGCCGAGATGCAGCTCGGACCGCCTTAGTTGCTCGTTGCTCAGGAGTTCCTCGGAGCGCTAGAGTACCTCGGAGTGCTAAAGTTCCTCGATCTATCCTCGTTGCTCGGAGAGAACATGAGTTGGTCGGGGAAATGAACTTCCTCGTTGCTATTGTGCCACGTAGATTGACACGTGTCTTCGTATTATTCGTCCATATCAGCATATTAATTTTGGTATCAACAGAAGCCCCCAATGTTTCATATTTCGAACTTTGAGGACTATGGAACATTCTTTCTCGGTATATGGCGATATTAAATGACTTTCCAGGGTTTTAGGAGCCTTTTCTTCATATTTGAATTTCTAAATTCGCATAATCCGCCATTTTTGCATTTTTATAGGCGCTTTGGTCTTCTTCCCCTTTTTGTCCTTTTAGCCGCCAGTAGCGTAACAATTTCTTTTTTGTAATCATTTCTTTTTGCCATTTCCCAAGGCAAGGTATTTAAGCTTCAGAGACAATCCCATTGTCTCTTACCTTTTCAATTTCTGCTTTCGAGTTTTCTATAGCTTTTCTCTCTCCTGTGCGTCCATCTTTCTTCGTTTGTTTGTCAACATATCTCCTTTTTCCCTGTAAGCTCTTCTTCCTTCTTCTTTTATTCATCATGGTTTACATTATTGAATCTATTGAAAAATTCCGTTCTGATTATTCCATTCCGTCTTGGGTAGCTCTGGAGAATCTTCCTGAGCCCTTTGATTATTTTCATTTGGCTGAGGGACATTGGTTCCCCAGCCTCTTTATTGCTGAGTGTGGATTTTCTTTTCCACCAAACTCTTTATGCCTAGAATTCTGCCAACATTTCGATGTTGTTCCTGCAAAAGTAGCCCCCAATACATGGATAATGGTTAATGGGGTGCATAAATTAAATCAAACTCATGGAACTCGCATAGGAATTCCTGAGATTATGTATTGCTATAGATGGGCTGTTTTAGATAACGTTTATTATTTAAAAACTAGATTTTTGAATAGAGCTTTAGTAGTCAACCTCCTTGATGCCAACAGGTATTATTTTGAAATGGGTTAGTTTTCAAAAATTGGCAACATGACCCTTTAGTCGGAGACGGAGTGTATGAAGGTCCCAAATGCCCCCCATATGGCAATGGGATAGGTTATTCTCATTTTATTTTATTCTCAAAATTATGACTTCATCATGTTTGAATAAATGCATGATTGACATTTCAAATGGTTTTTATTTGCAGTTAACAGCAAGAGAAAAACTCCTAAAGAATCAGAAGTTAATATAAGGCAATTGAAATATATCTGGAGCTTGCATCAGAAGATTGCAGACGAGCACATTAGGTCTGCCTCATACTTGTTGCAGTACAGGAGTTATACATCGTCTTTTACTGCTCGCCCTGTGGTCATCTCCAGTGATCCAGTGCAAATTCCTGAAGACTCTGATCCGGAATCTCATATTCCTTTGAGCCAAAAAATGGGCAAGAGATGAGTTCCTACTCTCTTCGAGGAGAGTTCCTCTGCTGGCGATGGGAAGAAAACCAAGGTTAATGTCCCAAAGGGGACAAAGAAAATTGATGATGCTCCTTCTATTGCTGTTCAGAAGGTTGCCGAGAAGCCCTCAGTGGCTCCTGTGCAGAAGGATGCACCTGTTGAGATAATCACTTTCTCACCAACCAAAAGTTCCTCTTTGGTTGAGGTTGCTGAAAAGGCTCCAAGGAGATTGAGGAAATCCTCCTCGGTCAGTATTTCTGGAGACATTCCCCAACTCCCAGCTGGTGGAGATGGTGTTCCAATTATTGTTCCTCCGAGCTCTACAATGAGTTTGGCAAAATTTTCACCCATCCCCGAGGTGCAAGGTACTGAAGAAGACCTTACTCAGGATGTGGTTACTGCTCTGGCTTCTCATCATTTGGCTTCAGTAAGTATCTCTACTCCGAGTTTTTTATATTTTCTTTGGTTGTTTCCCATGTTTGTTTCTGATTTCATTTTCCTCTTTTGATTGCAGTTGACGAGCTATTTCAATTTAATCCTTAAAAAGGATGAAGCAATCAAAGCTTCTTGCTCCTCGTCCACTGTGGAGGGAGCACTGGAGAAAGCTATTAAATCTGTGAGTGAGTCTCGTCAGAAGTATGACGATGATAAAACTGAATGGGAGAAAAAATTAGTTGCGTCTGATGCAGAGAAGGTACAACTGGGTAATCAGGTGAAGGACTTGGAGAGAGAAAATAAAGATTATGCCGAGAAACTTTCAGGCTTTGGGGAGCTTGAGAATAAATTGAAATCGGCTGAAGAAGAGCTGACCCTCCTGCGAGAAGTAAATCGCCCGAAGGAGGAGGTGGAGACCAAATTGAAGGCCACCGAGAATCTTATGTCCGAGAAGCTATCCTCGGAAAAAATGAAGAGAAAAACAGCTGTGAAGACGTCCTTTAAAACTGGTTGGGACAAAGGATGGGACAGGGGGTGGCAGCTATGACGACCCAGGTGAAATATGGAAGTCTGAAATATTTTCATGATGGTTGGGTTGCAGCACTGCAGGAGTTGAAGGTGAGTGAGGACTCAGAGCTATTTCAACAACATCTCCTTGGTCCTCCTCCAGTTATTGAAGATGAGTCTTCAGACGAAGCTGTATCTGAAGAATCTTCAATGACACTGGGTGATCAAGTCCTTGTTCCACCATCCAACCAGACAGCCACCGAGGAGATTTCATTATTGCCTGCTCCTCCAGAACAAATCCTAGCTTCTACTAATCAGACCATTGTTCGTACCGAGCAACCAAGCTCCTCGTCCCAGCCTCCCGAGAAAGTCTTGGGAGATAAGGAAAAGGTGTGAAGTTGTTCGGTACTCTTTTTCTCTTCTTCTTTTACTTATCCTCTGTATTCCAAACGATGTAATCTTGTTGATGATGTAATAAAATCACATCTTTTTGTTCCTCTTCATTGTTGATGCTCTGTCTGTTTTTATTTATTAACTCTTGCCTTCTCTTCTTTATTAGTTTGTGGCTAGAATGGAACTGATATCTGCACATGATACAAAGCTGATGCAGCAATGCCATGAATACTATAAGGCTGGTCATACAAATTTGAGTGTATCAGAAATTGCTGACATCCTTGGCCATGATGCTTCAGAACAAGCAATTGAGGCTTATCAGTACCTGAAGGATTTACTTGATCGAGTTGTGGCCAACAACGTGGCCTACTATGACTTGATCGAGGAGCTTCATTGGACCTTAAAAGATCTTCAGAATCAGCACAATGAATCAACTGCCTTGTTGCACAAGGAATATGAGAATAGGTATCAACAGCTTTCCTCTGAGACAGGTCACAAAAAGATCATTGCTGGGTACGATGTTAGGGAGAGAACCCTAAAAGGTGAAGTTGAGGCCTGTAGACAGATCGCTGAGCTGCTGGAACAAGAGAAAAACAATTTGCAGAAAAAGTTGGCACAATATGAGTCTGCAGCTTCATCATCTACTGCCTTGGTACCGATCACTGATGAAGGATTCTCATTATTAGAGGTTGAAAACGCCAAATTAAGGCAAGAATTGGATACTTTAAGAAAGTCTGGTGTTTCTGCTACTGCTCGGGGTCGAGGAAGAGGTTCTCGTGGGCGAGGAAGAGCTACCCAGGATGTTAACGAGGAACGAAGTACTTCAGCTGCTCGGGGTCGATAAAGAACTCCTCGTAGTATTGAAGAAGCTCGTACTCTGTCAACATTGGAAACCCAAGCGTACCAACTGAACGCCAAAGATCGGGCTTTGTGTGAAATGTCCAAGAAAAACCTATCTTTGGAAGATCAACTTACTGAGACGAAGTCTGCTTTGAATAATAAAGATGTTTTTTCCAGGAGCCTTCACGAGAAACTAGAGAGAATAACTTTCCAATTCCACAAACAACCTCGTGAGTTTTGGATGGCAGGTTACAATGAAGCCCTTTGTCACTTGGATGCTCGTCTCGAAAATGACAATAATGAAGGTTATAAACAAGGATGGTTGAACGCCCTGGGTGTATTAAAGCTAAAGCAGGGCCATTATTTATGGGATTATCATGCTCCTGGGCTACTAGACTTGCATGTACCGCCTTATAAACTGGACATGGAATGGATACCAGCTCGTGCCATTCCTCGGAGCTTAATTTCAAAATATCTTGGTGACTATAGTCTTCATTCTCAGATTGAATTATCTCGTCCCGGGCATCTCTTGGATACTCCTTCAATAATGAATGTCAGAATGTTGAGGGACTTGAATTTTATGAATTCTCCCCAAACATTAAATGATCCTCCTGCTGGCGAGGAACCTGTATCGAAGGCTGAGGGGAAAAAACCAATAGAATAGGATTTTCAATGTAATAGTTAGCACACATATGTAACTTGTAATTTATTTTGAATTTTAATGAAAGACTTTCATTTTCTGTTTGAAAATCTGTATTGCTATTATTTTGTACTTGTCTAACGCTTTTACATCTGTGCATATGTATCTGTTAAAAAGATAACAATTTTGTGTTGTTCATCAACCAACTTAGTAATAAACAGTTACAAGTATCAAAAATGTTGTTCGATCACTTAATAATAAAGTAATGAATATAAAAATGTTTAAAATTTTTCCAACCAACTAAGGTTGTAAAATTGTACCCGTCGACCAAGTATAATTAGCGAGAGTTTTCATAAAATGTGTCCGACCAACCAGGTTGATGGACCCTCCTCGTCAATAAGTTCTCCTCGTTGACCAACTACAATTAGTGGGTTTTTATCCCCGAACAACTATACTTGGCTCAGTTTGGAATATTTTGTATTTTTTGGAATGGTTTTACCTTCCGACCAACTTGTTGGCATATTTTGTTTCTTAACCAGCCAAAATTGGCATTTTTAAGAATGTTGTTCTTGCCCTTTTACCATCCAAAGTTGGTTGTGGGTTTGAACTATTAGGTTCTTTCGAACTATCTTGTCCACAAGCTCTTTTACCAACCGAAGTTGATCACGCCAGTGTACGCCTCCTAACCAAAGGAGTATAATTTATTCTCGCTATTTTACCAATCGAAGTTGATCACGCTCGAACTACCAGGTTCTTTCGAACTATCTTGTCCACAAGCTCTTTTACCAACCGAAGTTGATCACGAAAGTGTACGCCTCATAACCAAAGGAGTATAATTTGTTCTCGGTATTTTACCAACCGAAGTTGATCACGCTCGAACTATCAGGTTCTTTCGAACTCTCTTATCCACAAGCTCTTTTACCAACCGAAGTTGATCACGCAAGTGTACGCCTCCTAACCAAAGGAGTATAATTTGTTCTCGCTATTTTACCAACCGAAGTTGATCACGCTCGAACAATCAGGTTCTTTCGAACTATCTTGTCCACAAGCTCTTTTACCAACCGGAGTTGATCACGCAAGTGTACGCCTCCAAACCAAAGGAGTATAATTTGTTCTTGCTATTTTTCCAACCGAAGTTGATCACGCTCGAACTATCAGTGTAGTGTATCACACTAGTATTCCCCAAAAAACTTGTAATAAAAGGAAGAGGATGGTGAAACATCATCTTTTTATTCATAATGAAGGAATTGCTTTACATTTTACATTACTGATAATACTTGTGTAGGTGTTCAGCATTCCAAGCATTCTTAAATTCCTCTCCTTCTAGAGTTGCTATTCTGTAAGTTCCTGGTCGAACAACTTCTGTAACTCGGTAAGGTCCATGCCAGTTGGCCTCAAGCTTATTGTGCTTCTGAATGACCTTCTTTAGCACATAATCCCCTTCTTTTAAGTCGTATTTCTTTATCCTCTTGTTGTAGAACAGAGTTGTGCGTTGTTGGTAAGCAGCATTCCTAATGGCTGCCTCTTCCCTAACCTCCTCGAGCATGTCCAAATCTAATCTTCTCATCAAGTCACTGACTGGGGAATTGAAATTCAGTACTCTGTGTGTCGGAAGACCCAACTCGGCAGGTATTACTGCCTCACTTCCAAACGCAAGCATATATGAGGATTCTCCCGTTGCTGCTCGGGGAGTTGTTCGGTAAGCCCACAAGACTGACTGTAACTCGTTAATCCAGTTAGCTTTAGCTTCACTTAGCCTCTTCTTCAAACCATTTAGTAGTGTTCTGTTTGTCACCTCAGTCTGCCCATTGCTTTGAGGATGACCTCGTGCTGAATGGGTCTTCAGGATGTTTGATTGTTGACAATAGGCAGCAAACTCCTCGTTATCGAATTGTGTTCCATGGTCTGTGATGAAGGCATGAGGGAGACCATATCTACAGATGATATTCTTCCAAACAAACTGGTATACCTTCTCGTACGTCATATCGATAAGGGGTTCAGCTTCTACCCACTTAGTAAAATAATCTACTGCGACGACGAGGTACTTGAATCTTCCTCGAGTGGTCGGCAATGGTCCAACCAAATCAATTCCCCACATGGCGAATGGCCAAGGGGAAGTTATGGGTGTCAACAATTCTTGTGGAGTTCGTCGGATGGAGGAAAAACGTTGACACTTGTCACATTTCTTAGCATAGGCTATACAATCAGCCCTCATCGTCAGCCAGTAGTATCCTTGAGTCATCACCCTCTGCAAAAGTGTCCGTCCTGCTTCATGGGCTCCACATAACCCTTCATGGATCTCTTCAATCAATTATTTTACCTCGGAGGGATGTACACATCTATGCAAACCTACCATAATTCCTCGTCTATACAAAACGCCATTAGTTAGTACATACCAAGCAGCTTTAAACTTCAACTTCTTTGCAGCGAGTTTGTCCTCCGGCAATTCTCCCTCTTCAATGTATGCCCTAATGGGATCCATCCAAGATGGTCCTAAATCAAGGGTAATAACATTCATCGTCAGGTCTTCATCTATGCTCCGACTTTCCAGTACTTCAATTGGTATCGTTCTTCGCATCTCGGTACGAGTAGCGGATGCTAGTCGGGCCAGTGTGTCTGCTTGTGCATTTTCTATTCTGGGTATTCTGATCAACTGAATGGCGTCAAATTCTGCCAGCAATTCCATCACCTTTGCATGATACTTGACCATTAATTCTCCTTTAACCGCATATGTTCCCATCATCTGATTCACAATTAATTGAGAATCACTGAATACTATTACTTGTTGTGCTTCCATAATCTTTGCTAAATTAATACCTGCTATCATGGCTTCATACTCAGCCTCATTATTGGATGTTTTGAATTGAAATCGCAAGGCATATTCTATGTCGATCTCGTCTGGGGTTTTTAAAACAATCCCTGCTCTACAACTTGTTGTGCAAGATGAGCCATCTACATACAATCTCCATGTAGGTAACTCGTCTTCAAATTTCTTATCCAATAGAGTTACTCGGTGAAATATCTGTTGTTCTCTTCCATCCTCCCCTGTTAATTTTCCCTCCTCGCCGACCATTTCTTCTTTCCCTTTTACCAACCGGAGTTGGTATGGGTTTGAATTTGATGATTTTTCTACATCCACAAGCCCTTTTACCAACCGGAGTTGGTCTGGACTTATGTATGTTGATCCTGTAACATCCAAAGGTTGGTCAGTGAGCGATTTTTGTTCCTCGGGGGTATCAGGATATGTAAACTCTGCTATAAAATCTGCTACAGCTTGCCCTTTCAATGATGATCTGGGTTCATACACAATATCATATTCACCGAGCTCTATTGCCCAGTACATCAGTCTCCCTGACTTTTCTGGCTTATGAAGGGCTTGTCTTAATGGCATGTCGGTATAAACGACGATGGTATGGGCCTGGAAATATGGCCTCATTCTTCTACTTGCTTCAATTAATGCCAATGCCAATTTTTCCAGCTTTGGGTACCTGATCTCTGCACCTCAGAAAGCTTTACTTGTGTAATAAATTGGCTTCTGGACTCTATTCTCCACTCTGATCAATGCCGAGCTGACTGCATGCTATGATACTGCCAGGTATAAGTATAACTTTTCTCCCGTTATTGGCCTTGACAATAGTGGAGGTGTTCCCAGATATTTCTTCAAGTCTTGAAAGGCTTTTTCACATTCATCATTCCACTCGAAAGTTTTTCGAAGTGTTTTGAAGAATGGTAAGCATCTATTTCTTGCTCGAGATACAAATATGTTGAGCGCTGCAACTCGTCCTATAAGACTCTACACTTCTTTCTTTGTTGTTGGAGATCGCAACCCTAAGAGAGCTTTGATCTTTTCTGGATTTGCCTTAATGCCTCTTTGGTTGACGATGTACCCGAGAAACATTCCTTATCGTACTCCAAATGTGCACTTCGCCGGGTCTCCAAGTCCTTCACCTGATTACCCAGTTGTACCTTCTCTGCATCAGACGCAGCCAATTTTTTCTCCCATTCAGTTTTATCATCGTCATACTTCTGACGGGACTCACTCCCAGATTTAATATCTTTCGCCAGTGCTCCCTCCACAGTGGACGAGGAGCAAGAAGCTTTGATTGCTTCATCCTTTTTAAGGATTAAATTGAAACAGCTCGTCAACTGCAATTAAAAGAGGAAAATGAAATCAGAAACAAACATGGGAAACAACCAAAGAAAATATAAAAAACTCAGAGTAGAGATACTTACTGAAGCCAAATGACGAGCAGCCATAGCAGTAACCACATCCCGAGTAAGGTCTTCTTCAGTACCTTGCACCTCGGGGATGGGTGAAAATTTTGCCAAACTCATTGTAGAGCTCGGAGGAACAATAATTGGAACACCATCTCCACCAGCTGGGAGCTGGGGAATGGCTCCAGAAATATTGACCAAGGAGGATTTCCTCAATCTCCTCGGAGCCTTTTCAGCAACCTCAACCAAAGAGGAACTTTTACATATCCTAATAGTTCGAAAGAAAATTAATGATGCTCCTTATGTTGCTGTTTAGAAGGTTGCCGAGAAGCCCTCAGTGGCTCCTGTGCAGAAGGATGCACCTGTTGAGATAATCACAACCCTTTCATGTACAGCCTAAGGGCTATAAATACCTTGTATCACCCTCATTCAAAGGGACCGGAATTTCTAGAGAGAACTTGTACTCGAGAATTCCCAAACACTCAGCAATAACATAATAGTGGACATAGGCCATTCATATAAGGCTGAACCACTTTTTGAAAATCTTTGTCTCATTTTATTTATCTGTGATTGAATAATTAGAGCGATCTTATTTTTTACATCAACAGATTGGCGCCGTCTGTGGGAACGATTGTTACTATCGTTTTTCACCAAAAATCGTTCATCATCAATAGCGGATAATCCAGAATCTAGAAATCGAAACGCTGGAAATACTAGAAATCCTACGAATCCCTCTGCACCTCCAGATCTAGCCGGAATTATGACGAATCTGGCTCAAGGACAAACCGCCATGCAAGACACAATAAGGCAACTCATACAAACCCTTCATGGCAATGCACCTGCACGTTCAGGACAACAAAGCGGTCAGAGGCATACTTATTTACTTTCTTCACGATCCAGGCGTACTGAGTCATATCGTAATGAGGAGTCTGATGATTTCTCTTATCAACCTGGGCGAACTTCGTCAATAAGGGCTACAGATACTGATCAACGTATCACCCTCTCTCCAGAAAGACCTAGTGCCTTAGAAAGACTGAGTAAGGTGTCTCCTTTCAGTCGATTAGGCCCTAGGAGGAATAGGAGTCCACCTAAGACCATGTCGAGGAGTTTTCGACAACCATCAGATCTAAGAGAAGGATCAGCACAATCACGACCAGTTTCTCGTCAAGATAAATCTCAGGAGGCTACTTCAGAATGATCTATTGCTCGAACTAACAAGCCCGATGAAGGAAATGATGCATGGAAAGGGTCTATTCAGCGGTTGGAGGATAGATTGGGAGAAATGGCTAAGGCAAATAACCCCCTACAACGAACTTTTATTCGAGGAACACCCTTTGTACAGGCCATTGTGAATTTTCCTACACCGTCAAAGTTCAAAGAACCTGTAGTGACCCCCAAATATGATGGAAAGACAGATCCTGTTCTTCACATAAAACAATATCAAGCTGCTGCCGACATCTATGTCGTCCCCGACGAGATGAGATGCCGAGCGTTCTTAGGAACTCTTACTGGAGCCGCCCAGATATGGTACAACAATCTTCCTCGGGGTAAGATTTCAACTTTCTTTCAGTTGGCCGAGTTGTTTATTGGCAATTTCTGTTTTGGAAAAGAAAATCCACACTCAGCAATAAAGAGGCTGGGGAACCAATGTCCCTCAGCCAAACAAAAATAATCAAAGGGCTCAGGAAGATTCTCCATGGTCTGTGATGAAGGCATGAGGAAGACCATATCTACAGATGATATTCTTCCAAACAAACTGGTATACCTTCTCGTACGTCATATCGATAAGGGGTTCAACTTCTACCCACTTAGTAAAATAATCTACTGCGACGACGAGGTACTTGAATCTTCCTCGGGTGGTCGACAATGGTCCAACCAAATCAATTCCCCACATGGAAAATGGCCAAGGGGAAGTTATGGGTGTCAACAATGCTTGTGTAGTTCGTCGGATGGAGGAAAAACGTTGGCACTTGTCACATTTCTTAGCATAGGTTATACAATCAACCCTCATCGTCGGCCAGTAGTATCCTTGAGTCATCACCCTCTGCAAAAGTGCCTTAACTGCTACATGGGCTCCACATGACCCTTCATGGATCTCTTCAATTAATTCTTTTACCTCGAAGGGATGTACACATCTCTGCAAACACTTGCGTGATCAACTTCGGTTGGTAAAAGAGCTTATGGACAAGATAGTTCGAAAGAACCTGATAGTTCGAGCGTGATCAACTTCGGTTGGTAAAATAGCGAGAACAAATTATCCTCCTTTTGTTAGGATGCGTACACTTGCGTGATCAACTTCGGTTGGTAAAAGAACTTGTGGACAAGATAGTTCGAAAGAACCTAATAGTTCAAACCCTGCTATAAAATCTGCTACAGCTTGCCCTTTCAATGATGATCTGGGTTCATACACAATATCATATTCATCGAGGTCTATAGCCCAGTACATCAGTCTCCCTAACTTTTCTGGCTTATGAAGGGCTTGTCTCAATGGCATGTCGGTATAAACGACGATGGTATGGGCCTTGAAATATGGCCTCATACTTCTACATGCTTCAATTAATGCCAATGCCAATTTTTCCAGCTTTGGGTACCTGATCTCTGCACCTCAGAAAGCTTTACTTGTGTCATAAATTGGCTTCTGGACTCCATTCTCCACTCTGATCAATGCCGAGCTGACTGCATGCTCTAATACTGCCAGGTATAAGTATAACTTTTCTCCCGTTATTGTCCTTGACAATAGTGGAGGTGTTCCCAGATATTTCTTCAAGTCTTGAAAGGCTTTTTCACATTCATCATTCCACTCGAAAGTTTTTCGAAGTGTTTTAAAGAATGGTAAGCATCTATCTGTTACTGGAGATACAAATCTGTTGAGCGTTGCTACTCGTCCTGTAAGACTCTGCACTTCTTTCTTTGTTGTTGGATATCGCAACTCTAAGAGAGCTTTGATCTTTTCTGGATTTGCCTCAATGCCTCTTTGGTTGACGATGTACCCGAGAAACATTCCTTCTCGTACTCCAAATGTTCACTTCGTCGGGTTGAGCTTCATCTGGTATTTATCCAGTTGATTAAAAGTCTGACTTAAATCAACTAGATGATCAACAGCTTTCTTGCTTTTTGTCAGCATATCATCGGCATAGACTTCCATATTGCAACTGATTTGTTCAGCAAAAACCTTGTTCATCAGCCGCTGGTATGTCGCTCCTGCATTTTTCAAACCAAAAGGCATAACATTATAACAATAAGTACCCCTAGGGGTAATAAAAGAAGTACTTTCCCTGTCTTTGGGTTTCATCTTGATCTAGTTGTAGCCAGAGTAAGCGTCCATGAAGCTGAGAAGCTCCTGCCCCGATGTAGCATCAACTAGCTGGTCAATTCTGGGCAATGGGAAATGATCTTTTGGGCAGGCCTTGTTGAGATCAGTGAAATCAACACACATTCTCCATTTATTATTTTTCTTCTTTACCATCACCACATTTGCCAACCAGTACGGATACTTCACATCTTCAATGAATTGATCCTTCTGGAGCTTGTCGACCTCCTCTTGAATAGCTTGATTCTTCTTGGGTCTAAATACCCTTCTTCTCTGCTTTACAGGCTTGATCTCCTTATTCACATTAAGCTCATGACATAGGAAGTTTGGATCTATTCCTGGCATGTCTTTATGACTCCATGCAAAAGTTTTCTTCCTATTTAACAAGAAAGTTATCAACTCCTGTTTTATTGAAGCATCCAACGATGAACCTATCTGGGTTACTCGTTCAGGGTGCTCGTCGTTCAGAATAACATTTTCTATAGATTCCACCACCTGTCCTTTTACAAATTGGGATTCATCTCTAGGATCGAGAGTTTCAATCTCTGTATCTTCTTCCACCTGGTAGGTAGTAGTCATTTTCCTTGATTCCTCAAGATCCTCTTTCTCGGCAGATGAATAATAGCATTCCCGAGCTACTTTTTGATCACCTATCACAACTCCTACTCCAAAGTTTATTGGGAATTTTAAGCATTGATGCACTGTAGATGGAACTGCTTCAAACCTCTTCAAACCAACTCTTCCCATGATGATGTTGTAGGCTGACTACACATTCTTATCCATCACAAAGAAGCGTATTCTTTCTGTTCGACAAGCAGGCCAAGTTCCAATGAATATATCCAACTTGATCGTCCCAAGTGGAAAAACTTTCTCGCCAGCAAAACCAAGGAGAGGTCTGTGATACGGTTCCAATTGAGATAATTTCAGATTCAAGTTGTCAAAGCATAAATAGTACATGATGTCTACCAAACTTCCATTATATACCAACACCCTTGAAATCACTACTTCCTTCATCCTCATTTTGATCACTAGAGGATCTTCATGAGGATAAAGAACACCTGCTAGGTCGTTTTTTGAAAAGCCAATGAACAACTTCTCTTTGTTTACCTTCCTCGGACGATCGTCCTCGGCCAGATTTATTCGCTGAATATATGAACAAGCTTGAACCTCTCCGAGGTAAGCTTTTCTTTCTGCAGTAAGGTCTCCTCCTCCTGCATCTCCTCCTGTAATGACATTACAATCAAATGACCCAAAACGTATAGAAAATACCTCTCATTCTGGCTGTCTTGGTTTCTTGGGAAGGTCGGGGTCATTATCTGGATCATCTTCATGGTTTCTCTTCTTTTTCTCTTCTGTTCGACGAGGATATCTAGACCTCTCTCTAGCTCGGTCGTTATTTTTTATTTCACGTCCCCGATCAACATATTTTGCTAGCTTTCCTCTTCGGATGAGTGTTTCAATCTCGTTCTGAAGAGCTATGCAATTTTTGGTCATGTGACCATGATCATTATGAAACTCGCAATATTTATCCTTACTCCTCGAATCAGGGTCTGACCTCAGTTTCTTTGGCCATTTTACCTCTTCGTTGTTCTTGATTTCTTCCAAGACATGATGAATACCCATTTTCAAAGGAGTATAATTGTCATATTTCTTCAGGACTTCCCATGATGATTTATTATTTCTGGAACGTTTGTCACCGCCATTGCTCTTATTCTCTTTATTTTTAGACTTGTCGACGTCCACCTTGGTGTCTTTATCCATATTCTTCTTTGCAGCCATAGCTTCCTCGGCATTCATGATTTTGGCCGCTTTTTCCATCAACTCTGACATAGTTTTAGGTGGATCTTTCGCCAAGGTGTAATACAATTTATTAGGCAATAACCCACTCATCAAGGCGGTGATTGCTGTCTTTTCTTCGTAATCTATGACTTCCAGCTTCTCCTTATTGAAACGAGTTATGTAATCTCTAGTACTCTCCCCAGATTTTTGTCTAACACTTAACAAGTGTGCTACTCGTTTTACTGGCTTTTCTCCAAAACAGAAATTTCCAATAAACAACTCGGCCAACTGAAAGAAAGTTGAAATCTTACCCCGAGGAAGATTGTTGTACCATATCTAGGCGGCTCCAGTAAGAGTTCCTGAGAACGCTCGGCATCTCATCTCGTCGGGGACGACATAGATGTCGGCAGCAGCTTGATATTGTTCTATGTGAAGAACATGATCTGTCTTTCCATCATATTTGGGGGTCACTACAGGTGCTTTGAACTTTGACGGTGTAGGAAAATTCACAATGGCCTGTACAAAGGGTGTTCCACGATCAAAAGTTCATTGTAGGGGGTTCTTTTCCTTAGCCATTTCTCCCAATCTATCCTCCAACCGCTGAATAGAACCTTTCTACGCATCATTTCCTTCATCGGGCTTGTTAGTTCGAGCAATAGATCGTTCTGAAGTAGCCTCCTGAGATTTATCTTGACGAGCAACTGGTCGTGATTGTGTTGATCCTTCTCTTAGATCTGATGGTTGTCAAAAACTCCTCGACATGGTCTTAGGTGGACTCCTATTCCTCCTAGGGCCTAATCGACTGAAAGGAGACACCCTACTCAGTCTTTTTAAGGCACTAGGTCTTTCTGGAGAGAGGGTGATACGTTGATCAGTATTTGTAGCCCTTATTGACGAAGTTCGCCCAGGTTGATAAGAGAAATCATCAGACTCCTCATTACGATATGACTCAGTACGCCTGGATCGTGAAGAAAGTAAATAAGTCTGCCTATGACCGCTTTGTTGTCCTGAACGTGCAGGTGCATTGGCATGAAGGGTTTGTATGAGTTGCCTTATTGTGTCTTGCATGGCGGTTTGTCCTTGAGCCAGATTCGTCATAATTCCGGCTAGTTCTGGAGGTGCAGAGGGATTCGGAGGATTTCCAGTATTTCCAGCGTTTCGATTGCTAGATTCTGGATTATCCGCCATTGATGATGAATGATTTTTGGTGAAAAATGATAGTAACAATCGTTCCCACAGACGGCGCCAATCTGTTGATGTAAAAAATTAGATCGCTCTAATTATTCAATCACAGATAAATAAAATGAGACAGATTTTTAAAGTGGTTCAGCCTTATATGAATGGCCTACGTCCACTGTTATGTTATTGCTGAGTGTTTGGGAATTCTCGAGTACAAGTTCTATCTAGAAATTCTGGTCCCTTTGAATGAGGGTGATACAAGGTATTTATAGCCCTTAGGCTGTACATGAAAGGGTTGATACATTAAATGATATACATATGAAAGGGTAATACATTTAATGCAGCGTGTGCGTCAAGATGATAAACATTCAATGAATAGTTGAACTGTTGATTATCTGGCAATTAATACTACGGCCGAGATGCAGCTCGGACCGCCTTAGTTGCTCGTTGCTCGGGAGTTCCTCGGAGCCCTAGAGTACCTCGGAGTGCTATAGTTCCTCGGTGTATCCTCGTTGCTCGGAGAGAACATGAGTTGGTCGGGGAAATGAACTTCCTCGTTGCTATTGTGCCACGTATATTGACAAGTGTCTTCGTATTATTCGTCCATATCAGCATATTAATTTTGGTATCAACAGTTACATTGATTTTGGAGGAAGAAATAAAAATACAACGGGACTCAGCCTGAACCCACATTCTCTCTCTCTCTCTATCTCTTTCTGTCTCTTTCTCTCACCTACCTTCACCTACAATATCACTCTTCTCTCTATATATTTCTCTCTAGGAGACTCATTCCCTGTGGCATGATCGCTTCCCCCAGTGATGAGATGACCTACCTCCACTCCTCGAGCCAGACCCTTCCTCAAATGAAGAAAATGACACCAGATAAGAAGGAACTGGGATGGTATACTGAATGTGAGTGGTCGCCGAAGCTATCCAACCCCAAATGTCCTTTTGCCAAGTTATCGATATCCGGATGTGCTGCAAGAAAAATAGAGAAAACCAAATCAGTCAGTCTAAGGAAAAAAAAGAGATCAGGAAATCAAAATTCAAAGAGATGAAAAGTATACCGGCGGTTTGAGAACCTCCTCTGTCAAGACCAGATCCTCCGGATCCATCACATTGGGACGATGTAACATTCTGACCGACCTGTTATCTCACCGAATATTATAAAAAGGAGGAGCAAACCACATAAAGGTAACCTCCAAGGTCATCACCACTGACGATGTCGACACACCACCTATGATGTGGGAAGACCCCACTAGTTGACTCGAACCCTCTTGGGGGAGAGGCATCACATTGGAAGGCATCAACCCGCTCGACACAAAATCCAGATATTCGTATGTCCTTACCATGTCGGTATATGAGGAGTGAGGCTCCCCCATAATCATCGTGACCCACGCATCATCCAACATATCCCGCACTCACCCCATGTACACCAGGGGCCCCGCAGGTGGCACAATCACCTCCTCCACAACTTGTTGGACTACTCTCTCCTTGCGATACCGGGAGTGGTCGCGCTAGTAGATGCCACATATGCGCATTCCCCTAGTTAACCCCGTATCCTGGATGGTCGTCCCTTAGGTATATAAGGTCACCTATAAAAATCCACGACGAACAAAGATGAATATCAGAAAAGATCATAAAGGAAAAATGGTCTAAAAAAAGAACGAATGACTTACCTGATCACTCGTCAGGCCGTTCAAGACCCGACGCACCGCCCCCAAAGAGAGAGTCTTCTTCGACTTTCGGTTAGACCTCTACCATCGGTACATCTGGTAGAAGTCCCCAACATACTCATCCTTCAAATATATCACTTGGGTGTTAAAACCAATCACCTCATAGAACCACGTCTGCAAAGGTCAAAAGGTCGATAATTAAGAAATTAAGAATAAGTTGCATGAAGAGAAATGAGAATGCATAAAGAAAAATGCCCAAATAAAGGATACCTCAAGAAGATATGTGTCTCTAGTAAATGTTTGCCAGCACCATCAGCTGAATGCATCCAGAGAAGAATAAAGGGTTTCTAAGGTCAACCTCCCCCAATAATAGAGAGGGACATTCAAAAACACCCTAAAAATGGAAAAACCAACAAATGGACAATGTCTCCACTCGTCGCCTCTAAGAAACCTCCCAACACAAAAAGAATAAACAAACGGACCATTTGATGCACCTGCCTCCAGTCCTCCTCATCAATCCTCCGACTACGTAATAACTCCCTCAAAAGGGAAAAACGAATATAGTCCTCAAAGACTATCCTCTTCACATCACCTAATGCCACTATCACCGCCACCAGCGTCGCCTACAAGGTCCTATCCACATATATCTGCACCCCATCACAGTCCAGCCCCATCATCTTTCGCACATATATGGGAGTCTCCATGATCTTCACGAAGCCTCCCACCACCTCTCCCCCACATCACAAATAACAACCGTAGAATGAGGCATCTCGTCCAGTGCAGACACCAGTCCCCCAAAATTAGTTGATCTCATCACCCAACATACCATGGGTGAAAGGTGCTACCAAATATCCTTAAGCAACATCTTCCCTCAATCACACAGAGTTGACGTAGATATGTCAAACTGTCAAGGACAAAAAGGAAAAAACTAAAATTCATGAATAAGGAAATATCACCAAAAAAGAAGAAAAGAATGCCAAAAGACATCAACACTTACATAGCCACTAGGGTTCAACACCCTAGAAGAATGATGATGCACTGGCTCGCGCAATAGTGGTCGTTCATCTACAATTGGCTAGAATGAGTTGAAGGAATTTTCAGTGCCTAGTGCAAGGGGCACCCTAGCCCTCCATTCCAAGTTCCCCTAGTCATCGACATTTAGCCAAGCCATGCATGCTGGCTACTTGAGAAATTAGTCATTTTTATGCTTTGGAATTCTAAAACGATTTTCTAAAGGTAATTATAGAGGAATGAAATTTTGAAAGGTGTGAAAAATGAGGAGAACTCGCCCCCTCTTTATAGGAGGCTAAGGGGCATGTCGATCGACAGTCCCATACCACCCACCGATCATCACTATCCCTTCAGCTCCTTGAGGTACCCCAAAAGACCATGTCAATGTCGTTTGGCACCTCTCACACCATGTCGGTAGGCACCCTCTCTGAAATTTTGTACAAAAATTTCCAAAAAAATCCTAAAATTACCAATTGAATTTTAGAACCTCTTTCCCCATGAAGAGAATTTTTACCACACTTATTTCCCCAGTAAAATCCCCAAAATCAATTCGATATCCTCCTAACAACAGTCTCTATAGTACATCGCAAAATTCTTGAATTCATTCATCTACTCTAGTTAAACCAAAAAAAATCAAAATCAAAAGCCTCACCAATGGAACCACACGATAATATACCTAGTGGAGTCTCAAAATTTCCCCATGAAAATTACTTCTTAACCCCGAAGAGTTGGATTTGACCCTCAGAATTGGTCATCTCTACTTAAGCCCACAGAATTGGCCATCAATTCTTAAGCCCTCATAATTGGCTTCACCCTCAGAAGTGACACTTCTACTTAACTCCTTAGAATTTACTTCGACTCGCAGAATTTGAAATCTTTACTTAAGCCCTTAGAATTGGCTTTGACCCGTAGAATTGATTATCTCTACTTAATCCCTCATAATTGGCTTTGACCCCCAGAATTGGCCACCTCAACTTCAGCCCTCGGAATTGGCTTCGACCCTCAGAATTGGTCATCTTTACTTAAGCCCTCATAATTGGCTTCGAACCTCAGAATTGGTCACTTCTACTTAAGCCCTCAGAATTATCTTTGACCCTCAAAATTGGTCACTTATACTTAAGCCCTCCGAATTGGCTTTGAACCTCACTATTCATCATCTCAAACTTAAGCCCTCAGAATTGGTCCTCTCTACTTAAGCTCGAAAAATTGGCATCAACCCGTAGAATTGGTCACTCCTACTCAAACCCTCAGAACGGGATTCGACAAGAAAAATTTGCCTCTCCCTACCCTAGGTCCTCCGAATTGACCCCGACCCGTAGAATCGGTCATCCACAGCATTTTCTTAGGTCCTTAAAACTGACCTTGACCCTATGAATCGGTCATCCTCGTCCATTAGATCCGTAGAATAAACCTCTTTACAAAACATCATGTGGTTTCTACTCGACGACTTTCACTTGTTTTAATCTCACCCATCTAGGGGCTCTGTAAACACCACATTCTAGGACTCTCCTTAGGTCCCCAGAACTCCTCCATTTCACTATAAACCCAAGCTCAAAATCTGAGTACCGATCTAAAGGCCATTGGGTTCTCTCGAGCCCCATTTGACTTCGGTCAATTCTATAGTCATAGAGAAATATCATTGGATCTTCAAAGGTCTCTGAATCCCCTTTCCAACGGTCTGCCCCGTACATAAATTGACATAATGATTCGGACGAACATACCATTTCAATATTGAAAATTGATCTGGAGATCGTTGGGCGCTCCCGGGCCCTGATTCGACCCCATTAAACTTCATTATCAGAGTAAAATATATTTGATACTTAGAAGGTAATTGAAACCCATTTATAATGGCTCACCCCGTGCATGAAAAGACATAACCATTCGGATGAACAATAAGTTTTCCCCTAAAAATTGATTCGGAGGCCACCGAGCATTCATGGGCTCCATTTGACCAAGGTTAATTCTTCAAATCGAGCAATACTGAATGAAGATCTTAAGGTCACTGAATAATCTTTCCAACAGTCCACCCCATGCGCAATTCTGATTTACAGTACGGATAAATGGTCTTTTTCACTCTAGAGGTCACCGGGCGCTTCCAGAGCCCAGTTGACCAAGGTCAACTTTTCAAACCGAGAAAATATCTTTGTAATGTCTAAGTATATATCCTAAAATTTCCAACATTTTTCCCCATGAAGGATTCTAACATACTGTTTGGACGACCGATCCATTTTCGTCCAACGATCTCCCGTTCAAAGGATCGACATGTACTTTTGAGCCACATTTAACCCAAAGTCAACACTAGACCTGGGAGTGATCGAATAGACTCTTAATAGTATCTGAATTAACCTTATAACAGTATGCCCCGTGTGCGATTTGGATCAATGAATTACGCTCTATGACCATTTTTCTAAAAAAAATTGCGTGAGGCTATCGATTGACCGCTTGCCTATTGGTAGGGATAGGGACATTCTGATCAGTATCACCCATGACACTATAAATTGAGGGCATGACCTAACTCCCAAATGAACACCTTAGATCCATCGGCATCAGTGAGCTCGTCAACATTCTCTCGAAGTCAGCGAAGGTCCCTTATGTGAAATTCCATTCAATCTTAAATTCCCATCTTTTCACACCCAATTTGGAAAAAAACTCATTCTATCTCATCCAACATTCACATCAAGCATCAAGAGTTCATCCAAGCTTAAGAAAAAGCTTCCATTCTTGAAAGAAGGTCCAAATCCTTCCCTCTCTCTTTAAATTTCTTGCTTTTGTATTAAATTCATTATATTAATAATCTTGTTTTACTTTAGTTCATACACATTAATATCTTACATTTTTATTAGTATATTTCACATACTCTAATTTAAAAAAAAAAAGCATACAAAAAGAGGGTTATGACCATAAATTCCGAATGAGATCGTCCATTAAACTTTTTTAAAACTAAAACAAATTTTCTTCACACGCACAAGTAATAAAACCCCACTCAAATATATGGGATAACCCCCACCCCTATGCTTCATAAGAACTATGAACTTTGATGCCTTTATAGTCTACGTAGGCATTTCGAAATAAAACCGAGACTCAAGTCCAATTTTTTAATTTTCCAAATTTCCAATTTCCCCATTTTCCAATTTTCCTCAAATCCCTCATTTGCGCATTTATCATATTCTTGCATGATTATACATATTATGTCTGTAAGCCTTAGTTAGCGTTTTATCCAATACATATTACCGTTTCATTATAAATATCAATATTACGATAAATGCATAAATCGTATTTTCTAGATATTATTTTGGGAACATTTCCTATGGATGACCTCACTCTATCTCTTCTATGGTATGAGTTGGGGGATTCTGATCTCCATTATATATACACGCGCACACACTTCATGGAGAAATAAAGGAAAACAATAACACAAGCGCATGAGAGACCAAAATGGCAGGATGGGTGTCTAACACCTTCCCATTCCATAACTTAGGGGTGTCTAACACCTTCCCATTCCATAACTTAGTTCCCGAACCCTTCGAACTATTGGTTTTATAATCATCATTTTTTCCTTGATGCCACTATCTCTACGCGATAACATGTTCTATTGCATATTTTGTGAAAAATATGCTAGAGACTCCATTTCTTTACATTCAACCCACACCGACGACGACGCAGCATTCCTAAATCAAAAAGGGCACGAAACCGTTCTTCCACCCTTTCTTTCCACGACCCCATTCTTCGAAAGAAGGAGAGAGAAAAAGAGAGAGGAAGGGGGACGTGTGAATCTTCACATCACGATCGAGGATGTCCATAGGGAGGAAAGATCCAGAGGAGGGATAAGAACAAAAAGAAAACATAAAATTCAACTGACATGAAGATTTGAAATGACAAAATTAGTAGCAAAAAGATACGGTATTTGTACCTAACGCCCTCAAAATACAAGATACCACAAAAATATTTGATGGACCCATGGGAAGCATCCCTGGAATCTAAGCATACAGATATACTAATGTAAAATAAAAGAATACTTACCTGTATAAAGATCTCAAAGTACGGAACCACACCTAGCCCATGGTAACAAAGATGTGGGAATGAGGAAAATTACAATAATGTTGTATGGAATCAAATGACAAAAATATGACTGTAACATGATATATCTACGCGCACATTAAACTATGAAAATTAATCCTTTATTTATACCAATCCATGTTATTATTCTCATTAAAAATCGTCCTTTCAACATACGCAGACAACATGTCAAGAAATACTTATTTTTCTTTCAAAAGTCTTTCATAAACACACCCTTGTGTTAATTATGGTTTAATCCTTTTAGGTTGCTTAACCTTCCATTTAATCCCTTTTCTTTACCATTCCTTTATCTTATGGACATTAATAAATTTTCAAATTACTTGTCCATTTTATCCTTCACCAGAACATTTATTAATTCATTCAATTTATATTGCATTTTCATATATTCACCAGACAACCCATTTCTTGACACGTTCCGTTTCCATTATCTTTTTCTCTGAATCTTCCAATAACCGCATACTTTAAAGGGATCTACATTGTGGGCTATTCTACTATATGCTCTGGCCAGTGATTTTGGGTCTTTCACCCCAGGACTCAGAGCCCTCCTTTATTTTATTGATGTCACCTGAGTCCATATTAATGTTTTTTAACATTTTACAAATGTACACAGATTTCCACTTTTCCTCTTTCCCGGGTAGCCAAAACCGGGGTTCCACCTCAACTTGTATTACACTTAAAAATCATCATTTACTGTGCTTTTTACTCTAACTCTAATTTTATCTCCAATTCATGTTCATTTATGACCTTTTTTGTGTAACCCCCTTTCCTGTATTTTTATTTCATTAAAATGTTCCTCTTGACGTAAAATTACCATTTTAACCATTTCTTACTTATCTTTTTCTCCAATTTCACAAGTGTTATTTTTCAAATGCCATTATGTTATTCACACTAACTTATTGAGTAGTTTTAACACAATAACATTTTTGGGTAATATTTTTCTCAATTGCAAACATCTTTATTTCATTATTTCCCTTCCGAGAAATCTTTGAACATATAAGACTACTTTATAAGAAAAATGTCATTTTCTTTATTAATACATGTAGTCTTGAAACCTTACGCTTTTCACATTTTCATCATCCTTTTTTCACATCTTATGAGTTGAAATTTTTATTTTCTTAATTTCATATTTAAACCTAATAAAATCCTTATTAAACTTGTTTATATGTTCAACCTCAAAATACTACAAGTTTATACGTGAGAAGATGGATTTTAAGTCAAAAATCCTATCAAATGGGTCTAACATGTTATTTATTCTACACATTTGCTAATATTTTCCCATGTATATTTTCAAGGCAAAAGACACCTTTGTTTCTTCAAAACATGGATGAAATATCCATTTATACAAAAATCCCAATTTTTCACAAGAAATTTTTTTAACATTTATTCATGATTTGTTCCCTACAAAATAAACATCCTTCCAACATTTTTATACCATAAATTTTTTTAATACCAAGCTTTCTTGAAAAATACCAATTTACACAAAACCATTTAAACCCATTTTGTAAACACCTATTTACTAATTATAAGAACTATCATTCTTATATCATAATGCATCTTTCTCTTAAATTTTAGCTACAAGACTACTAATATGCAAAATAGAGTCTTAAACTAAGAGTAGAGTTTTTCTACCTCAAATGTAGGACCAAAATTGGCCAATGAAGAAGAAGATGATGGCAACCCCCACCACCTAAGGTGGACTCAAGACAGTTGCCTAGCTCCACAAAGCTTGTCTCTAATAATGCTCCAAGAAAATATCATCAAACCCCATAAATTTCCACTCCTTCTTCTTCTCCAAACCGCTAACAACATCTCCAAAATTCACAGCTCTACTGATTAAGGGAGGAAATAGCTATATTGGGATTAAATTAGGTGGAATAGATTTATAATTTGGTGATATGGGGTTGGAATATGGCAGTGTTTGGTGGTTTTTGGTGGTGGGAGAGGGGAAGGTCTTCAAGAGCTTGAGAGAGGAGGATATAATCTGAAAATGGTGGAGGAAATAACTCCCCACCTCTATCAACTTTTACCCTTAATAAAACCCACAATAACATAAAAAAAAACTTATAAAACACTCTTAAACCTTAAAATAACAATTTTGTCCAATCTGGGGTCAGTAGAACTCGACACGTTATCGATCGAACAACATAAAAAGTGATAGCACACAAGGGCACTCGATTTTAAAATTTCTGGGCAACCTCATTCGAATGATAAAGAGGCTTCATTCGAACAAGAAAGGGGCCTCGTTCGAACGACCATTGAACAACCTTCTAATGTATTCAATAAAGTGTCATCTCGTTTGAACCTTGTTGGAACCCAACTTTGAGCGATTTTTTATTCTCGTTTGAACAACCCGATTCTTGTTTGAACAACATTAGAATCTCATTCAAACGATGTTCAAGTCGTTCTATCCAGCCATATTTTTTCAAATCTCCAATTTTGCCCAATAATTTCAAATATTTTACATTAAGGCACAAAGAATAATAAAATAAAACATTAATGTCCATAATAATGATCCAAATCCCAAGGGTTCATGTGCTTATAATTTATGCGGGGAAAAATAATGAAATATTGGGCTCGGGTATTACATTCTTCATTCCTTAGGAAATTTAATCCCTAAAATTATTGATCCGTCAATTACTCAAATCATGGGATTTACCAAATACCATTCTAAGTCATAGAAATCCTCTAGGACGAAATCATTGAAGCCCTTAATATCTAAACTCACATCCCACGCCCACATGGGTTGTCACCAACGTTGCATAACCGTCATCAAGTCTTCACTCACTTAATGATCATGCTCAATCAAGTATTAGGACTACTTTTACCAATAGCCAAGCATACCGGTTCCTCTTCTGGGTAACAAACTCTAGTGATTAATACTCACACATGAGTGAAATGTGATACAACCCATCATCCAATTGATCATCAAGGACCTTTTAGAATTCAAGGACTACACATTCCAAGTTTCCTCAAATCCATGGGTAATCATGACTACATAACCTCATTTAAGCTTGATGCTAACCTTATATCACAAGTCACTCACTCCGTGGAGTAAAAAACCAACCAAATCATCATCATGCACTCAGCCGAAACCTTCCATTCCATCACTCTAATGACCATAGTATTACACTAGGCGTCTCACTTTGGATTACTAACTTAAGCATCACACCAATACACTCAACATGGAAAAATAACACCGTGTTCTAAGCTTCCTCGAGTTCTAACATTATACAATGTCCTCAGGTCATCATCCCACTTATTATAACTGGATCCACTCACTACCGTGTCGGCCAGTCATAAGGGTGCTAATCATAAAGAAAGCAATTATTATAAGAAAACCTTGTAGCCAAAAGTGCAACCACTCAAACAGTGAACTTTATGTAATAGTAAGGATAACTCAGATATGGATGCACCTAGTTACTAGGTTACATTGACCATGCCAGGTCCACCTGCACTCTACTAGGCCTAATTGCATTGTACCATGATATGGTACAAATCCGAGTTGCGACTGTCATGGAAATATAAATCCTCGATTATGAGAACCGAAAGGGACACACAAGAATCATAAGGAATAAATGACAACTTTAAGAAAGTTCCATTCGTACGTGTCAGAATAGTGCCTACAAAAGCAAACCTATGCAACATGCTTAAAGTTTTACAACTTCTCATAGACTGAGTACTAATCTAACCACACACTCTGGCTCGAATCACCAACCATGACAAATCGAATCATAATAATTCATCCTCCCAAGAGTAAAGAGATGTACAGACCTGTTGTTCTCTGGAAAGTCAAATTCCATACTTCCCTCCTTAGTACTAGGGCCATCTCCCTTACATCCTTAACATAGATGACCCACTCCGATTGGAGAATGCCTAATTCCCTTATATACACTGCCCTTGTTCATCTTATTAGTGATGACATCAACAACCTACTACACCTAGGTTATTGTCTGCCTTATCATATCATGATCTTAACCCCAAGGTCTCCTTAGGCAGTACCTCATTCAAGAGAGACATTCACCTTACTATAACCTCTGACAACACATGACTGTCACAAGGCTTATCCCCAGATCCTACCTAAACTGAACATATATGATGGACACACCGCTCTCCATTGGCATTCTAAGTCTAATAAGGGCCACATAGGGCTACATATTCTAATCCATACCGACTTGGCAAATAGTGCTAAGGACTAGTCCCTACCTTGCTAGGGTTATTCCATCCTATTTTGTTAACACGCACTCACACTCTAATTATGCTTTGATATTTCCTCCCTTATGTGCCAATTTCATGTCCCTAATATGACATCATCAATTTATGTCTCGAGTAAATTTCCTTGAAATCTTCAAAATCAAGTGTCGCACCACCCACACTACTATTTTATAACACCCGAGCATCGTGCCCACTAACGACACGAGTCTCAAATTTCTCTTAGAAGGTTAAATCACCCATATGTTCCAATTCAGATGATAGCACCGGACACGTACACTGTTCGACTCTTTTAAACCTTGACTAGCAGCTTGAGGTCTTTACTTGACCCTTACTGTGATCATCCCTAGGACAATTGTACTTCTTCATACCAGAATTAGCTGGTTTCCTAAGGACAATAAACATACTCCACATAAAATTCTTCAAAACTCGACAAGATTTCATCATCCATGACTTTTTTATCATAGGTGCGCTATACAGCTTTCTCAATCCTCACATCATGATTAGTAGGTGATAGAAAAGACACTAGTCGATGATCTTCTACATATGGCGCACATTAACCATCAAACGCCTTAATACGTCAAACAGCCGATTTCTATTCCCAATGATGCCACACAAAAATTATCCTATAGACATTCCAAGATGCCCTTAAACAACATTGACACTAGGATTACCTCACATCTACCCATTAATTAATCCACTAAAATGGGCCCTGACACTTAGATAAAAATCTCGTCTTTCTTACTAATGCGTGAGGCCATAAGCTATGTAATAAATCACAGATTGACACTAATAAGGGTTCTGGAAGGATACAGGACGTCGCCTACCCCCTGTAAACCTCTAGGCCTACATCACCGACATTATTAAAGATATTATTCCTCGAAGTTTCATCATATTTTATAAAACCTCGACATGAAAGACTACCTAGAGTTTACATCTTAAGTCTCCTCAATCATCATTGTTTCATATGTAACATACCCACCATAATTCGGTCGTAACCCTCATCATACTTTGCAAGGTACAACTTTCAATCAACAATCTCCAAGACACATACTTATAAAAGTAGTGTTTTACCAACTCACACTAAGTACACATCCCCAAGGATCGAATTCATCTAATTACATCATCATCATTATCTATCCAAAAGTATCATACCCCGAAACGCAATGCATTCTTATCACAACCAATACTGCATCGGCATGATGCACTAGTTACATAATCTCCACGGTTGATTTTAAAACATTCATGTTTCTAATTTAGTGGACATACCTTACAATTTTTCTTCTTAATTGTCCAATCACATCATCATGGATTAACACACAAGAACCTCACACTAAAAATCATGGCATCACCACTATTGACAAATACACACTCGTAAATTACTAGCATATCTAAACTAGAAGCGTAGTAATGAAAGGATTAATGATAACTATTTTGGTCATGCTCCACTTCACTATAAATTACCCATTTGCTAATCTCTTTGACTCCACCATCGAAAACACGAGATGAAACTATCACCAATCTAGTGTGATCGGCCCAAAACTAGCATGGACATTGAAATATACATTTCCGACCTCACCACATAACTATTGAAAGGAACCATGAACCTAGAGCTCTAATTCCATTTGTAATTCCCATGACCAAATTTATGGGTATCGGTGGTCATCCCAATACGATGAGAGTGTTGGGTAGGAAGTGCAATGAAATAACCTACCTAATTTTGAAAACCACTGTTTCGTATGTTACGAGTTTCTTTCTGATTTGATTAAGGTTGCGATGAATCTAAGTTCGGACACACAATGCATATGGAATACCAAAATGAGATGATGAAAAAACATCAGTATCGTTGTCCCATATGGTACAAATTAATGACCGAAATGTCTAAAAATTAGAAAATATTAGATGGGGAGTACCAAACCACTCCCATGCTCGAGGAATACTATTACGAGGTTTCGATCCTATGCAACGACTACAATAATTAGTCAAAATAGTATTATTTTGGTTCAAAGTAATCCTCTGTCTTGGATTAATCCTCATACGTGGGTAAAACAGGCAACCACAAAACCTATGTTAAAACATATCATTTATTGCAAGATTCAATCTCTTTTCTGAGCAGCGAACACAATGTCAAGGAGTTGTTCGGTCATGAGCACGTGAGCATACATTTCCTGGAAAAAATGTTGAACCCTATCGAAGTTGAAGTTCATGTGGTAATAATACATTTGTGGTTTGGTGATGTATTATTTTTTATTTTTGATTACGGAACTTTTTATTTCTTTTAATTTTAGGGGCTTTGTACATAAAGTATTTCAAATTCGACTTTGCAGATAATATTTTCCTTGAAAGAGTGTAATTAAGTCCATATCATTTAGCAAGTTTATTTGTTGCATTTTTATGGTGGTGGGTGAGTTACATCTTTTAGATTTTCAATACTTGTAAGTACGCATCAGTTCCACAAGAACTAATTCCTATATACTAGCCATATTCACTAATCGAGGACTAATAAAATAACAAAATTCCAATAAAGTGAAAAATGTGTCATTATCTTAATCAGTAAGAAAATGAAAATGATAATGTCAATTTAATAACATAGATACATTAATAAGAAAAAGTCATGACAAAAGTCCAATCTCCTTATGGTATTGCAGAAGTATGTTGATACAAATGCCGATATTATAATTTCATCCATACTGATGGATGATAGGTATATCCTGGATCTTTTAGGTATCTTGATTTGTGTTTTGTAATTTCAATTCAGAAAATTTAATTTTATATAAAACATAAATATGAATGTAATTCAATTCAGGAAATGTAATTTTCATACATAGTACCATTTGCAATTAAAAAAATATAATAAATATTAACAATAATTTGTATTCTGTATTGTGGTACAGTGGTAACACATTTGTATTTTGTACTTAGATTTTATTTGTTTCAGTGAGTTTGTACTATCATGTTTGATGATTATGACAACTTATTTTATGTCCCTATATGTGCATTACTAATTTATGTAGCATTATTATAAATTGTCATAGCTATATGTATGGTCAGGGTAATATACTCGCCGAATTTTTTTATGTATGCCCATTTAATTGGATGTTGAGTTTATTAGTGGTTTCTATGTAGTACACATATCTGCGATGATAAATTCTTTCCAATATATTGAAGTTTTGATTATGTTTTATTTTATGTTCAAAACTTCTAATTAGTGTCAACTAGAGGTTGGTAACAATATTTCCCTACACTATTATTAAACTTTTTATTAATACAATAGTATACAAGGTATTCTAATGTATGATATTTTTGCAAACTCTTGTAGGTCGATAATCTATGAAAGAAGTCAACATGTTTACAGTAATCCTTATAATAATTTTGTTGGTATTAAAAGGCAAAGTCCATTAGACATAAACTATTATTGCGACGATCCTTTGGGTATTCACACTTTCGTTTACTTTTTTTATTTTTTCAGCTTTGTCTGAAGTGATGTTTAATAAGAATAATGCAAATTGTCATCACTCATATAGTTCACTAATCAAAATATTCGTGATGTTTTTACGTGATCTGTAATTATACATGTAGGAAGGATATGTAACTTGATTTACTTCCGTAGATCAAGCGATTTTATCATTGAAGACATTGATAAATTAGTGATATGTACTAGTAGTCAAATGCGACACTGATATTTTCTTTATAATACTTTTGAAATTCTTTTACCAAAAATGCATTGTTATGTATTGAGGTTTACATTTGAATTTTTTTTTAAATCGATGAGGTGGTTTATACGAGGTCTGAGGCGGACTATTTGTTTTTTTAGTATGATTGAATATTTTTTATTTCCTAAATTAGGTGGATAGTCCAATAAATAATGGAAAATTTGCCCAAATTTTCTAAAATTTTTACACTATTTGTATAGTAAAATAAACTTCCTTACTTAAATATTGTATATTAATTTTTACTACAATTTTGTTTCAATTTTAACATAAAAACGTATTGTTATCTTGGATTTTGGTTCTTATTAGTTATAGTGACAACCAAATCTGCTTTGTGATTGCTTTAGATTATAACTATCTTCATTATACTCGATATATCTCCCCTTTAATTAATAATTAGCATTGTTCATATACTATTTGACTACCCACTTCAATTGCCTAACTATATTTTTTTTTGTACTAGTTCGCATTTTGAAAACTATCGATAATTATTATAGTGGAACATGTGGGACGACATCAATTGATATATATGTGATTTTTTTGAGAAGTTGGTTTCGTTGAAGTATTTGTTAAATGAACTTGGGATTTTTTTAATATTGTTGAATTTCTTGTTATCCCTTAAGAACGAATTAATAAACAAATAAGACTACGTCCATTTCTTTTAAAAATTGACACTTTGTTTATTTAAGGCACAATCTGAATTCAGTTGATGAATATTGTATATTCTATGTTATATGAGAATTTTTTTGATGAATTTAGACTATTTTAATGTTGTTGGACTATTTGTTATATTTAAAGTAGGGTGGATAGTCATATAAGCAAAAGATACTATGGCTAATTTTTAAAATTACACTTTATTTTGTTGGGGAACGCAGTTTTTGTCATTTTGCAATTATATACTTTAGAAATTTTCATCGCTTTGTGATTACGTACTTTGGAAATTTTCCGTTAGTATATATATAACGTGGAATGGCCTTTTACTTTTCCATAAGAGGATAAGATAATTAGGGGTGAGGATGCAATGTCTAACAGTTGAATCGATTGGTTGAAATTTCATGAAGCTGAAATTTCCCCCTCTTTTGTTTGATATAATTTTTCGCCTCTTTTATTTGATATTTTTCCCCTCATATTTTTTGGGTAATCATGAATCCATCAACGAGTTTTATAAGTACATCCACTTAAAAGTAATTAATTAGTTAATCCATTAAAATGGGACATCCCCAAAGTTCTTTCTTAAAAATTCATGTCCCATTTCGGTGGATTAACTTGATAATGCCTTCAAGTGGATGTTCTTACAAAATCAGTGGATAGATCCAAGATCAAACTATTTTTGTGGTTTTTTTGGTAATAACTCATTTTCAAATTACACTCGGTTCTATGTCTCTCCTCACAAACCCATGCACCCCTGTCCACTCCACACCAATCATGACCAACATAAATCCCTTCCATATTTGAATCTAATTATCTCACTTTAGGATACTTTATCCCCCTTTTAATCAGACACCGGCTAACTATTTGAATCTTATTTAATAAATTTATCTATGTTTCCTCTTACAGCCTGGTTTTCTATTCTTACCCTATCCACCCAATCGAACAATTGTTTCACTTTGGGATATTATTCATCAGGTACAACTATTTACCTGAACAATGTATATGCACTATTTGATGTTTAATTAGTTCACTTTGAGAAATTTATTTTTCAACCTGATTTTAATTTTCGAGTATGGTATCTTCGGAATAATATTTGATTTATTCATTTCAAAATATGGTAATATTTTTTTATGTTCAATTTCAAATAATTTAATAACATCTAAATTACACTTGAAATATTTTTGTGTCATATTTCTAATTTGGTAACCTCGTATTAGGGTTTTTAGGGCTTATTTTTTATTCAACATTTCAAATGTAATATTTTTTTATAACCATTAATACGAATATTTTTTTATAAACATGAGTAAGAATAATATATCTAGTATTATTAGTTCTTATAAGATCTTTAATTTCTTCAAGCAATCACCATATGAAATTTACTACAAAAATAGTTAAGCAAAATTACTTTTGTCCACTGCTTATTGATATGTTTTGTTGTTATTGATGTATACTTAAATGACTCTAAAACCTCCTTAGTTCTTCCTCCAAAATCCCCAGAACAACCCTTAGAAAACAACCCAAAATTTCTTTGAAAATGGGATAATTTGGAAATTTAGAATTTCCCGTTCCTAGCAGGGATATATTTGTGTTTTTTTGAGTGAACCATTTAGTGGAGAATTGATCACTATATATAGGGTGAAAGGACACCAAAAATTTCATTTTGTCTCATCATCTACTCTCCACTAAAGGGGCTTAAAGGACTCACATGGATTCCTAGAGTCATGTGTCTCTTGGAATTTATGGATTATTTGCTAAGACTTATTATAATCAAATTCATCGCCATATATGGACCACACTAATAGGAGAAATAATTTATTTAATTTTATAATTACAAAATTTGGCCAAATTTTGTAATTAATAAATAATTAAATAATAATTCCAAAAGTCTCCCACTCGGTCCTAATTAGTCTACACATAATGATTTGATTAGCATAAGTCGTGCAAGTTTCTTAGAACAATCATCAATTACCTTTACTAAATACTTCATTAGTGTCAGTCATGGCGGTTCCACACTAATCCAATAGCGTGGTTCCTTGCATGTACCATGCCATCAATATCATACTTAATAAGGATAAATATATGAGTTATCATAATGGTCATATATTGTCTTAATAAATGATTATTTTTGTCATGGTTATTCACTCACATGCATGTATACAATAAAAACAAAAATTTGAATTCAAAACTCTTTATTGATATCAAAAGTCGTGTCAAATAACTAAGAAAATATCAATTACATAATAAACTACTTGAGACCCATCTCATTAATATGTTGCAAAAATATCATCGGAGATAGCCCTTACATTAAAGGATCTGCTATGTTAATTAGTACTAATGTTTTCAATTGACATAGTTTGTTTCTGAACTTCTTCTTTAAGAGATAGATACTTCATCTTAATATTCTTAGCTATTTTAGAATATCTATCATTCTTTGAAAAGAAGATTGTTGCAAAATATCACAATAATTTTTCAATGGCTTGGACATTGAACCCATAATGTTGAGTCCTGAAATAAAATTTCCTAGCCACAACCCATGATTTGTAGCATGAAAACAAGCAACAAACTCAGCTACCATAGTGGAAGAAGTGATGATACTCTATTTAGAACTTTCCAAAGAAATGGCCTTCTGTCCATGCCTCCTTTAGCTCTTTCCTCCCATCTCGAGGTTCCCCATGCTCATGCGCGCACTCAGAGGGGGAGAGAAGTGGTGATTAATCCCGTCGAAATTTATATGTGTAACCTATTTTTCTTCATTTTTGGTGTTTCATAGAAAAAAAAGTATGTGCAATATAACTAATAAGGGGTGAAATATTAATGTGTATGTTGTAAAGTAAAACCCAAATTGATAATTTATAAAACTAATGCAAAAATAAAGAAATGTAGAGAGAGAACAGGGTATTTGGACAGTCTTTGAAGATTTGAGGTTTGATCTTGATCCTTGATGAGCTTACTCACAAGTTGAGATGAATGTTAGATGAGAGAGATAAGGAATTTTTCTTAATTGGGTATGAAAGTGATGGGAATGAAAGATAGAAAATAATTTTACACAAGGGAATGTCACTGATTGTAGAAGAATGTTATTGAGATCATTGATATTGATGGATCTGAGGTGTGTCTTGGAACTGAGCTCATTCCCTCCATATATAAGGTAGGGGGTTTCCGAGTGGTATATCCTTGTCCCTACCAATCGACAGATAACCCTAGCAACATTACCAATTGTTAGGGAAATGGACCTCCCAATCAGTAGTCTCGCGTAGATTTGTGTGGAAAAATATTCATACAACGCAACTAGTAAATCCAAATTCCACACGGATCATATCATTAAAAAGGTAATTCATATACATTCAAGATTCCTTGGGCTACTACCGGGACTGGGAATTTACTTTTGGTCAAATAGGGCTCAAAAGGTCCCATTGATCTTTTGTACAGGAGATCCCTAGACGGTAATGGATCGGTCGTCCAAATCGTAAGTCATAATCGCACACAAGGTGGACTGTTGGCAAGGTTATGCACGTTATTTATATTTACTAAAGAGCGTTCTTTGTTTGGAGAGTTGAATATGATAAATAAGGGCCCAGAATCGCCCGGTGACCTTTCAGAGTGAAACGGGTCGTTGATCCATACCATAAGACAATTTGAGAATGGGGTGGAACATTTGAAATGGTATTCAGTGACCTTCGAATATTCATTCAGTCTCATTCGAGCTGAATAGTTTACCTTTGTGAAACGGAGCTCAAGAGCGACCAATGGCCTCCGAATTAGTTTTCTTAGGAAAATGATCCGTTCGCCCGAATGGTTATATCGTTCCGTGCAAGAGATAGACAATTGAAAAGGTAATTCAGATCCCTTAGAGGATTCATAGAAAATTTTCTCTAATGAGGGAGTTGATTAGGGTCAAAATGGGGGCTTGGGAGTGTCTAGTGGCCTCAAATCAATTTTTGGTTGAAAAATGGATCGTTCGTATGAATCGTTATGTCAATTTGTGCACGATGTGGACCAATGTAAAGGGGATTCAGCGACCTTATAAGATTTAATGAGCTTTCTCTCTGGCTATTGAGTTAATCATAGTCAAATGGGGGTCGAGGGCACTCGATGGCCTCTAGATCGGTACTCTAAGTATGACCTAGCGTTTGTAGTGAATAACAAGGTTATAGGGGCCTAAGGAGAGACCTAGGGTATCCTATAGTGTTTTATCTATAAAACCCCTCGACAGGTGAGCATCGAACAAGTGAACGCCATCGAATAGACACCATATGATGTTTTGGAAAGATGGGGAATTTGAGGACCAAGAAGGGACGAGGATGACATATTCAGAGGGTCGAAATCAATTCTGGGGACCTAATGTAATGCTGTTAATAGCCAATTCTATGGGTCGAGGTCAATATTATGGACCTTAAGTAAGGATTTTCCAATTATGAGGACCTTCAGTAGGCATTCTACAACCTAAAATTCCTCTTTATATAGATCCTCCCACTCAAGGGGGAGATGTAGAAGTGATGTTACCAACATCCCTTGTATTCTCAAAGCATCGAGTAATTGAGACATACTCAAATTTCACTAGTCCATCGGAACAAGTCTACCATAATATGGATGGCATCATCTAAATTGACTTCATCGGCAGGCACTACCTAGTTATCTGACTCTCGATCCCACTTTCGGGATTCCACGAACAATCTGTTGAACTTTTGGGAGTCAGTGGTCATTTCTGAGGGCAATTTTAGCCCAAACTCTAGGAGCTATTTCAGTACTCCTAGAAATTCCATATCTTTCCGCCTGAAACAGGTACGAATGGAAATACATGCTCTTGTAAGAAGTGGCAGGGCCTGATCAGCAAAACAGGTAGGGTGTAAGAGAAAATATGGGCAAATTTTGAGGGGTTTAGGTGAATATATGGGTATGACGGGCGATTTACTAGGTACAATCTTGGTAGAAGGGTCAAATTTTGGGTCATTTTCTAAGAAGATAGCATTTCCATGATTGGGGAGTGGATTGTTAGTGGTGTTTGATTTAGGATTGGATTGTGGTATGATAATATCCCGATCGATTAGACCTTGGATTATATTCTTATGGAAACACTGATAAATGCTATGGATTGCATTTTGATGGAAATCACAATGGGCGTCAAGTTTAAAGTTATTGGGAAGTGGATTTGGTAATGGACAAGGTTCAAATGGCTTGATGATATTTGGATAAAAAGGGCTTGGTAGACGTTGGGTATGGGAGCATGAATCTTGGTGAATTCTTTTCTGATTGGGTTAGGGAGGCTTTCTGGTGCCCATGAAGTGGCAGGCTGAGAGATGTTATTGATGGTTGAAACTGTGGTATTGGCAGGCTTCTCATAATTTCTGGGAGTGAACTGTATGGATACATTTTTTGGCTCATCTTCAGTCTTGGTAAGACTTTATTTAATATCCACCCTTTCTTATCGAAGGGCTCAAACATCGGGGTAATACTATCCTCCCATTATCGCTCGAACATTGGGTAAGAAGTTTTTCTTCAAAATACTGGCTTGCTCCTCTTAGGAAGGCCGATTGGTCATGGTGGCCTCTTTCTCTCTCCACCTTGCTATCAAATTACTAATAGTATCGTAAGGATTTTGATTGAGAAGTTCTAAATAACGGTGTGTAACCTCCAATCCTTCGATGTACTTATACTATGACATGAATTCCGGGGTAACATTCCCCCAACTGCGAATTCTGGATTCCTAAAGGGATAGGACCCAGCGAAGAACGTTGTCCTTTAAAGTCTGTTGGAACATCTGGGCGATTATTTCTTTGGATGAACTTAGGAGGGTTATGTCTCGATGGTAACTTCAGAGATGGAAAATTAGGGGCCTGCTACCCTCGAACTTAACAATGTTAGGCATCTTGAGCTTTTTCGTTAGCCTTGATTTAGGGTAAGGAGATATATGGGTGTAATCCATGTAGTTCTCGAAGATTCGGACTTCGACAAAATTCTTGGTTAATATATTGAGGTCCTCCTTGACCTTGTTGAACTCTTCATCCATTGAATCAACGGTTAATGGTAGGTTAGCCCATAGCTGGGCAAGATTTTGCATAGGGAGATGAGCCGGAGATGTTCCATTAGCATGAGGGGCACATGGATTGTGTTGATATTCTTTCGGGACCCAAATAGTCCTAGGTGCGAGCATACCCATAGCGCAAGGTAAGAGGACCTCGGGTTCTTTGGGGATAGGGATGTTGTTTTGCTACATCTCTTGAACCTCAGTTTAATGGTTGTCAATCAGGTTGCACATTCGGTGCTTGTTTTGCATTTTTCATGGCAAGCAAGTGAAGGTTAATTACGGACTCGTAGGAAGTAGCAGGGGAACTGACTCGTAGGAAGTAGCGGGGGAATTAACTTGTAGGAAGTAGAAGGGCGATTTGATAAAGGACCGAAGCCAATAGGGAGCCAAGCTAAGGGTCAAGTATGTGATCGACCTGAGAAGGAAAATGATCCGGGTTTAATTTTTAAAGAGAAAAGGAAGAAAAAAAGAGAAAATTGTTTTTGATAAATTTTTAGAAATGGAATGACAAAATATTTGTGTTATTTTTTTATAAAAGGATGAAAAAATGTTTTTGAGACTTATGATAAAAGGAAGGGAAGTGCTTTTGCAATTTTAATGAAAGTGGGGAAAATGTTTTTGACACTTTAAGGAAAGAGGGGGAAATGGGATAAGATTCTCATTATTATTATTATTATTATTATTATTATTATTATTATTATTATTATTATTATTATTATTATTATTATTATTATTATTATTATTATTATTATTGTTGTTGTTGTTGTTGTTGTTGTTGTTGTTGTTGTTGTTGTTGTTGTTGTTGTTGTTGTTGTTGTTGTTGTTGTTGTTGTTGTTGTTGTTGTTGTTGTTATTATTGTTGTTGTTATTATGTTTTCACTTGTATTAGATTTACCTGAATGCAAAGGAAATGTCAAACAGGACCCGAGCCTGGGAAAATTGGGTTAGAAAAATATATGTAACACACAGTTTGACTTGTTGTCAGGCTCATGGACAAGGTCCCATTTTGAAAAAGACAAAATCGCTCAAAAATTTAGGCGGCATGTCGACCCAAAATTTTGACAGAGTTTCGGGTAGTAACTAGTAAACTAAATTTGAGTTCCTTAGGTTTGATGCCTATATGAGGGTATGCAGTTGTTGCGTTAGTGGAAAGCTTCCCCCCTTTTGAATGACTTCCAAGATATACGTCTTATTTTTTAAGGCAATCGGTACATGTGGACAGGTCATTTGATATAGCTAAGTGTACGTGAGTTGCCTCACCATATACCTCGTGGGGACAATATGTGTGAGAAAGAATTCGATGTACTTGATGTACGTGAACTAATTCCCTATAATATACCTCTCATCATAACTTTGTTCAAGTGGTATGATGCAGGGGGAACCATTCTATATGCGTCAAAGGTACTTGACCATTGGAAGGTGAGAGTCATATTGCTTAGGCTAACTAAGACCTTTCCTCTTAATAAAATTGCTCCCGAAACAGCCATCTAAATAGAGTCTAGCCCTCTTAAGAAAATTCTTCCTTTCGCTTTTTCCTCCCATCTTGGGGTTTCCTATGCTCATGCGCACGCAATAGGAGAGGGAGGGAAGGTCTCACGCCCTTTTCTAGGAGCGCTTTGGCCATCGTCGATGTGGGGTGATGTAAAAATATGGTGTCACTAACCTATTTTTAAAAAAATAGGTAAAAGAACATGTCATTGTATCGATAGAGGGACACCAAAGACAAACTGATGCTTACGAAACTAATAGTTCAAAGGCTCGGGGGTAAATTACAAAATGTGAAGGTGCTAGGCACCCATCCCTCTCTTTCAGTATCTCATGATCTTATGTCACTATTTTCCTTAATTTTTCCATTAAGTATGTGCACGTATATAAATAAATGGAGACCGGAATCGTTTGACTCATATCATGAAGAAGATAGAATGACGTCATCCAAAAGAATGTTCCCAAAATAATAATTAGTAAATATAATGTGGGCACTTATCGAGATATTGATCGTTATAATGAAACAATAATATTTGTTAGATAAAATGCAAATATGAATTAAAAGTATGGTATATATAAGTAATGTATGAATAAAATGGGAAAAGGATGAAAATACGAAGATAGGGAAATTGAAAAATTCAACCCCACTCTCGAATTTTAGCCTGAAATGCCTGCATATCCTTTAAAGGTATCAAAGTCCACGTAGTTCGCATGTGGAAAAAGGGTGGGGTTTATCCCGTAGATTCAAATGGGAGTTTATTATATGTGTGTGAGTGTGTGTGTGTGTGTGTGGAAAAGGTATTTTTAGTTCTGAGAAAAAAGTGGTGAATTATCTTGTTAGAATTTATGGGTACAACCCTTTTTTCTTTGCTTTTGTTTTTTTATAGAAAATAAAGTATGTTAAATATAACTAATAAAGGGTGAAATATTAATGTGTATGATCTAAAGTAAGAGCTAACTTGTGGATTTATAAAACTAATGCAAAAATAAAGAAAATTTGGGAGAGAAAAGAGTCTTTGGACCTTCTTTCGAGACTTGAGGCTTAATCTTGACCCCTGATGAGATTCCTTGCAAGTTTATATGAATTTTGGATGAGAGATAAGGATATTTTTTCTAAATTGGGTATGAAAATGATGGGAATGAAAGATGGAAAGGAATTTCATATAAAGAAACTTTGTTGATTACAGAAGAATGTTGGCGAGATCACTGATATTGATGGATCTGAGGTGTGTATTTGAAGTGAGCTCATGCCCTCCTTATATAGGGTAGGGGTAACACCGATCGGAATATACCTAGCCCTTACAATAGAAGGGTGGCCCTAGACATACTATCGATTGGCACATAAATGAACTTGCCAATTGGAAGTCTCGTGAAGATTTTTCTGGAAAAATGGTCATAGAACGCAATATTTAAATCCAAATTGTTCATGAGGCATACTATTAGAAAGGTAATTCATAGACCTTAAAGAGTCCTTTGGGCCTCTCCTGGGTCTGGGAGTTGACTTTCGGTCAACCGGGGCTCAAAAGATCCCATTAGTTCTTTGAACAAGAGATTGTCGGATGGGAATGGATCGTTTATCCAAAGCGTAAGTCAACATCACGTACGTGACTGACTGTTGGAAAGTTATGTGAGGTACTTCAACGTTACAAAGAGCTTTGCTTGGTTCGAAGACTTGACTTTTGTCAGCCGGGGTTCGAAATCACTCGATGAACTTTCGAAGTAAAACAGGTCATTCATCCGTATTGTAAGGTTGATTCGCGCACGGGGAAGATCGTTAGAAATTGTATTAAGTGTCCTTTGAAGACTTTTCCAGTCTCGTTCTTGCCAAAGAGTTAACCTTGGTCAAATGGATCCATTTTATGCATGGGATAGACCGTTGAAAAGGGGACTCAGTGCCCTTCGAGTACCCATTGAGCTTTTGCTCTGACGATGAAGTTGATTTGGGTCAAATCAGAGCCCAAGAGCGCCCAGTGGGCTCTGTATCGATTTTCGGTGTTAAAATGGACTATGCGTCTGAACTATTATGCCGATTTACGCACGAGGTGAACCTTTGGAAAGGGGCTTCAGATCCCTTCAAAGATTTATTGACCTTTTTCTCTAACGATGGAGTTGACCACAGTTAAATGAGGCCCGAGAGTGCCCTATGGCCTCTAGATCGGTACTCGGAGTATGACCTAGGGTTTGTAGTGAGTGGGGAGGTTCTAGGGTCCTAAGGAGAGACCTAGGGGTTCTAGAATATTGTGTTTACACTTTTTTTATTAAATTTGATAGTAGTTAATGTCAAAAGCAGAGCAAAAGAGACTTCACCAAGGGTTTAATGTCAATACTAATGTATTGGTTCTTATTCTCTTTATTGATTGTCATTAAATTAGGAGACAATGTTTATAATATAATTTTTTTTATTAATCTATGAGTATGAACTGATATTTTTAGCTTATGCATGGGAATTAACTAAAAACAAATGTTGTTAAAACTTGATACCAAATAGAAGTGTATTTATTTGTATTTGTTGCTTACTTTGATAAATATAAGATTTTGGATATATATATATGCGTGCTAGGAGTGTTTGATTAATTGACTGAGTAAAGTTTCTAAGTGAATTTTGCTACACCATTTCACCATGTGTAGACTTTGGTGTATTTGACAATAAAAGAAAACATTCTTAATTGTGATGACTGGAACTTTTATGTACTTCAAGCTACCATTTGACTTCACAGTTTAATCACTAATTTTTGAACCAGGGCCTTATAAATATGGCCATTACATATGAATGATTCTTTAATGGTTGTTGACTTTTTTTTTGGCTTTTAGGTTATCTGAAAGCTATGCATTTTGTTAAACAATAATATTGATTTATGTTTTTCCATACCTTGTATCAATGGAAAATTTTACACTCAAATATGTTTATTGTTTGTGATCACATGATGGACTCAAGTAAGAATATTATTAACTGAATGTAAAAGTGTCATAATTTCTTTGAGACATAGAATTAAATTTTTGAAGAGATGATTATCTTCAAATTACATATGTTCCACTGTCTTTATGGGTTATTGTTATAATATTTTGGTGTCAATTTGAGAAAAGGAATAGATGTCTTATTGACATTAAATTCTCATTTATCATTCTAACTAATTTGGTGTTTTGATTTTACACAAATGAGTTGACCGGGTACATGTTAGTTGTTATATTCCTATTATACATGTGCTAGAATTTTGACATATGGATAAAATGTGAGTTTTATTTCATGCAATTTTTATTTTTTAATGCACTAAAATATTGGAAGTTCCTATATTATTTAAATTAGATTTCATGTCATCTGGATGTTTAATATTGTTTTGATTAAATAAATATGATAAATAACTTGACATGTTTAATATATTCAAAATTCATTGGAATATCAATGCTTTTTGAATTTTTTTACTTAACTAATGACTTGATTCGTCTTTTAAATAATCACTTGATCCTGAAGATGGAAACATATTTTATTGTCATAAGACAAGAAAAAATGTCGGTAATTATCTATAAGTCATACCGCATACAATGTGAACAAATGCACTTTGTAATCTCGATATCTTTCTCTCTATAGACTTGGGGAGAAACTGAAATGAAATCTTAATGCATGTTTAGTGTTATGGAATCCTTGTCTCTTAGGGATATTGATATGACAGTTAAAGAAAGTCATCCATCACATGATAAAGAATATTCTTCAGATTCAGAACCAAAGTCTAAAGTATCAATCCCTATTCTCGAAGAATTGTCCTTATTTTACCAATAATTTTCTGTAAAATGATAGTCTTTTATTGAGGCTAAAACAAAATGATTTAATAAACCTGAACCTTCTCCCCCTCCTTCATCTTCTGGTTTTTTTATTCCTATAAAGGTAAAATCAATTCATGATCCTATGTTTAGGGGATTTACAAGGTCAGGTAAGAATCTCAAAACATTAAATTCATTCCCTCTTTTTAAATGAATAATTTTGTTTTTTATAATATTAGAGGGGTATCCAATAAACTATTTATTCGAAGAATGAAAAAGTTTATCAATTTATATAATCTTCCTGCCTTTGCCTAACTTAATACTAAGTAAGATTCATCTTCCCTTGAACGATTTAGGTTTAAATGGAATTTTGAAGGATGTAACTCAAATATTTCTTAAAAAATATGTCTTCTTTGGAAACATGGCCTTTCTATTGAGATTGTTTCAAATGAAGATCACGCCCTCACAATGAAAATTGAAGATTGAAGATTTATGTCTCCAATTTTATTACTATTGTATATGCCAAATGTTCAAGAGTGGATAGATATGGTTTATGGGATTCTTTGGAGCAAATTTCAGGTTTGGTGTGGAATGATCCTCATGTCATTGTAGGTTATTTCAATGTGATGATATCTCAAATTGAAGAAGTAGGAGGCAATTTGATTGATTTTCATTCAACCTAAGATTTTGATGATACCAGTATTTCTTGTGGCATGTCTGATCTTGGCTTCAATGGATCTTAATTTACTTGGTCCAATAATAGATCTGAAGAAGTAGTGATTCTTGAGCGGTTGGATAGGGCTTTGGCTAGTAAAAAATGGTATGATATTTTCCCCTCTACACCTATCCAACATCTCAATCATAACTACTCTAATCACTCTCAAATGTTTATTTCTATTAAATCTTAAATGGATTCCTTTCCAAAGCCTTTCGAGTTTCAAAAAATGTGGATTAATGATCATGATTTCCAGGCATTGGTTTATCAATCTTGGAAATCCCCTTTGCAAGACTCTCCTATGAGACTCTTCTCCTTAAAATTAAAGAGGCTAAAAGGTGATCTAAAGTCCTGGAATAAAGATACTTTTAAGGATATTTTTCTGAATTTCGAAAACCTTAAAGACTCACTTATTACTAATGAGCTAACTTTTGAACTATCTCCAATCTCAGCCAATAGTATGGCTATGAAATCTTCAAAGGAAAATCTTAATAAAGCTCTTAAAATTTAAGAAATACACTGGAAATAGAAGTCTAATGTCAAATGTCTAAATGAAGGGGATATTAATACAAAGTTTTTCCACAATACAGTAAAATCTAGAAGGAAAAGACTTGGTATTCGCAAGATTCTTAGTCCTGACCAGTAGTTGTTTTCAACTCAAGAAGATATTGAGTCTAAATTCGTATCTCATTTCCAAAATATTCTATCTCATGAGCCCACATCACCCTTATCCTCTATGCTATATATGACCCCTAACATTATTCCCTTTGATTTTAATTAATCCCTCACCTCTTATCCTTTTGATGTAGAGATTTTTTATGCCATCAAGAGCTTGAATGTTGATGCAACTCCTGGTTGTGATGGATTCAGTGGATATTTTTACCTTTCATGTTGGGATGCAATTAAAGTTGATCTCATCAAAGCCATAATGTCCTTCTTTGTAGGTGCCCAAATTCCTATAAGTTGGTCTTAAAATTTAATTTCCCTCATTTCAAAAAATCCAAATCCCTCTTCTTGTTCAAAATTCAAACCAATTAGCTTATCCAACTTCTCTTTCAAAATCATCTCGAAAATCCTCAATTCTAGACTTGTCCCCATTATTTCAACCATTATATCCCCTACTCAATGTGGATTCATTAAAGGTAGAATCATTACTAAAAACATTATTTTGGACGTAGAGCTTACTGTCGATCTGGATGAAAAGTCTCATTACTCAAATCTTATCCTCAAACTTGATATGAAGAAGGCATATGATAGAGTCTCTTGGATGTTAGTTCTTACTACGTTGAGAAATTTTGGATTCAATGAATGTTTTATCGATATGATTTGGATACTTCTCTCTAATAACTGGTTTTTAGTGATTTAGAATGGAAGGGTGCTATTTTTTTCAAGTCTTTGAGAGGTCTCGAATAAGGGGACCCTCTCCCCCGTACCCTTTTCATTATTGATGTTGAAGTGCTTTCTAGAGGTTTTGATAAACTCTTTACTCATAATGTCATCAAAACTTATAAAAATCCTATAGGTTCTCCATTATTTATCATTTATCATATAAAGATGATATCATCATTTTTACTAATAAGAGCAAGAGAAGAACTAAAAAATTAATGGATTTCTCCATAATTATGAAGAATTTTCACGGTAGAAGATTAATATTCAGAAAAACTCTTTTACAACTGGAAAAAATACAACCATTGATAGAAGTTATGATATCTATTCTAATCTAGGGCTTCAGCTCAAACCTTTGCCTTTAAAATATCTCGGTTGCCCTCTGTACTAGGGTAGAGTGAAGTTGTACTATTTTACTGACTCGATTGATAAGATGAGACAAAAAATGGGAGGATGGAAGTTGAAATACTTATGTCCTAGAGGTAGACTTATCTTGATTAATCATGTTCTTGCATCTATTCCTATTCATACAGTGGTTGCTCTCCACCCCCCAAAAACTATTATCAGAAGAATTGAAGCTATATTTGCTAATTTCTTTTGGGTTCTTTCTCAAGAGGATAAAGCTAAATATGATTGGACTTCTTGGAAAGAAATTTTTCATCCTTTTAATCAAGTATGTTTGAATATTAGAAACATGACTGGCATCATTCAAGTTGCCAGTTTAAAGTTTCGTTGGTCTATCTTCTCTTCTCAAAGTATTTGGACGTCTTTCATGAACCACAAATATAAATCCTCTTTGTTTTTCTCTCCACATGGTTTGCATGTCATTAAAAGGATTAGATCTATAATCAGTATCTTTGAGGATGTAACTATTAAAGATGGGGACAATTTTATCTGGTGAATAACTACTGATGATAGATTTTCTTTGAAATCTTCTTATTTGTCCAGTATACCTCAAAATCATTCTTCTATGGTTTGGAAATTTATTTGGTCCTCTTCTTATCCTATCAAGATATCTATTTTCTCTTGGAAATTGATGCACCAGACTATACCTCTTAACTCTCAGATTAAAAATCTCAATATTAAGTTAGCTTCTAGATGCAGATGCTGCAATGATCATGACGAAACCATAAACCACACTTTCCTGAATGTTCCTAATGTCGGTCAAGTGTGGACTTTAATTGGAAATTTATTTGGCTTAAAGTTGAACTTCCACTCTTACCAATCTAAGCTTATCTCGTGGTGGATTAATAAGAGGAATGACGATATCCAATTTCTCACTCACCACCATCCTATCATCATTGTCTGGGAAATTTAGCTTGCAAGGAACATAAATTTTTTTCATGGAATTGAGATGAATCACCAACAAATTATTTAAAATGTTATTTCTCTAATGTCTTTTTTGGAAACAGGTACAAAGCTTTATTACAATGTCTCACAGGATGATCACCATATTATTTCTCTTTTCTTCTTAAAAATTCAAAGAAAACCATCTTCTTTCTTAGCTATATCTTGGTAAAAGCCTCCTCAAAATATAGGCAAGTTAAATGTGAATGGCTCATCCAAAGGTAATCCATGAGATAGTGGATGTGGTGGATATAACAACCCGTCCTTTTGGAGAAGATTAAATTCCATAATTGAGTATAAATTGGAAATTTGGAGAATTTCTCGGAATAGTAAATTTTGGGATTTTCGAGGATTAGATGATTTTCGAGGGATGTTGTAATTATTTTTGGGATTAAATAGGTGGAACTATTTTAATTATATGTCATCGTGGAGTAAAGCGACAAAAGAGTTAATCTCTTGATTAGAAAACCCGCATTAAGTTATATGGGTTAGAATAGTGACTTGAGGTCAAGTACCTCGAATGGGAATTTCAACTGCGCCGTGAGTCTTAGAATGTCCGAGATAGTCAGAAAAGAGTGTCTGATTGTTGAAATTGAGTTTCGGGGAATTTTAGAGTTAAAATTGGATCGTAAGTGAGTAAACGAGTCATTTTGGGGTTTTAAGGGTTTAAACCCTTTTTTCTTTCTTTATAAAGAGGGGGAGAAGGAGAAAAGGGAGAAAAGAGAAAGAGAAGAGTGAAGAGATAGAGGAAGGCAGAAAAGGAGGAGAAATGGAGATTTTGGGCCAAACTCCGTCGAACGACTCGGGATCGTCAGATTGTATCCACGAGGCCAGTGTTTACTTGCTTTATTTATTTTGATCATAAATATCATATCGTAGTTTGGTAACAATAAACCTTAAAGATTTTAGGTTGGGTTTTCGTGGATAAAACGGGTTTTCGGGAGTTAAATCGATTAAACCCCAATAATATTTCAATTTGAGAAACTTAGGTTTTAATCCAAATTAATTGGTGATTTCAGGTTCTAGGACGTTTAGAACCCGTATTATATGTGTATTAGTTGTTGGTTGAGGTTGTAGGACGTTGGATGTGGAGTAAAAATCTTGGGAGAAACTTTAATGGCCAAAACAGCTTCTTGGAGAAGAAGCTGCCCGCCATGATCGATCAATCGATCATGGGGGATCGATCGATCGAGCCAGCGATCGATCGAAGGCCAAGGGTCAATCGATCGACCCCTACTGAAAGTTGACAATTTTTCTAGGGGGATTTGGATGGGATAGTTTCTAATTCATATTGCTTCGAGGTTAATTATGTGATAACATAAGGGACCTTTTAGGACTATATGGTCCTCTAATTATGGGAATTTATGCGGGCAAAGGGAGGGTTTTAAATGTATAAGCCTTAAACTATATTTTCGAGGAAAATATAATTATTGTAGAATTTGAAGGTTTAGGGTTCGTAACTTAGGGTGGGGACCTTTAAGTGATTATATGGATGAAATGTAGTCCTTAAGTTCATGGAAATGAAATCCATGACCCACTAAATTAAAAGCTATCGGGGAAAAGATAAATCCCCAGGATATTTTAGTGGGCTTTAGGCCTATATAGTTAATTCCTATAGGAAAGCATAAATATAATGATATTGGTTGAGTGAATCCTATGAGGTTTTTAGGATGGGAATTTGGAGATATACAATAAATCCTTAGCTGAGAATAAGGTAATTATTATTTATAAAAGTAAGGAAATACTTTGTGTTTAGTATCATGCGTATATGAATGCATGATTATGATTCTTTGAGAGAATCTTTGGGATTATTGGTCTTCGCAAGATGTGAGTGGCATATATGGCCATTTATATATATTCTAGGAGGAATACATAGTGTATGTATATACTATATGAGTTAAACTATATATATGATATGATATAAATGATTTTTGAAAATCAATAAATGAATGTTTTCAAAATGGAAAACAAATGATTTTCGTAAATGATAATGTATGGATACACACCTCTCTAAATCTCTATCATAAGGGAAGTTGCGTGCATATGGTGAAGTCCCCTGGATAATGAATGCAGGGTGGATATAGTCCTATAGCACATATGGACGATTATGCTATTTTTTCTGCGTTGGTGAGGTAATTCTGGGTGTGGTTATGACTCTCCCGCAGGCATATGGCCCCTTCCCGACGTCTTGCATTGTAGAATCCTAGGTTGTCTTGATGATAGGCCCTGGAAGATGATAGCCATTTAGGGGCACGCACAGTGGGGAAACCTGGTCAGGCGATCTTAGAACGCGTTATATGATATGTTAAAGCATTTTATGATAATAAATTGGCTTTAATTACATTTCCTAGATGGAAGAAGGGAAATGGGATAAATGATTGGCTTTGGAAACACTTCCCAGATGGAAGAAGGGAAATGGAAGCATATGATATGAAAAAGCATTTTTATGATAATAAAATTGGCTTTTAAATACATTTCCTGGATGGAAGAAGGGGAATGGGATTTTATGAAATGGAAAAGCATTTTTATGATAATAAAACTGGCATTTAAAAAGTTATATGATTTGTTAAAGAAATTCATCTTAATGAGTTGGCTTTTAAACGAATTTCCTGGATATAATAAAGGAAATGGAAAGTTTTGAGATAAAAATGAAAATGTATTAATTGAGGGAACTGAGGATGTAATGGATCCTAATGATCGACGTTGCCGCATAATAGTGTATCGGGGGGTTCCTTGTTTGGATTTCGCTTTGCGAGACACCCCACGCACGAACATGGCATTGGGTTGAGACTGGGGAGAAGTTTAACCCTTAGTGCTCTAATATTAGTATTTCTTATATGGTGTATGTATATGTATATACGTTATGTACTGAGTCTTTAATGGATCTCGACGATCCACCTTGCTGCGTAGTTGTGTATCGGGGGGTTCCTTGTTTGGATTTCGCTCTGCGAGACACCCCACGCACAAACATGGCACAGTATTGAGACTGGGGAGAAGTTTAGCCCTTAGTACTTGGACTATCTATGGTTGATAGTAGTTGGGTGATAGAATATTTTAGTAGGGTAGCTAGACTAGGATGTTTAGAGGGATGCGCTAGGAGTGCATTATTAGAAGAGAGGGGAGGGGTATCTCATGGGAGTGCGATACCAAATTTAAATATGAGATAAAACCTTTTTCTAAAAGTAAGGCATTTATGCACTTGCTAAATATTTTCAAAACTCAGGCTCTGACCCGTTTATTTACTTTTTCTCTCTTGCTATATATATATATATATATATATATATATATATATATATATATATATATATATATATATATATATATATATATATAGTTGTCGAGACACAGGGATGCCTGGATGGCACTTCTTTCGAGTTAGACATCAGGTGCAACATCTGTGGATGTGTACAGGTTTTCGATAAACGCTTTCATTCTTGTACTCTAGATAGGAGGTACTGTATAAATATTTGGGCCAATGACCCAAATGCATTTAGTTATTTTTTTAGCAGCATTCGATATGGTTGTATATTTTGATCGAGTGTATGGTTATTTTATTTCATTTCAATTTCATTTCCGCGTACTATGTGCATGTTTTATTTGTAATTGTTTAAAAAGAGTAGTTAAGTAAAAAATTTTACGCCGGCCTAATAGATGATTAGTAATTAAATGGATTTTTGACAGTGATGCTAAGAATGATCCATATGAGACTCATGTTTTAATTTGATATAGGAGTGATCACCCGATATTTTATTAGGCGAGTTGTCACAGATGGTATCAGAGCATCAGCTTCTAGTGTCCGTAGGAATCTGTACGGATGTACTACGCTTTCAGCGTTGCTCATAATTTGTTATAGAGATTTATGATTAGGATTTTTGTTTTCTCTTGTGAGATTTCGTTCTCCTTCCATAGTATAAGATTATAGAAATCATTTGTTCTCTCGTTCGAGATTCGTGTGCGGGGATTGGATGGCAGCATGAGGTGAGGCTTAGCTAGAGCAGCTGGTAGAAGTTGGGGACGTGGACCGTAGTAGTGGTCACTCCCTTTGTAGTGTTTGCTAAGGATTGTCTCAACGACTACTAAAGTAAAGTAGTTATGAGTACCGTAGTACCACCGTAGTAGAGTGTGGTACTGAAGTTGAATTTCCAATGAAGTAAGGATTCTAAAGGGATCTTACGGATAGTTTTAACCGTCAGTCTCCGTAATTCAGTAGGAATGAAAAGAATGTTGTTTCGGGATTATTCACATAAGGTTCGGTCAGAGGCCGACAGTGGATAAAGAGTGATATGAAGAGGTATGATTGGCGTGACTAGATAAAGTCACAGTGTTCGTTAGCCCTAGGCTCGTGTGCGTAATTTGAGTTCTGGCGGTATCGATAACATTATATCATGTATGCATGTGTGTTTTCCCTGATAGCGGAGTGTTATTTTCCTCCATTCGCTATAAATGCGGGTTTTGATATATTGAATATATATATAACTCGTTAGTGATACTCATTTTGTATGTTTATACGAGTACGATAATATGGAGAGTATATAATGTTATTTATTATTCGGAGCGATAGCAAGCTAATGATGGCAGGACTATCGTGTCCGCAGTTCCAGGGTGGAATGGGTTGTTGTTGCGATCTCTCACCTGGATACATGTTGAGTTCGCCTTTATTATGTTCTTAGATGGAACTTCTATGAGCAAAAGTTTCATTATCGTGATTTGAGTATGTGGCGACCTTATAGATGTGATTTAAGGTGTGCATGGATTATTGTTGAGCTGTGAGTTTAAGCTCATTATTGATGGCACAGAGATTGAGAGTAATGCGATACGCTTTCTGGTATGGCTCCTGGATAGAAGAAAGGAGTTCAGACCACATTCTGTTAAGAGAGGGGATAGGGTATCCCGATTGCCTGGTTGATATTAACGGACCTCCATGACCGACGAAGTTAAGTGGTAGTGTGTGGACGGGTTCCTTGTTTGGATTTCGCTTTGCGAGACGCTCCGTGCATGAACCTTAACGACTTCGGGAGTGGAGAGATGTTATACGATGCGAGGATGTTGATTTTTTGGATGAGTCATATAGTGTGAATAAAACACTATAGACTATGAGTTGTATGATAACGGTATGCTTATGGAAATATTGTGGTATGGAAAAGCACTAAAGTAGTCCCCTCACCACAAGTGGGTGGGTGGGTGGAGTAGGAGTTAAAGAGATTGATTTGAGTATTATATCCAGGCCTTAATAAAATGGTAAATTGTGAGGAAGTATGTGTTGGGTATGATGTTCGTAGTGCTTTACAGAGAGTTGACACTTTGATTAGTTAGATTTCCTTTTCGTATAGATGGGAGGATATAATAATAGGAATGCGTTCGTAGGTTAGTGAGGTAGGATTTAGGCCGTCCCGCTAGTGTGCCTTAGGTTACTATATCTCGATGACCGACAATGCGAGGGAGTAGGATAACGGGAGGGTTCCTTGTTTGGATATCTCTTTTACGAGACGTTCCACGCATGAAACCAAGCAAATGTCGGAAGTTGAGAGAGGCCTTGGGAACCAGGGATATACTTAGGATATTACTTATTTCTCGTAGGTAGATTAACGCATAGACTGTAGCGTTATTAGGAAGTAAGTTCGATAGAGTCAGTGGCACCGATGTAAGGAGAATTGAATTTCATGGGTTGGGGGGACCCACATGTAAGTATTACACCGAGGAAAGGAGACCCTTATGTGGAGAGAGTGTTATGTGTTAGACGTCCATAATGGTTGTGCAGATGTGCACGGGTTGAGAAGGTTTATGGGCACCTTAGTGAGTTGGTTTATATACCGCCTGAAATAGAAGGGGCGTAGTATATAAAGTTGAAGCTTTGCGAGATGTAAAGCGGTAGTTAAAAACTTGTTTCTCCTATTGGCAATAAGAGAAGCCATCGAAGTAACGCGTCATTGTTGTGTGTTACGGGTAGAGATTTAGAAGAGATTGTGGTGAAGCTAGTACTTTGGAGTACACCTTGTGGTAGGTGGACTATGATAAGGACTATCGTATTAACAGCTTTGGTATTGGGGGGTACTAAGACGTAGTGACATTTGTGATCCTAGTTTGGTGATGTAGGTTATATCCGAATTTTGAGGATGAAATTCCGTTGTAAAGGGGGGAGTATTTAACAACCCGTCCTTTTGGAGAAGATTAAATTCCATAATTGAGTATAAATTGGAAATTTGGAGAATTTCTCGGAATTGTAAATTTTGGGATTTTCGAAGGATGTTGTAATTATTTTTGGGATTAAATAGGTCGAAGTATTTTAATTATATGTCGCCGTGGAGTAAAGCAACAAAAGAGGTAATATCTTTATTAGAAAACCTGCATTAAGTTATATGGGTTAGAATAGTGATTTGCGGTCAAGTACCTCGAATGGGAATTTCGACTGCGCCGTGAGTCTCAAAATGTTCGAGATAGTCAGAAAAGAGTGTCTGATGGTTGAAATTGAGTTTCGGGGAATTTTAGAGTTAAAATTGGATCGTAAGTGAGTAAACGAGTCGTTTTGGGGTTTTAAGGGTTTAAACCCTTTTTTCTTTATTTATAAAGAGGGGGAGAGGGACAAAATGGAGAAAATATAACGAGAAGAGAGAAGAGAGAAAGGAAGGCAGAAAAGGAGGAGAAATGGAGATTTCAGGCCAAACTCCGTCGAACGACTTGGGATCGTCGGATTGTATCCACGAGGCCAGTGTTTACATGCTTTATTTATTTTGAGCATAAATCTCATATCTTAGTTTGGTAGCAATAAACCCTAAAGATTTTTGGTTGGGTTTTCGAGGATAAAACGGGTTTTTGGGAGTTAAAACGATTAAACCCCAATAATATTTCAATTTGAGAAACTTAGGTTTTAATCCAAATTAATTGGTGATTTCAGGTTCTAGGACGTTTAGAACCCGTATTATATGTGTATTAGTAGTAGGTTGAGGTTGTAGGACGTTGGATGTGGAGTTAAAAGCTTGGGAGAAGCTTTAATGGCCAAAACAACTTCACGGAGAAGAAGCTGCCCGCCATAATCGATCGATCGATCATGGAGGATCGATCGATCGAGCCATCGACCGATCGAAGGCCAAGGGTCGATCGATCGACCCCTACTGACAGTTGGAAATTTTTCTAGGGTCATTTGGATGGGATATTTTCTAATTCATATTGCTTTGAGGTTAATTATGTGATAACATAAGGGACCTTTTTGGACTATATGGTCCTCTATTTAAGGGAAGTTAGGAGGGCAAAGGGAGGGTTTTCATTGTATAACCCTTAAACTATATTTTCGAGGAAAATATAATTACTGTAGAATTTGAAGTTTTAGGGTTCCTAACTTAGGGTGGGGACCTTTAAGTGATTATATGGACGAAATGTAGTCCTTGGGTTCATGGAAATGAAATCCATGACCCACTAAATTAAAAGTTATCGGGGAAAAGATAAATCCCTAGGATATTTTAGTGGGATTTTGGCCTATATAGTTTATGCGTATAGGAAAGCATAAATATAATGATATTGGTTGAGTGAATCCTATAAGGTTTTTAGGTTGGGAATTTGGAGATATCCAATAAATCCTTAGCTGAGAATAAGGTAATTATTATTTATAAAAGTAAGGAAATACTTTGGGTTTAGTATCATGCGTATATGAATGCATGATTATGATTCTTTGAGAGAATCTTTGGGATTATTGGTCATCGCTGGATGTGAGTGGCAAATATGGCCGTTTACATATATTCTAGGTGGAATATATAGTGTATGTATATACTATGTGATATAAAGTATATATATGATATGATATAAATGACTTTTGAAAATGAATAAATGAAAGTTTTCAAAATGGAAAAGAAATGATTTGCGTAAATGATAATAAATGGATACACACCTCTGTAAATTGCAATCATAAGTGAAGTTGTGTGCGTATGGTGAAGCCCCCTGGCTAATGAATGCAGGGTGATTATAGTCCTATAGTCCATATGAGCGATTATGGTATGTTTTCTGCGCTGGTGAGGTAATTTTGGGTGTGGTTAAGACTCTCCCACGGACATATGGCCGCTTCCCAACATGTTGCGTTGTAGGATCCCAGGTTGTCTTGATTATAGGCCCTGGAAGATGATAGCCATTTAGGGGCACGCAGAGTGGGGAAACCCGGACGGGCGGTCTTAAAACGCGTTATATGATATGTTAAAGAAATTTATGATGATAAATTGGATTTAATTACATTTCTTGGATGGAAGAAGGGAAATCGGATAAATGATTGGCTTCGAAAACACTTCCCGGATGGAAGAAGGGAAATGGAAGCATATGATATGAAAAAGCATTTTTATGATAATAAAATTGGCTTTTAAATACATTTCCTGGATGGAAGAAGGGAAATGGGATTTTATGAAATGGAAAAGCATTTTTATGATAATAAAACTGGCTTTTAAAAAGTTATATGATTTGTTAAAGAAATTCATGTTAATGAGTTGGCTTTTACATGCATTTCCTGGATATAAGAAAGGAATGGAAAGTTTTGGGATAAAAATGAAAATGTATAAATTGAGTGCACTGAGGATCTAATCGATCCCGACGAACGACCTTGCCGTGTAGTGGTGTATCGGGAGGGGGGTCCTTGTTTTGATTTCGCTTTGCGAGACACCCTACACACGAACATGGCGTTGGGTTGAGACTTGGGAGAAGTTTAACCCTTAGTGCTCTAATATTAGTATTTCTTATATGGTGCATGTATATGTATATACGTTACGTACTGAGGGTCTAATGGATCTCGACGATCGACCTTGTTGAGTAGTAGTGTATTGGGGGGTTCCTTGTTTGGATTTCGCTCTGCAAGACACCCCACGCACGAACATGGCACAATGTTGAGACTGGGGAGAAGTTTAGCCCTTAGTACTTGGATTATCTAGGGTTGATAGTAGTTGGGTGATAGACTAGTTTAGCAGGGTAGCTTGACTAGGATGTTTAGAGGGATGCGCTAGGAGTGCACTATTAGAAGAGAGGGGAGGGGTATCTCATGGGAGTGCGATACCAAATTTAAATATGAGATAAAACCTTTTTCTAAAAATTAGGCATTTATGCACTTGCTAAATATTTTCAAAACTCGAGCTCTGAACTATTTATCTACTTTTACTCTCTTGCTATATATATATATATATATATAGGTATCTAGCACATGGATGCCTGGATGACACTTCTTTCGAGTTAGACGTCAACTGCAGCAACTGTGGATGTGTGCAGGTTCTCGATAAACGCTTTCATTCTTGTACTCTAGACGAGTGGTACTGTATAAATATTCGGGCCAATAGCCCAAATGCATTTAGTTATTTTTTTAGCAGCATTTGATATGGTTGTATATTTTGACTCAGTGTTCGGCTATTTTATTTCGTTTCAGTTTCATTTGCGCATACTGTGTGGATGTTTTATTGGTAATTGTTTAAAAAGAGTAGTTAAGTAAAAAAATTTGACGCCAGCCTAATAGGTTATTAGTAATTAAATGGATTTTCGACAATGATGCTAAGAATGATCCATATGAGACTCCTGTTTTAATTTGATATCGAAGTGATCACCCGGTATTTTATTAGGCGGGTTGTCATAGTGGAATTCTTAGAAATCATACAGGAGACTTCATAGTTTCCTTTTTATTCTTTTGTGGGAATTCAATCTAGCCTTTTTCAAAACTTGAAGCTTTAAAATAAGGTCTTGATTTAGGCTTGAAGATGGACATCAAAGATCTCTTCATTAAAACTGACTTTAAATCTCTTCTCTATATGGTGCAAAAGACAAGGAAGCCTCCTTGGACGCTAAAAAGTTCCATTGACTACTTTACTATGGTAATATCAACTCATCATTTCCATATTCATCATGTTTATAGACAAAGTAATGTTGCTGATAGTCTTGCAAGTTTGGTTGCTTTTTCCTCAAGTTTTACTTCTTACACCTCCTTCAATCAGCCGCCAAGAATTATAAAAGGATGCATGGATATTGATAAGATTGGTCTTCCATCAATTAGACAATTAAATTAGATTCGTGGCTTTATTTTATTTTAACATAGTCTTTATACGGAGATTTCTTATAAATTCCCTCTTTTTTTGCTCTTCAATTTCTTTGCACTGGGCTCTCCAAAGATCTCCTCTTTTTATCCTTCTTCAATACATTTATGCCACCTAAGAGAGGCTATTTCTCCTACATCAATAAAATCTAGGGGGTTATAACCCTCTTCCCCCCACCCCCCACCCCCCCAAAAAAAGAAGAAACGATAAGATGACTTTTAAAACTATTTATTTCCATGGCCATAATTAATAATACTATATGGTTCTCTAAAAATAATCGATTGTACTTTTTGTTTCCATCTTAATTTCAAATATTAAGAAAATATTTGTGTTTTTGCAAACTTTAATTTATTTTTAATGTTTTGTTATTCGGGTTATTGGGACGAGATATTCTTCGGAGTTTTTGTTGAGGTATCAACCCTTTTTTAATTGGAGTTTAGACATTCTTTTGGACTTTTTGGATTGGTATTTTCCAATTTGAATTTGTTCTTTTTTAACCAATGGTTATTTAATATGGAAGTCAATAGTTATTGTATCAATTTTGCTACCATTTAAACATAACGCTTAGCCTTCAATTGGATTATAAATAGCCTTAGGTCAATGCATTTACCTTCCAAAGTTTGATTCTCGAAATTTAACCATTATTTTTTATATCTTTGGGCAATTTTAAGGATAAATTATTTATTGTAACTCATGTACAGGTAATGCAAAGCAATGTACACAAATACCTAAACAAAATTAATGTAGTGTATTGTGTTTCTTCCTATGGTTCAATCAATTTAAGAGGAAAAAACAAAGTGAGTACCATTCTAAATTCCCCCATTCGGCTTTAGATATTCTCCAATTCGTGTTAGTGTTATAGATAAAGCTTTTGTTGTGCAGCTATGGGGCACATGGTCCCCTTTTTTTTAACGTCCTGTGGACTTTAGTTTTATTTATTTAATGTGTTTGGTATATTTTATATTTTCACATTCAAGTATATGATCCCTTCTATATGATTTGTTTTAAAGATAAAATAGGTTTGGCGATCATCTCGAGCTTCATTCATCATGAAGACCCTCTACCATATTATATAGAGAATTTGTCCAATAACGGTGCCTACTCAATTCTACAACATTGGATAGAAAACTTATATTTATTTTTATGTTTCAAAGTAGGTTGTTTTGTTCATTAGTTATTTTCCTTGTGGTTTGTGGCTATGGGGTTATTGTGGTAGTTGTGTAGGATTTGTGGAGACTGAAATTAAAGGAGGGTGTTAGGAAAATTATTTGACTTTAATACAAAACTAGCAATGATTTTTAAATTTATCCTTTTTTATATCTTTCTGAAGGACTGATTTTATTAATAATTTAGATCATTAAAGTTGACAAGACATGGGGACTTGGTTGTAGAATCATGTTAAGATCTGCAAAATTTTGGCATAAAAGATATTTTCCATCACAATTTTTCCACATCTATTTTTTCATTATGTGTTTATATTTTTATGTTTATTTCCTATGGAACCTTTGTTTTATCCTTTGTTTGGATTATATACACAGTTTTTCCCTTTTATTAAGGTGCAATTGTAGTCCATATTTATCATGTAATATTTTTTTTCTTCAAAGTTTGACTCGAAAGGAGACATTTTGGTTTTATCATCCTTATTTAAATTTCATCTTGAGTTGATAAATACGATTTTAACATGTTCTAATTAAAATACCTAACACTATGTTAAATACATTAAACTTTAATATCATATTTTTATATACACAGTAGTGAGACAATTTTTTATTTTTTATTTCTTTGCTTTTGGATTGTAGAAACAGTGGAATGGCCTTGATTGTAGAGTGTTTTGGTAGTTTGTTGGAATACTGTGACAGAAGATTCTTCGTACCATTTCCATAGTTACAGTAGAAGTTAATGCATTACTTTATGTAATTTGCATTTTGTGAGCAACCCTTATGGGTAGTCTAAAAATACACATTGCTATCGCAAATATACCCGTTAAAGGAAAAATACTACGGGTAGTTCAAATATACCCTACATAATCACAATTTTGTTTCTACCGCGGAACATCATGTTCCGCTTAAGAGTTTTGGCACTATTCCTTAAGAGGAACATCATGTTCCGCTTAAGGTTTATCATATATTACATTTTCAACCACAACATAAAACTTATGGTAATTAAATAAACACCCAATGATTATACAAACGAATATAAATTTTTTTAGATGTTTTTCATAAATAAATAATATATATTCGTTCATAAATAATTTTTTTTACAGTTTTTTTTCCATAAAAAAATAGGCGTTGCCAAAATAAAGTCGTTGGGGGTAGATATCTAATTAAACAAAATTATTTTAATTCCTAGGCGTAACATCTTATGTCGTTGAAGGGCTTATTTGAGTGGCTTGGGCTGAACATGATGTTCCGCTTAAGGTGGGGCCCAGAAAAAATTAAGTTGTCGGCTACTGGTGTATTTCTAAATTTGTTATTTTTTGCGGTACGAAATGCTATATATGATAATATACACTACCCACAGCAAACACCAAAACCTCATATATACCCATTTAGCATATCCATAAGGGTTAGTAAATTGAAAATGTGCAAATGTACACTTTAGAACAGAAGATTATATGACGATATCTATTTATCTCTCATATCAAGAAAACAATAGTGGAGCCATTTTTTCCTCATTTTAACCCCTATAAAATTATTTGTTTGTACGATGTTTATGACGAACTGTTATTATTGTTGTTACAGACCATTATGCTTGTTGTTGGAGTATTTTTTATTTCTCAAACATGATGTATAATCCTATAAATAGAGAAAACCCTACCTAAATATTTTAAATTATTTAGAACTATTTATGGAATAAAAAAATTGAGTTAAATTATACCGAATTTATTACCTTGGAAATTTTATGTGTATGCTAGTGTGTGGGTGTAACTATATACAAATGTATATATAAATATAAAAAAAATCTAGTACTTTCCCAGACACACAGGCCCAAACATGAACCTAATTCCAGCAGCCATCACATAATAACAGCAAACCCCACCTACTATTTTACCTTTTCATTTATAACCTCTACCATATCCCCTTCAAACCTACACAAACCCTCATTCTTCAGCCTACCATTTTCCATATCTCTCTACCTACACAAGAATGCAATTGTTGTTATTCATGTATTGATACCAAACTTCCTCTCTTGGTTATTAGTTTTTAAACTATGTTACACTCACACTTACACTATCTCAATGACAAGAACAAATAAATACGAAAGTTAATTTTCGAGGGAAAATATTTTTCTTCTCTTGTTAATTCCTTTTTTAAAACAACACACTTACAACTCTATTTATGGAGTATACAAAACACACACAGTCACATAATAAGTGAAACAACTAAGATTACACATTCGATCACGAAAACATTAACTTAACCCACTAGGGAAAGCAATGGAGGGGATGAATTAACTCATAAACAAATTAAAAAAAAAATCATAAAAACCATGGAAGTGGTCTTTGTGGCTTTTCACTTCACATATTTGTTATGGAGTGCATAATGAGGTTTACAACTTATTCTTGTCCAAGAGAAACTTGATTTGAAAATATTCCAATATTTACCCCCTCAGATTAAGAGTCCTTCACCCCAAGCATTCAATGTAGCTTTCTGAAAGAATCATTCGGGAGAGGATTTGTAAATAAATCTTATACCTACTCCATGGTGTGATAATAGACTATTTCAATTGTATTTTTCTTCATATGATGTCTTAGAAAATGGACACTCACACCAATATGCTTTCTCCTTCCATGTTGTACTGTATTCTTTGTAGGAATGATTGCAGACTTGTTGTCCACACGAATCACTATAGATTCTTCTTATGAGTGATTAAATGATTTAAACAAATTTCTCAACCAAATTCCTTCATAAATAGTTGAAAAAGATGGCATATACTTGGTCTCACCTAATGATAATGATACATGTATCTGAAACTTTCACGTCCAAGAGAAATCTATTGAAAGAAGGTAGAACACATACCCTGTAGTGATTTTCCCCTCATCTCGATCACCTCCCCAATCACTATCTAAATACCTCACTAGATTTTCATCTTCTCAATAAGCATAAAAAAGGAAGAGTTGAGAGTATAATTAAAATACCTTAGTATCCTTTTATCACCGGGCTAGTGATACTCTCTCGGTGTCTCCATGTAATAACTTACAAGTCCAATTCCATATACAATGTTAGGTCTTATCATTGTCAAATAGCTCAATATTCCAATTATACATTTGAATAAAGTAGAGTCAACAAACTTTCCTTCTCCTTCTTTTGATAGCTTGAGTCCTGTAGTAACGGGAGTCTTGACAGAAATACAACTATCCATTTGGAATTTTAGTAAGATCACTAACATGTATTTATTATGGGATCTGAAAATCCCAACATTTTTTTACTTCACTTCTATCCCAAGAAAATAAGACATCAGTCCATTGTAAGTTATCTTGAGCCCCTTGAACATGGACAACTTGAATTCACCAAAAATGGTTTCATTGTTTCCAATACAAAGAGGATCATCCGCATAAACCGAGAGGATAAGAAATTCCCTTTTATCATTATTCTTCATGTAGAAAAAATGTTCATATGGAAATTTAATAAATTTATTTTCTTAAAGATAACTGTCAATGCGTGAATTCCAAGATCGAGGGGCTTGTTTTAGGCCATACAAGGCCTTCCTCAAACAATACACTTTTTATTCTTCACCTTTTCTTCCAAAACCTTCAAATTGGTATACATAAGCCTCTTTCTCAAGAACACCATTTAGAAAGATGACTTGACATAAAGTTGGTAAATCTTCCAAATATGATGGGTTGCAAGTGATCTCAACAACCTCATTGTGACAACCCGAATATAATTACGATTAATTATGCTTAAATCATGCTTAGATTATGTGATATGATTAGTGTGTTATTAATATATATGATGTTAATTTATTATGTTTAGTCTAATCCTACCTTCAAAAACCATGAAATGTTGGATTAGTTACAAATACAAAATTTTGAAGGTTTCGGTAGGAATGCTCATGTTTAAGGCTAGTTTTGACCTTTATGTCATACCAATTGACTTGAGGTGAAAACTACATAGTTGTAGACAAGTGAGTTATGGTTGTAACACAACAAACGGTGTGTGAAACGGAGGTTCGAGTGAGAAGTTATACCAAAATTACGAAACAAGGGCAAAGTAGTCCATCCGTTAAGTAGTATTTTGTCTTATTATGGCAACAAATGTTTTATTCTCATTGGTTGGGAAGGGTGGTGTCTTTGGCCGACCTTAAACCCTTAGAATTACCTCTTCATTCATCCAAAATGCAGCCATGAGATATTTTAAGCTTAAGGAAAGAGAAGTAGGAAGTTAGGAAGAAAAAGTGAGGAGAAAATTGAAGAAAATTCATAGAAAATTACGAAAAAGCCCCGAAGGTAATTCTAACTGCAAATCTTATTGTTTTTCTTATATTTATGTTTTATATGATAGAAATCATCATTTGTTTACTAAACTTTCAGCCCTTGATATATATGTGTGGTTAGATGAAAGTTTAAGTTAAGTTTAATGTATAAAACCCTAAAATTGCTTTGTTTAGAAACTTTGTTTATTCAAACTTCCATATATTTTTGTGTAGTTACTGGAATCGATTGATTCCAATTGGAGATTAACTTGGACTCATATATGTATGACATATCCGAAAATAATGTGAAAATACCAAGAAATGAGACCTTGGTGAGAGTTTGAAGTCCGGGTATGAAATCTGCCCTAAGGGTGAAAATATGCCCACCATGTGTTCAGTGTTTTGCTTGACATAGCAAATGAACCTTAAAAATTATGAAACTTTAATTTTATATTTTTCAATGTGTTTACTGATGTTGGGTTAAATATCATGGAAATTTATGGTGTAGAAAAATTATGAAAATTCCTGGAAGTTGAATGAACGATAAAAGAGCCTATAGGGCAGATTTGCTATGTAGTGAAGAAATAGGCTTATTTTGCTCTAGGAAACTCGGAATGATGTGCCGTCTTTTGTTTTGGAAACATGATATAATAAGGATTGGATTACCAAGAATGATTAAAAAGGGTTTGGGCTGTAATTTGAATATGTTAGATATCAGAACCTGAGTCTAGATGGGACTTCATTTTAATGAATGATTTGAATTGAATAATATGATGCTTATGAATTGAGTTATGATTGAAGTTATTCTTTGGACTATTAATATTCTTATGATGATACTAATATTGTGAGAATGATAGGAAGGGAAGAAGAGCTGATTGAACAAGTACCGGATAAAGGCAAGGGAAAAGCCAGTTAAACTGTCAAGGTGAGTGTACTTATGATTTGTTTCATATATAAATATGAATATAGCTCTAAGAGCGGATTTGTTTGAATACTTCGGTATTCAGGATTTGTTTGGATATTAAAATATCCAGGATTTGTTTGGGTCCTATGATCCAGGATTGGTTTGAATACTTCGGTATTCAGGATTTGTTTGGATATTCAAATATCCAGGATTTGTTATTGCCAACGGGCAGAATTATTTGGATCTTATGATCCATGATTTGTTATTGCCAATGGGCAGGATTGTTCGGATTTTATATCTACATATTCGATATAGAATTGTTATTCTATTGCAGGGAAGGAGTACCTCACTAAGCTTAATGCTTACGGTTTATATTTTAACAATTTCAGGTTTGTACGCTGCCAGCTAGGATAATATATGACCGGTAACTTGAGGGTTGCACCGTTAGAAGAGCTGGGGTTTAAGTATGGAGATTTTATCGTTGTCGCACTGAAGATTTTGATATACTCATACATTGTATATATTGATTTAGTATGGATTGAGTTTATCATAGTTAATCGTAGTATTGTATAATCTCTAATTATGACTATGATGTTGATTTCGTTATGGCACAAGAATAATATTATGTTGATTATGCACATTATGCAGTAAAATATGGATAGATGAATTATATTTCCAATGCGCTCAAGATTATGATTTAATTATTCTTTTAATGAATGATTAGTATGGATATTGGGTTTGGGGTGTGACAATTAGTGGTATCAGAGCGAGGTTATTGATTCTGGACGTGTGTGACGATTAGATGGCAGTTATTGATTGATTTGATATTATTGAATTGTTTATATACTAACAAATAGTTTAGTACTGTAAACTGTTTATATTGGTTGTTAGAATTTTATTGTATTACAGATAATTCCAGATGGAACCTGGGAATGGACAACCTAGAGAAGAGAGAGTCGCTTCTCGTACAGAGAATACTGAAGTGGAGCAAAGTGTTGCTGGAAGGGCTAGAGAGCAAGAACAGCCTACAGAGATGCAAATAATGGCACAAGCAATGATGAGGATGGCAGAGCAACAAGAAAGAAATATGGCGCAAATGGCAGAACAGCAGGCTAGATATCTAGAATCAAAGATTGTGGCCAGGATTGAGAAAGAGGCAAGGAAGGAAATGAAGGATTCCATGCATGAGAAGTTTTTGAAGTTGAATCCTCCAGAATATTCAGGGTCAGTTGAACCTACAGAAGCTGAGATGTGGGTCAGGGATCTTGAAACTATATTTGCAGTTATGAAGATTCCAGATAACCAGAAAGTGAATCTAGCCGTGTTTAAGCTGAAAGGAGAGGCGAAGTATTGGTGGGAAGCTAGCAACCATTTGGTGCCAAGGATGGAAGGTACTGATGTCATTACTTGGGCTGAATTTATTAAAGCTTTGTATGTTAAGTATTTCCCTAAGGTCTATAGGAGGGAGAAGCTGAGGGAGTTTATAAATTTAACCCAAGGGAACATGTCTGTGAGGGAGTATGATGCTAAATTTACTGCTTTGTCTAGATTTGCTACTAAGTATGTGCAGGAGGAAGAAGATAAATGCAGTAAATTTCAAGATGGACTGATTTGGCCTATTCAAAATAGAGTGGCCACTTATGAGTTAGAAGATTATGCTTCTCTGGTAAACAAAGCCACGATAGCAGAAAGCCAAATGAACCAAGGGGTGGCAAGTAGAGAGAGTTTTAAAAAGAGTAGATTCGACGCATCTCACTTTAAGGGAGGTGAGGGTGGAAGTGTTAAGATGGAACCTCATAAATTTCAGAGAGGTGGTGGAGATAGTGGTAGAGGTCTGGGGAGATTGGGCAGAGATACTAGGGGTGGAGGATCTTCTAGTCTGGTTAGGAGGTCAGGAAAGGGTGAGGCACCGACAAGAGTTGTTACATGTTTCTTTTGTAAAGAGGAAGGGCATTATAAATCTGAGTGTCCTAAGCTTAAGGAATTGGAATGCTACCATTGTCATCAAGTGGGGCATATTAAGAAGAATTGTCCGCAATTGGCAGAGACTCCAGCAGCACATAGTGAAGTAGCAAGCAGAATGTTATCTCCGGGCAGTGCAGTGAAAAGTATGGGCAGAGGACAAGCTAGTAGTTCCAGGCCAGGTGGACGAGTTTTTACAATGAAAGAAGCTCAGATTACTCCAGATGTGGTGACAGGTACACTTTCTGTTACTAATAGAAGTGCTTATGTTTTGATTGATCCTGGTTCCACACATTCTTTTGTGTCCTATGCTTTTGCTGTATACCTGAATAGACCATGTACTCGTTTAGATGTGGGGTTGGGTATTTATATGCCTATGGGGGATATGGTTGTAGCTGAATATGCTTTTCGTGATTGTGTTTTGACTGTGGGGGCTAGAGATACAGTTATAGATCTACTTCCATTGGATATTTCTGATTTTGATATAATTCTGGGAATGGATTGGTTATCTAAATATCATGCATCTATGGATTGTTTCTGTAAGGAAGTTGTTTTTAATATGCCTGGTGAGCCTGAATTTAAATTTGTGGGGGAAAGGAAAATTGTTCCCAGTTGCATCATTTCTGCTATTCAGACGAGGAAATTATTGAGTAAGGGTTGTGAGGGTTTTATTGCATATGTTCTTGACACTAGGAAGGGGGCTTTACAATTAGTCGATGTCCCTATTGTACGGGATTTTCCTGAAGTGTTTCCTAGTGAGTTGTCAGGGTTACCTCCAGAAAGAGAAGTTGAATTTAGTATTGAATTAGCACCAGGGACAACCCCTATTTCTATGGCACCGTATAGAATGGCACCTGCTGAGTTGAAAGAACTCAAGATTCAGTTGCAAGATTTACTTGATAGGGGGTTCATACAGCCTAGTGTATCTCCATGGGGTGCGCCAGTTTTATTTGTGAAGAAGAAAGATGGTACCATGCGTTTGTGTATTGATTATAGGCAACTGAATAAAGCTACAATCAAGAACAAATACCCTTTACCTCGTATAGATGATTTGTTTGATCAATTACAGGGTGCTAAAGTGTTTTCAAAAATAGACTTACGATCGGGTTATCATCAGTTGAGGGTCAAGGAGAGTGATATTTCTAAAACTGCTTTTCGTACTCGGTATGGTCATTTTGAATTTCTGGTGATGCCTTTTGGAGTGACTAATGCTCCAGCTGTATTTATGGATCTTATGAACCGGGTACTTCATCCTTTTGTTGATTCATTTGTGATAGTTTTTATTGATGATATTCTGATTTATTCACATGATATGGTTGAACATGAAAAGCATCTCACAACTATTTTGAATATGTTGAAAGATAAGAAGTTGTATGCCAAGTTTAGCAAGTGTGAATTTTGTCTATCACAAGTTGTATTTTTAGGCCATGTTGTTTCGGGAAATGGTATATGTGTTGATCCTAAAAAGGTAGAGGCTATTATAAAATGGGAGAGGCCCAATAATGTGACTGAGGTGAGGAGTTTTCTGGGTTTAGCTGGGTATTATAGAAGGTTTATTAAGGGATTTTCTTCGATTGCCTTACCAATGACTAAACTAACCCGGAAAGATGTTAAGTTTGAATGGAATTCTGATTGCGAAAATAGTTTTGATGAATTGAAAAAGAGGTTGGTAACTGCACCTGTTCTTACTATTCCGCATGGTGGAGATGGTTTTGTTGTTTATACCGATGCTTCACATCAAGGGTTGGGTTGTGTTTTTATGCAGCATGGTAAAGTTATTGCCTATGCTTCTAGGCAGTTGCGTACACATGAACGTAATTATCCTACACATGATTTGGAACTTGCTGCTATTGTGTTTGCTTTGAAATTATGGCGTCATTATCTATATGGTGAGGTATGTGAAATTTTTACTGACCATCAAAGCCTTAAGTATTTGTTTACTCAGAAGGAGTTGAATTTGAGGCAGAGGCGGTGGATGGAGTTAATTAAAGATTATGATTGTACAATTCACTACCACCCAGGAAAGGCAAATGTAGTTGCAGATGCTTTGAGTAGAAAGGCTTCAGGCAGGTTATCTTGTATTCGATGTGCTAGAGTTGCTCATATTATGGAGTTGAGATTGATGGGAGTGGAATTGCAGCTAGCAGATGGGGACAGATTCTTTGCTCATGTAAGTGTGAGGCCTTTGTTAGCTACCCGTATTCATGATTTGCAAAGTCAAGATCCTTTCCTTGAGAAGAAACGACAAGATGTCCAAGACGGTAAGTCTGAAGATTTTTGTATTGTGAATGATGGCACTTTATTGTTTAAACATCGGTTGTGTGTGCCTAATGTGTGTGGATTGAAAGAGGAAATTTTAGATGAGGCTCATAATTCCATTTATACTATGCATCCTGGTAGCACTAAAATGTATAGGGATTTAAAGGAGCATTATTGGTGGAATAATATGAAGAAGGAAATAGCTGATTTTGTTGCTAGATGCCTCATATGTCAGCAAGTGAAAGTGGAGCATCAAAAACCTACTGGTCTGCTTCAGCCATTGCCAATACCGGAATGGAAATGGGATCATGTAACGATGGATTTTGTGGTTGGGCTTCCTCGATCTCAGAAGGGGTCAGATTCGATTTGGGTAGTGGTGGAAAGATTGACCAAGTCCGCTCATTTTCTAGCAGTCAAGACTACATATACAGTTGATAGGTATGCTAGATTGTATGTTAATGAAATTATTCGATTGCATGGGGCACCTGTTTCTATTGTTTCAGATAGGGACCCTACTTTTACATCCAGATTTTGGGATAGTTTGCAGTATGCTATGGGTACCAACTTAAAGTTTAGTACGGCTTTTCATCCCCAGACAGATGGACAGTCTGAAAGGACAATACAGATTTTGGAAGATATGCTTAGAGCCTGTGTGCTTGATTTCAAGGGTAATTGGGATGAATATTTGCCTTTGATAGAATTTGCATATAACAATAGTTTTCAGTCTACTATTGGTATGGCTCCATATGAAGCATTGTACGGTAGACGATGTCGTACACCAATATGTTGGGGTGAAGTTGGTGAAAGGAAGATAGAGGGTCCAGAATTGATTGAAGTCACCACTGAAAAAGTGAAGATTATTCAAGATAGAATGAGAACAGCTCAAAGCAGACAGAAAAGTTATGCGGATAAACGACGAAAAGATTTGGAATTCCAGAAAGGGGATTATGTGTTTCTTCGAATATCGCCATGGAAAGGAGTTATGAGGTTTGGAAAGAAAGGGAAATTAAGTCCACGCTACATTGGACCTTATGAAATCCTTGAGAAAGTCGGGATGGTTGCCTACAAGTTAGCGTTACCACCAGAATTATCTCGGTTACATGATGTTTTCCATGTTTCTATGTTAAGAAAGTATGTAGCAGACCCTTCACATGTATTGGTGGAACAACCTATTGAGTTGAAGGAAGATTTGAACTACGTGGAAGAACCGCTTGCTATCGTCGATAGGAAAGAACAAATATTGAGGTCAAAGGTGATCCCACTTGTGAAAGTTGTGTGGAGAAGGCATTCCATGGAAGAAGCTACATGGGAGAGTGAGGATAGCATGAAAATGCGTTATCCATATTTGTTTGATTCGGACAACCAAGGTATGTCAATTTCGAGGACGAAATTTCCTAACAGGGGGAGAATTGTGACAACCCGAATATAATTACGATTAATTATGCTTAAATCATGCTTAGATTATGTGATATGATTAGTGTGTTATTAATATATATGATGTTAATTTATTATGTTTAGTCTAATCCTACCTTCAAAAACCATGAAATGTTGGATTAGTTACAAATACAAAATTTTGAAGGTTTCGGTAGGAATGCTCATGTTTAAGGCTAGTTTTGACGTTTATGTCATACCAATTGACTTGAGGTGAAAACTACATAGTTGTAGACAAGTGAGTTATGGTTATAACACAACAAACGGTGTGTGAAACGGAGGTTCGAGTGAGAAGTTATACCAAAATTACGAAACAAGGGCAAAGTAGTCCATCCGTTAAGTAGTATTTTGTCTTATTATGGCAACAAATGTTTTATTCTCATTGGTTGGGAAGGGTGGTGTCTTTGGCCGACCTTAAACCCTTAGAATTACCTCTTCATTCATCCAAAATGCAGCCATGAGATATTTTAAGCTTAAGGAAAGAGAAGTAGGAAGTTAGGAAGAAAAAGTGAGGAGAAAATTGAAGAAAATTCATAGAAAATTACGAAAAAGCCCCGAAGGTAATTCTAACTGCAAATCTTATTGTTTTTATTATATTTATGTTTTATATGATAGAAATCATCATTTGTTTACTAAACTTTCAGCCCTTGATATATATGTGTGGTTAGATGAAAGTTTAAGTTAAGTTTAATGTATAAAACCCTAAAATTGCTTTGTTTAGAAACTTTGTTTATTCAAACTTCCATATATTTTTGTGTAGTTACTGGAATCGATTGATTCCAATTGGAGATTAACTTGGACTCATATATGTATGACATATCCGAAAATAATGTGAAAATACCAAGAAATGAGACCTTGGTGAGAGTTTGAAGTCCGGGTATGAAATCTGCCCTAAGGGTGAAAATATGCCCACCATGTGTTCGGTGTTTTGCTTGACATAGCAAATGAACCTTAAAAATTATGAAACTTTAATTTTATATTTTTCAATGTGTTTACTGATGTTGGGTTAAATATCATGGAAATTTATCGTGTAGAAAAATTATGAAAATTCCTGGAAGTTGAATGAACGATAAAAGAGCCTATAGGGCAGATTTGCTATGTAGTGAAGAAATAGGCTTATTTTGCTCTAGGAAACTCGGAATGATGTGCCGTCTTTTGTTTTGGAAACATGATATAATAAGGATTGGATTACCAAGAATGATTAAAAAGGGTTTGGGCTGTAATTTGAATATGTTAGATATCAGAACCTGAGTCTAGATGGGACTTCATTTTAATGAATGATTTGAATTGAATAATATGATGCTTATGAATTGAGTTATGATTGAAGTTATTCTTTGGACTATTAATATTCTTATGATGATACTAATATTGTGAGAATGATAGGAAGGGAAGAAGAGCTGATTGAACAAGTACCGGATAAAGGCAAGGGAAAAGCCAGTTAAACTGTCAAGGTGAGTGTACTTATGATTTGTTTCATATATAAATATGAATATAGCTCTAAGAGCGGATTTGTTTGAATACTTCGGTATTCAGGATTTGTTTGGATATTAAAATATCCAGGATTTGTTTGGGTCCTATGATCCAGGATTGGTTTGAATACTTCGGTATTCAGGATTTGTTTGGATATTCAAATATCCAGGATTTGTTATTGCCAACGGGCAGAATTATTTGGATCTTATGATCCATGATTTGTTATTGCCAATGGGCAGGATTGTTCGGATTTTATATCTACATATTCGATATAGAATTGTTATTCTATTGCAGGGAAGGAGTACCTCACTAAGCTTAATGCTTACGGTTTATATTTTAACAATTTCAGGTTTGTACGCTGCCAGCTAGGATAATATATGACCGGTAACTTGAGGGTTGCACCGTTAGAAGAGCTGGGGTTTAAGTATGGAGATTTTATCGTTGTCACACTGAAGATTTTGATATACTCATACATTGTATATATTGATTTAGTATGGATTGAGTTTATCATAGTTAATCGTAGTATTGTATAATCTCTAATTATGACTATGATGTTGATTTCGTTATGGCACAAGAATAATATTATGTTGATTATGCACATTATGCAGTAAAATATGGATAGATGAATTATATTTCCAATGCGCTCAAGATTATGATTTAATTATTCTTTTAATGAATGATTAGTATGGATATTGGGTTTGGGGTGTGACACTCATAGTATCAACTCGTGCAATAGGTGCAAATACTTGGTCATTGTATATTCTATGTTTCTGTTCTAGCCTTTAGCCATAAGTCTTGCCTTGTACCGATCAATACTATGCTCTATAGTTTTCTTGATCCTGTATACCAATTTGACACCAATAGCCTTCGATTTTGGAGGCAAAGTTCTCAACATCCATGTGTCATTATTCTCAATGGCATGAATTTCTACTTCCATTGCTAATCTCCAAAAAAATTCTTGAACAGCTTATTTAAAAGATAAAGGCTCATTATCTACATAAAAAAAAGGTTTATAACACAATCGTTTTCACGTTTATTGATGTATGTGAGACTTCTCACCCTGATGGAAGTTAGAGAAATATTTCTATGAATTGATGATCTGTGAGTCGAGGATGTAGAATATGGTGGATCTATCAAAAGAGTATATGTTTGTCGAGTACTTAATGGATTTAGTGATCACCCAGTGGACTATTGAGGGCTTGTTGGATATTTTCTAGTGATCGGTACTATAATGACTGGGATTTTCTCAAATTCATTAGCCACCAGATGTTCAGTGTTGAACTTGTTACTGCTCCAGTTCCATTCTTCTTATTCAGTAAAGATAACATCTATACTAATCACCAACTTATTTTTTAGTGGATTGTAGAGTTTGTTGGTCTTTAACTACTCACTTCATCCAATGAAGATACATTTTCTCCACCATTATCAATATTCCTTCTTTTTGCTTCATGAACTTGAGCATATGAAACCCACCCAAAGATCCGTAGGTGTAAAACATTGGGCTTATAATCACTCCAAGCCTCTTCAGGTGTCTTATTCTTAAAAATCTAGGTTGGATATCTATTCATCAAATATACTGGACATGCTACATCTTATGGAAATAATTTCTTCGAAAATTCTTTCCCTTTAATCATGGATCTAATTATTTCACAAATAATGAGAGTCTTCCATTTAGTTATCCCATTTTGTTTTAGGGTATAGGTTTTTGTGAATTAGTGTTGCAACTCATTTTCTCTACAAAATATTTGAAATGAATTTTTAGTGTACTCACCCCGTCGATTAGATCTAAGAGTCCCTAGTTTACACTTACTTCCTACTTCAGTACAAGCCTTAAAATTATTTAATGCAGTAAATTCTGAAGATTTCTCTTTTAGAAAGTAGACCCACACATTTGCACTATAATCATCTGTGAAAGGAATAAAGTACCCATTACTTCCAAATGGCATAGGCTTTAGTGGTCCACATATATTCGTGTACATTAATCATAGTGGTTATGTTGATCTCCATGCTTTGACAATAGGAAAATAAACTATTGATTGATTTCCCACTACACAACATTCATAAACATTATTTGGTTCCATAATTTGTGGTAGGACATGCGACATTCCTCCCATCGACAAGAGCTTTGATCCATTTATTGAAGACGGACAAAGTGAAAACGCCACTTCCATGAGCCCAAGGATGCACTTTTCCATATTTTTATTAAGGTTTAATGGGAACATACAATTCTTCATCATTGGAACTCTTACAATCATTATCCTACTTGTATCTTTGAGGAAAATAATATTATTCTCAATGAGAGAAACATACCCATTTTTAAGTAATTATCCAATGTTGAGAATATTGTTCTTCATTCTTAGAATATAGTAAACATCGGAGTTGTTTACTTCTTTGCAATTTTTTTGAAAGACTTATATTCTTCCATTTCCTTTAATATATAGTTTTGAAGAATCTTCAAGGCTTACATCTCCATGAACTCTTACATTAAGTTCAATAAAGAAATCCTTTCATCCACACATATGGTTGCTTGCACTAGAGTCAAGGTACCAAGTGTCACCTCTACCCCTAAATTCACTGTGAACTAATAAAAGAGTCGAATAAATACTATAATTGGTATATGCTTATGCAAGGTAGAATTGGTCCCTACTTCTTTCTTTTGAACATTTCGAGCCATAATGTACAAGTTATCCATCATTATAACACTTAACTATCCTTTTCCTTTCATAACGAATTTCTACGTTACCACACCCTTTTCCTCATCTTTGAGAACCTCCACGTTGTGAACTCGATGCTCCATTATATACTTGAGGTTTATAAGGATATAGTTTTGACTCCAAAGCTTGGTTAAGTGTTGTGTATGTCGCATTCTTCAGCATGCATTTTTCATGAAATCAGAGAGATCCTATAAACTCCTCTTCACTTATATTCTCTAGATCTCTTGATTCATCAATCACCATCACCACATGCTTAAAGTTATGTGTGAGAGATCATAGAATATTCTCCATTAACCGAACATCACAAGCTGCCTCTACATTTCTCTTCATTTGGTTCACAATTGAAAGCAATCGTGAATAGTTATTGGAAACATTTTCTCCTTTATTCAAATGGCGGATTCAAAGTCGTCGCTTAAACATTGAAGGTGTATTTTCGTAACATAATCCACACCTTTGAAAAGGGTTTTAAAATATCCCACACTTTCTTGATCGTTATCACTTCGGTGATCTTCCGGAATGTTGAATCATCTAATACTTCATATATTAGAGAAAATGCCTTCTTTTCATTCATCCTTTAGTCCCAGAGAGTGTTATTTTTCTCACTAGTGTAAGAGGCCTCTTCTTCGGCAGTGGGTTCAACATACCCTTTACAGACCATATCCCAAAGTTCATGGGATCCAAAGAGAGCTTTTAATTGAATACACCATTTTTTATAGTTCTACTTATTCAATATATGGACTTTCATTTGATCCATATTAAAAATCATGAAAACCGGAATGAAATGGTCTTCATACCAATTTATTGGTATTTGTAACGCCCCAACCCGGATTTATGGGTTACCCATGAGTCAACTCGATCGGGCCAAGCGTTAGGTGTGAAGTGTAAGGAAACAATTTATATAATGTTGCAAATCCAATTTTATTTAAATTAACATTTCACTTGTTTATGATATGATATTTGTTTCGATATTAAACTACGTGAGGACCCATGGGGGCACCCCAAATCCAATCAAATAGAGTTACTAACGTAAACATAAATAAAGTACTTCCCTGTAAAAATCCCTCAAAATAGGAAACCTCTCCCAACATGCCATAACAAAGTGGGGACGTGAGCTTATGCCCAGTCGGAATATACAAGAAGTATATAAATGAACGACAAAAAGGATACTCACACGCTATAACCACATGCATGCGAAAACACACACACACACACACACACACACACACACACACACATATATATATATATATATATATCTTTGAAAAAAGTACTTATTCTGATGCATTAATCATTTAAGTTCCCTAAACCTTACTTCTCCCGATTAATATACCTTAATCTTGTAAAATACTTCATGTACTCATACTTAGCATTTCTCACCTAATTTAATACACCCGGTTCAACACTTGAAACCATTACTCGATTTATTGGAACCATTCTTTTACCAGAATTATCCTTTTTATTTAATTCAATACGTTTTAGTATGTTCGTTGAAACTCACCCTTTCAACACACATAAGCATCGTGTTAGAAAATACTTATTATCATTTTAAAACTCCTTTTTAATACATACTTATACAAATTATGGTTTTTTACCCCTTGGATGCTTAATCAAACATTTACCAACTTTCTTTACCCTTTTTTCTTATCTAATGAGCATTAATATATTTATGCATTTACTTTCCCATTTCACATTTATTGGAACATTTATTATATCCATTCAAGATAGGTTGTATTAACACATTTCACCACATAACCCATTTCTTGACATGTTTCAACATTCCTTTATCTTTCCTCAGAATCTTCCTATACCGCATACTTCCACGGGCACCCCACCGCCAACTACGCACACCATATGCTCTGGGCAGTAATTTATGGATTTTCACCCAGGGCTCCGGGCCCTTATAGCTTATATCCTGATTGCATCTGAATCTTTATTAAAGTGTTTAACATTTTACACAAGTTCACATTATTCCACTTCTTTACTCTTACCCGACTGAAGCCAAAGCCCGAGGTTTTACCCCAACTTGTCGTACACTTTGGATTAGACAAATTCTTATCCTTTACATACTCACATTGATTTTAAACTAAAATCATTCATGTTTTAAGAACCTATGTTAAATTTCATCCACACTAGTGCAACACCTTTCATTTATATTTTTAAATCATGAAAATGTTCCACTTGACGTAAATTTACCAATTCACCCCTTTGATTTCCAAACATGCAATTTAATCTTTTAACAAGTGTTATTCTCTGAAATGGTTATTAAGTATCCAAATTAATATTTAAAATAGGTTTAGCCATTTTAACTCTTGTTCAATATCACAATTTTTTTCAACTTTCACACTTGACACTTTTACACCTTGAATATATACATAATAGCTCATTTACATATTAAGCTCTCATTTTCCACACATTCTTTAAATACCAAAATAACTATTTGTCTTATTTCATATTTAAACCTAACAAGACTTTATTCGAACTTTTCCATATAATTATCTACAAAGTACTACAAGTTTATATGCATGAGGAAGCGAACATTAAAATCCTAAAATCCTATTAAATGGGATACGCATACATTTCATTTTGGAAATTGATATAATTTGCAACAAACATTCTTTTCAACTCACTAAGACATTTTATTATTTTCTTAAAACTCAATAAATGTCCATTGTTCATAAAATCTCCATTTTTGCGAAGAACGTAGAAATAATTATTTCATAAATATTTTGACATGATTAACACCATTTTGAATATTTTATTCCCCAAAATATTTAACACCACAGTTATAGGAAATATACCATTATCTTTAAACAACTTTTTATTCCAATAAACTTTAAAATATGTCTTCTTCCTTTATCTTTAACAAGAATATTATTTCTCACATTTGTATTCCATAAAAATGTCCATATTTACCTTTTACTAGAAACATACAAAAATAATATTATCTCACATTTTTAGTCCATAAAATATTCATATTTACTTTTTACTAGTGTCCCACAAAAATAATATTATCTCATTTTTATTCCATAAAAATGTCCATATTTCCTTTTTACTATAATCACACCAAAATAATATTATCTCACATTTTTATTCAATAAAAATATCAACATTTCCTTTTACTATAATCACACAAAAAATAATATTATCTCACATTTTTATTCCATAAAAATATCTATTTTCAGTTTTACTAGAAAACTACCCAAATAATATTTTCCTACATTTTTATTGTTCATAAAAATGTCTATTTTCAGTTTTACTAGAAAACTTATCATTTTATTCATAAAAATTCTACTCTTAAAACTCAACAGTAACAAGACTACAAATACACTGAAAATAGAGTAGAGTTTTTAAGCTAAGAGTAGATTTTTCCCCACCTCATATAGTTCTCCAACAATGAAAGGCATGAAAGATCAAAGAAGATGACAACCCCTACATCCTATGGTGTCCATGGAGGGGTTGTCTAGCTCCACCAAACTTCTCTCCATGAAGATCCATTTAAAACCTCTTCAACACCCCCATAATATATATATATATATATATATATATACTAGGGTATGCTCATGCTTGAAGGCAAAACAAACATTTTTAAAAAGCACATAATCACAAAACGACAAAAATTTCCAAAGTACGTAAATACAAAAGCGAAACAATTTCGTTCCCCCAAAAAACAAAGTGTTAGGTCATATATAATTTAAACATCGTATAAACAAAATCTTCAATTCAACTAAATTCATGAGAATAACACCAATACTTTAGTTAAGAATATTTATTATATAACATAAATAATCGTAAATAAATTAATTTTTTTTTTTTGTAGATTTTCCTCTATTTATAGGACTAACCATCCCTTTTAAGAAATAAAAAATAACCCAATGACAATATTCAAAGAGACAATTTATCAGTTAAAATTAAATATTCATAGTCTGTTATGTAATGCTTTTATGGCTCCATCGATGAAAGAAAATGCAATATATGTCGATGCTCTCGATACCACTAAATCATTAGTGCTCCGTCATATCATCCTGACAACCAAGTCCTACAAAACCAAAAGATTGGACAATTAAAATTTAAATACAGTATACACATGTCAAATAAGAAACGTGAATACAATATCCATAAATAATAACATGAATGGGGACCAAAGTTCAAATAAGCAAAAATAAAGGACACGTCGTATTAAAACAGGTAAATGATCAGTGTTAAACATAATATCCATAAATAGCTAAAATGATGATTAGTATTCACCTAACGATGCTATTGGAGTAAAATATTAACATTAATTGGAAATAGGAGCTATACACTCGAGCCCAATGAAATAGTAAGATAATAAAACTGATTTTTTTCATTTGCATAATACTGAGTTAAAATTTTAATTGACTTGAGTTCGTGACATAATGGCATAGTAGAAAAGAACCAATTTTACCCACGATATATACTTACCTAGAACAAAAGAATCAATTGATGATATTCTATAAAATAAAGATTAAATGAATCAGTATTATGACTTGTGTATATAATGTAATCTAATTATTCAAATATGCAATGATCCCATTAATATATCTGTGTTGTAGCCTTTCACATACAATTGTTTCCAAAACTTACTACATGCATAGAAATATGAGTTGCAAGCTAATAAGAGACTTATAAAATTTACAACATATTGGCACAATGCCACTATGAAACTACATGAATAATTTTTATATAAATGTCATCAAAGATAAGTTAGTTTAAATTTTAATTTATAAGATAGAATCAAACCTTTTAATGAAACGTGTCTCCATTTGTAACGTTCTTTTCCTAGGTGCCCTGCATAAAGCAAATGGTTCAGGCGGTCTCTTTAAAATATAAAAATCAACTACTTCACATTAATCCACTGCGCACATGGCTCGGGTACTTGAAACAGAGCAAATGTGGTTTTCTTATATTATCTAGGCACGTGAATTTTCGGACATTTATTAGTAGAATGAACAAACATTCGAATAAATAATTAGCCAAATGAATAAATCCATTTGATTAAAAAATGGACTAGTCATAATGGTATAGCAAAACTACATGTGATCAAGGCTCGGCTAAGGTAGCTGATTACTAGAAAGTGTGTATCTGTGAAATCATTTTGAAGGCCTTTGAAGAAAAAACTTGATTTGCTGATTCAATGTACACTTCAGAAGGTTATGGTTAATTAAAAGTTGACCATAAGTTTGGTTTATCTTTTTATAATAGTAGACTTTTAATAGGTCAGTATATGTTAAGTAAAAGACAATCATGTAATGTTTCTTACCTATCCATGTCACTTGCAAGAAGGCCTATGAGGAGTGGAATGAGACATGTGCAAATACCCAATGTGACAATGTCAATTTTTCTATCAAAAAGCTTACTACATCATCAAGCACCTACAATGCAAATGCAAATCAGATATAATGTCCCCACCCTAAAAAAACAAATTAGATAACAGAGGTGAACTGCAATAAGTTCCATAAGAACATATTTTACTACATAAAAAGGTAAAGATGATTAAAGATGAAATGAAAGAGTTGTGCCAAAAATGAAACTGGTTAAAAATAATCTACAATAATGATTCAAAAGGATTATGACCGAAGGAGACAAATGCATCTATTCTGGAGAATGGGAAAGCGTGAAAAGCAACACAACATAACTGCCTAAAAAATCAGTTAGAGCTAAACTACAAAAGAGGGCCAAAGCGTTTTACATTCCCATTGTATGCTTATACCTATGAACGCATTCGCACCCCCACATAACTCAACCTCATGTGCACATATCTATGAACGCATTCGCACCACCACACGTGCAACATCAATTTCAGAACATGAGGGTGGTCAAATAGAGGAGTAAATAAAACCAATCGGAACATGACAAGCATAAAAAACAAAGAAATAATTGTCTAAGTACTTACTAAAGTAAATTGGGGATGTCAAAGTGTGGAAGGAGATGTAAATTAGACCAATTGGAGCTGCCAAAGTGTTAATCGGGGCTACCAAAGTTTTTTTATTTTTGTTTTTCAATATCGGAGCAGAAAATCATATCAAGGTTAGGTTTTTTTTCCAGATCGGGTCTTATAATGGAAGGGATATGCATTTTTTTAACCTTTGTACTTACCACACTGACGACGTTTTGGTGAGTCAGAGGGTTTAAAAAAAAGAACAAATTGCATAGATGTACTTACCAAATTGTGTAGATATTTCTCTACTTACCAAATTGCGCTCAATTGCTCACGCAATAGTAACATCTGGAATAGCAGACCCAATAGCGTAGATGTAAAACCCCGTATTTTATGATATTAAATAATTATGGGATTAATTATTATTGTTGGATTAATTAAAGTTAATGTGAGAAAGTAATTGTTAATTAATTCGGATTAAAATCAATATAAACTAGCGTGTCAAGGGTTAATAATTATGATGAGAATTATTGAATATTACTGTGTGATTGTGTAATATGGAATTATTAAATATTATAAATTATCGAGAATGTGAAATTTGACAGTTTGGTATATTAAGTTGGGACCCGCCTGTGAGTCATGTCAGGACTAATTTAATAGATTAAAGAAGTAAATTATTTTAAGTAAATTGTATGGTCCTTTCGAATGTGCCATTGAGACCAGAAGGGCCGAGATAGTTAGAAAACTCTACCCACGTATTTTTTTTGAACTCCGAAATATTTTTAGGCCTAATCGACCCCCTGTTGCAGTATTTTTATCTTTTCGATTTTTGGGGTATTATTATGGACGAAAATTAGATAATTAAAGATGAGTGTAGTTGGGTGAGAAGAATTCTATCAGTTCCCAAACCTAAAAGAGTGGGAGAGATAACCATAGAGGAAGAAGGAGAGTCCATAGGTGTTCTTGGTGCAAAACTCAAGAACTCACACCACAAATCCCACCAAAGCATAGATCAAACCATAAATTAAGGGAAAGTGTTTATTACTTGCTTTCCTTAGCAATATTTGTGTTCATGTTAGACTAGGTAATTACCCCATTGTTATGAAAATTGAATTTGGTAAATATTTCAGAGAATTAATCAAAAATCAGAACTGATTTGATTAGAGTTTTATTCCCTCATGTGGATAGAATTATGTCCACAAATTTATGATAATATTCTGAATACATTGTGGATTTAATTTAGAGTTATGCATATTAATTTGAGAACTAGGGTTCTTAATAATTAAATTGGGTATTTCGCATTTGATGGATAATTATTGATGATTTAATGATGTTATACTGATAGAAATCATATATAAATGGTTGGAAGTTGATTGGAATTGATTGATTCGTGTTTGTGTTAAAATCTTAGAGGTTTTAGGGTTAAGAATTTGGTGAAAACGTAGCAGGTCTGTTTGGGGAAAGGAACCGCTCAATCTCGTTCGAACGGGATTAAGCCTAGTTCGAACGATATAGGATCTCGCAAGATGTCGTTCAAACGACATGATACATGGTTCGAACGACGGGTCCAAAAATTAGGAAAAATCCTATTTCAGACCAACTAGAGTTACACAATTAATTTTAGTGAGGAAAACTCTAATTTGATGAATTTAGCACAGTGCAGAATTATTGGGAAGTATTTGGGAAATAAAACTTTAAATATTAGAACGGTAAGCTAACCTTTGAAATTTTAAGAGAGAGTAATCGAAATAATTATATTATAAGTAGTAATGAGAAAATACTAAGTATGGAAAATATATGTACGGGTTTCGGATAATACTTGTTGATATTAATAGGATGTGAGAATACCTATTATATGTTTATTATTATGTTCATAGCATACCTACGCTGCTTGCTGTCAAGAGGAGGTTTTCGCGTAGTTGACAGTCCTATCATGTGTTGCCTGTTGGGGGGGTGACTTACACCCAGAACATATGATATTGGTGATGTGCTATCTGAGATGAAGGATAGTTTCGATGGTTGAATGGGAGCATAGGTATGTGCGTGTCCCATTTTGCTGGGGATTATATTCGCGTCCATTATTTGTGATTTGAATTTTATGGTTCGTGAGAGACTGAACCAGTAGTCCTTCACGCAGTGAGTGATGCACCGAGACATGAAAGCATAGTATGCATTGCACCAAATGGCTTTAACATAAGGGTGCATGATTAGTATATATGTATGGGGATGATGTGACTATATATATATATATGTATATGTACTTTTGAATAATTCTACTTTGTGAAACTACTAGATATAGTAATGTGGATAAATAAATTAATCTTAGTTGGGTAAAAGATTAATTAGTAGAATGGTGAATCTGAATTATAGCTACCTATGACAAACTATTTTAATAACGTATTATATGGGCGATTCGGGATACTCTTACGAGATATAATTAGGAGTATAAGTCTATGGCCTAGTTGAGAGTGGTATAGATAACTAGGTTGGGATAGATGTACATTAGGTGGGCACAATAGTGGAGAGGTGAGAAACTCATGTGAGAGTTCGAAACTAACATGCACATAATACTTTCTTTATTGCAGTTTTAAATACTTGTTAAAAAAAATATTTTTACAAATCAGGCTCTGACCCCTTTCCTGCTATTCTTCTCTCTTTTTCTATATATATGTATTATATCAGGTGCCCAGCCACAAGGTTACCAGACTTAGATGCTTGGATCGTTTAGCGAGCTACAAAGGTTGTAGGAGTTGCAGGTCTTTCATTTAGACGCATCTATTATTTCTTTCAATTCACCCCAGACATTTCATTTTGGGAATGTGTCGCCATTATGCAGTCATTTTATCATAGAGATTGTACTTATTTTACTTTAGTAGCTCATTTCAGTTGCATTTGAGGATTTTAGGGTTTATTGGCTTGAGACTTTGACCTGGAATGTTTTATCCACTCTTATTTATGTCAACGATTGATTCATATTCATTATTTATTAAATTGTTATGGATGGTAGTTAAATTATGCCTTTATACTTAAAAATATTATGAAAAGATTACTTGGGTCTAACTTAAAATGGAAAATATTTTGGCACGAGCTTAATTATTTGTTAGGTGATTAATAATGTTAAATGTTTTTCATCAGTGATGCTAAGAATGAACCAACTGAACACTTTGTTTTAAATTTAATAAAGGACTGATCACCCGATATATAATTAGACGGGGTGTCACATGTGGTATCAGAGAATTAGATTCTAGTGTCCTTTAGGATCTGTACGACTTATTATGCTTTTATCTTAGCGTCTTTTGATATAGATCCCTATCTTTAGGACTATTTTACTCTTTTATATGTGATTAAGCCTTCATTTATTTTAGACTTAATAATAAATGTGGACTAATAAAATTCTTTCTCGCCTTAGATGCCTCCTCGACATGTACCACAAGATAGACAGGCCCAACCAGAGCAACCAGTAGCTCAGGCTCAGGAAACAATGAATGCAGCCGAGGCTGCCGCCACAGTTGCTCAGGCGGTTAATATATCTTTAGCGGTGGTGTAGCAGTCCAACCCTAAGTTCAGGCTGTGGTGTAAGTTCTAGTTAAGTTTCCCACTGCATGGGAGACAGTTAGGGATGACTTTCAGATTGCACATCCCCCAGAGTTCTCGGGCAGTTCTGACGTTGTTATCGCGAGCCAAAGGTGGAAAGACATCCAGAGGCATCTTCGCATATATGAGTGTACCGATATTTAGAGACAAGTACTGGCTACCTTCAAGCTAGTAGGGGCACTCTTACAGTGGTGGAAGTTCACTACCACTTTAGAGGAGAGGTCCAGTATGACGATTCAGAGTTTCTGGGTGGAGTTTGACCGCAAGTATTTTCTTTCCCCCGTTCAGATCGAGATGAGGCAAAAATTGATGGACCTCACTCAAGAGGGTAAGACAATCACAAAATATGAGGAGGAATTCACGAGACTGGTTAATTTGGTACCTAGTGAGGTTCCTATTGAGGAGAAGAAGATACAGATGTTCATGGGTTACCTAACTTGGAGGATCCGCCAACATCTTCTGGGTAATCTATCTTTGCATTCCAATACAGATGTACTTAATGCTGCATTTCTACATTGCCAGGACCACCCTTTCCATAAACAGGAGAATAAGCGAGGAGGTGATCCTAGGTAGCAGGGAAGGATAGGTGGGGGTAGTGCCAGTAAGGCACTGTTAGTTCAGCAGCAACAGAGGTAGGGTTAGTGGCGTTCCCAGGTGGGGAATTCTGCTAAGAGGTTTAGAGCAGGTGGATTCAAGCATGGTCATAGAGGCTACAGGTAGGGCCATCAAGGACACCAGGGACAACAGTAGGTCTAAAGCAGTGGTGGAAACGACCAGTAGGGTCGAGGCCAATAGGGGCAGAGGGGAGGAAACTTTAGCGGCACATGCTTTTTTTGTGGCAAGACTGGCCATAGGAAACAAGATTTCCCCAACAAGGGAAATCTTCCCCAAAAGCAGGGTGCTTAGTATGAGCCTGAGAAACCCATTTTTCTCGTCACCCTACCAATAATAGCACCAGTCCCAGATTTTCCCGCACCCCTGATTCAGTAAGGACAATTGCAGTATGGATGTTTTTATAATGTCCATCAGGCAACAGCACTATAGGAGCCCCCCATAGTTGAGGTTACATTTCCTATCCATAGTACTACGGGGCATATTTTATTTGACAATGGGGCATCACACTCCTTCATAGCCACTAGTTTTGCACGGGCCATAGGGTTATTAGGCATGGCGGAAAGTACAATGACATATGTAGATTCACTGTTGGGAAGTGGGTCGTTGATTCTCTTTATATGCCGGGGAGTAGGTATCGAGATTAGGAGCCTGATTTTGCCTACAGATATGCTAGTCTTAGATGTGTCTGCGTATGACGCCATTATTGGCATGGATTGTCTAGTCACTTATAGGTCCATGATTGATTGCTTCAGTAGGATTATTATATTTCCTATTCCGGGCCAAGAGATGTTCATAGAGGCGATGCCTCTCGCTGAGGGAGGGTCGTCCATTAATTTTTATTGAATAGAGGAGGAGACGTCTGCGTTATTAACGATTCCACTTAGTTTGATTCCAGTTGTTTACGAGTACACTGATGTGTTTTAGGACATACTGGGCTTACAGTCGAATAGGGAGATAAAGTCATGATATAGAATAAATATACATTGCCTTGCATCGATAACTTATTTAACCAGCTGAGGGGAGCAACCTACTTCTCAAAGATAGACTCAAGATTCGGGTATCATCGGCTATGCATTGAGGAGCAGGATATGTCGAAGACTTCTTTCATGAAGAGATATGGGTCCTACGAGTTTTGGGTTGTGCCATTGGGGTTGACCAATGCTCCATTTGTATTCATGAACTTGATGAACCGGGTATTCAGGGAGTTCTTATATCAGTTTACCATTATCTTCAAAGATGAGATCCTGATTTACTCCTAGACTGAGGAGGATCATGCCGAGCACCTAACACGGGTTCTTTGGACTCTAAGAGAACATGAGTTGTATGCTAAGTATGAGAAGTGTAGATTCGGGTTACGAAAGGTGAAATTTCTTAGGAACATTGTGTCTAAGTTAGGGATATCAATGGACCCGAGAAAAGTATCAATAGTGAGGGAGTGGGTCAACCCGCGACACCAACAGAGGTGCATAGCTTCTTGTTGTTAGCTGGGTATTATAGACCATTCATCCGAGGGTTTTCGAAGATTGAGGGCCCATTGGTAAATTTGACTCACAAAGGGGTGCCATTTATCTGGGATGATGCTTGTCTGTTAGCTTTCGATGAGCAAAAGGATAAGTTGACTTCGGCGCCAGTTCTTTCTTTACCCAGACCAGGAGTGGAGTACCTAGTGTATATTGATGCTTCCCTAAAAGAACTTGGTGGAGTACTTCAGTAGGAGGATCAGGCTATAGCTTGTGCCTCCCACAAGTTCAAGCCTCATGAGAGGAATTACCTCACCCAAGACTTGGAGTTAGGAGCATTCGTGTTTGCCCTACGAATTTGGAGACACTACTTGTTGGAGGATAAAATTTTCCTATTCATAGATCACAAGTCACTGCAATACTTGTTCACTATATAGGAGTTGGACATGCATCAATGCAGGTGGCTTGAGTTTGTGAAAGATTTCTAGTTTGAGATACAGTACCACCCGGGGAAGGCTAATGTAGTTGCTGATGCGGTGAGCCGTAGTCCAGTAGGTGAGGTGGTGGAAGTGTGGAAGTCAAAATGGAAAGAGTTGGAACATTAGGAGGCAGTGGCCCAATCCTTTATGTCCATCATGACAGTCACTCTAGAGATTCTCAATAGAGTGATCCAATCACAAGTTGTCAATTCGTTCTGCCAGGATCAGATTGTACAACTCCTAGATGAGGGAACAGAGTCCTATTTAGTGAGTTCAGATGGGGGTTTGCGATTTAATAGGAGATTAGTGGTTCCGTAGAAGGAGGACTTACATCATGCAATGATGACAGAGTCGGATGGATCTCTTTTTATTATACATCATGTAGGGGATAAGATGTACCAGGATATGAGGCGATAGTATTAGTGGAGTGGGATGAAGAAGGAGATTACGGAGTTTATGTCCAAGTGTGCCACCTATCAATTGGTAAAGCTAGACCATCAGAAATCATCAAGGTTACTTCTGCCACTAGAGATCTCAATGTGGAAATGGGAGATAATTTCCATGGATTTCATCACTGGGTTGCCTACATCACAGGGGGGTCACAATTATATATGGGTAGTGGTGGATCAATTTGCCAAAGTATCTCATTTTTTGTCGGTGCGAACATACTACACTACAGGACAGTAAGCCCATTTATTTATTGCCGAGATAGTGAGTTTGCATGGGGTGCCCCGGGATATCGTTTTCGACAGGGATAATAATTTTTTGTCATACTTCTGGGAGAGATTTTAGGAGGCTATGGGTACCGAGTTGCGATTTAGTACGGCTTATCACTCGCTGACAGACGGGCAGAGTGGGCGTACTAATCAGATGTTGGAGGATATTTGGCGCATGTGTGTCCTTGATTTTGGAGGGGGCTGGGTGAAGTACCTTCCACTGGTGGAGTTCGCGTACAATAACTCCTATCAGTTTACGATTAGCATGGCCCTATTTGAGGCATTGTACAGTAGACCTTGTCATTCTCCCGCTTATTGGCTAGAGGTGGGGGATACCAAGCTACTCGGGCCAGAGGTAATTTGGGACACATATGCCAGGATTGAGATGATTAAGAACCGTATTCGGGTATCTCAAGACAGACAGAAAATCTATGTCGACGCCAAACGATTCTTTAGGTAATTTAGTGTGGCTGATCAGGTGTTGCTAAGAGTGTCTCCTATGAAATGAGTAATGAGATTTGGGATGAAGTAAAAATTGGCTCCGAGATACGTAGGACCATTTCCCATTATCATGAGGATTGGACCGGTGGCATCCACACTCGGGTTATCCAAACACTTGCATCGTGTTCATGATGTGTTGCACATTTCATCGTTGAGGCGGTACCTTCGAGACGAGTTGGCCCTCACTGACATTGCGATAGAGGATATTGATTTGCTACCCAAAAGTTCTTATGAGGATATACCTGTGGCTATCTTAGATCATAGTAAGAGGAGATTGAGGTCAAAGGTAGTTCCACTTGTGCGGGTTTAGTGGGAGCATCATAATGTAGATGAATCTACTTAGGAGCGAGAGGAGGATATGTGCGAGAAATATCTAGACTTATTCTTACTAGGTATGCTTTACTTTTCGAATTTTGGGAAGAAATTCCATTATTAAGGGGGATGTCAGTAACACCATCTATTTTAATGATATTAAATAATTATGGGATTAATTATTATTATTGAATTAATTAAATTAAAATATGAGAAATTATTTATTAATTAATTCGAAGTAAAATAAATATTAAATAGCGTGCCAAGGGTTAATACTTATTAGTGAGAATTATTGAATATTACTATCTCAATGCGTAATATGGAATTATGAAATATTATAAATTGTTGAGAGTGTAAAATGTGACAGTTTAATATATTAATTCGAGACGCGCATGTGACACATGTGGGGACTAATTTAATGGATTAAAGAAGTAAATTATTTTTAAGTAACTCGTATGGTCTTTTTGAGTGCGCCATTGGGTCCGAAAGGGTCGAGATAGTCAGAAAACTCTATCTGATTATTTTCTTTGGACTCCGAAATATTTTTAGGCCTAACTGGCACCCCATTGGGGTATTTTTATCTTTCGGACTTTTGGGGTATTACTATGGACGAAAATTAGATAATTAAAGATTTGTGTACGTGGGCCAGAAGAATTCTTTTAGTTTCTAAATCCCAGAGAGGAAGATAGAACCACAGAGGAAGAAGGAGAGTCCATAGGTGTTCTTAGTGAACAACTCAAGAACTCACACCAAAAATCCCACCAAAGCATAGATCGAAAGATGAGTAACAAGCCTATACCAATTTCCTCAGCGAATCACAGTGTCAATTCAAGGCAAGTGTTTATTAATTTCTTTATTTAGCAATATTTTGTTCATGTTAGACTAGGTAATTACCCCATTGTTATGAAAATTGAATTTTGTGAAAATTTGGGAGAATTAATCATAAATTAGAATTGTTTTGATAAAAATTTGATTCCCTCACGTAGATAGAATTATGTCCACGAATTTATGATAATATTCTGAATAAATCGGGATTTTAATTTAGAGTTATGAATATCAATTTGAGAACTAGGGTTCTTGATAATTAAATTGGAGATTTCAAATTTGATGGATAAGTAGTGATGATTTAATGATGTTATATTATTCGAAATCATATACCGATGGTAGGAAGTTGATTGGAATTGATTAATTGGTGTTTAGGTTAAAATCTTAGAGGTTTTAGGGTTGAAAATCTGGTGAAAACATAATTGTTAATAGTGGAAAACGTAGCAGGTCTGTTTGGGGAAGGGAACTGCTTTATCTCGTTCGAATGAGATTGAGCCTGGTTTGAATGATATAGGATCTCGCGAGATTTCGTTCAAACAACATCACACTTTGTTCGAACGACAGGTCTAAAAATCTAGAAAAATCCCATTTCAGCGCAGTTCGAGTTACATTGTTAATTCTAGTGAGGAAAATTTTAATTTGATGAATTTAGCATAGTGCAGAATTGTTGGGAAGTATTTGGGAAATAATACTTTAAATATTAGAATGGTAAGTGAACCTTGGAAATTTCTAGAGAGAGTAATCAAAATAATTATACTATAAGAAGTAATGAGAAAATACTACGTATGGAAAATACATGTATGGGTTCAGGTGAATACTTGTTGATAGTGATAGGATTTTAGAATACCTATTATATGTTTATTATTATCTGTATAACATATACCTTCGATGCTTGCAATCAGGAGGAGGTTTTCGCGTAGTGGACAGTCCTATCATGTGTTGCCCACTAGGGGGATATTTAACTTGTACCCAGAACATATGAACTTGGTTATGAGTTATCTAAGATGTAGGATATTTTCGATGGTTGAATGGGAGCGTAGGCATGTGTGTGATCCATTTGGCTGGGGATTATGTTCACCTCCATTATTAATGATTTGAATTTTATGGTTTATGAAAGATTGAACCAGTAGTCCTTCGTGTAGAGGGCGATGCACCGAGACATGACAGTAGAGTATGCATTGTGCCAAGTGGTCTTAACCTAAGGGTGCAGGATTAGTATATAGATGTATAAGGATGATGTGACTATATATATATATATATGTGTGTGTGTGTGTGTGTGTGTGTGTGTGTGTACTTGTGAGTAATTCTACTATGTGAAAGTAGTATATTTAGTAATGTGGATAAATAAAATAATCTTAGTTGGGTAAAAGATTAATTAGTAGAACGGGGAATCTGAAATATTGTTATCCGGGACAAACTATTTTAATAACGTATTGTATGGGCGATATGGGATACTCTTATGAGATATAATTAGGAGTATAAGTCTATGACCCAGTTGGGAGTGGTGTAAATAACTAGGTTTGGATAGATGTATGTTAGGCATGCACAATGTGGAGAGGTGAGAATATCATGTGAGAGTTCAAAACTAACATGCACATAATACTTGCTTTATTGTAGTTTTTAATACTCGCTAAAAGAAATATTTTTACAACACAGGCTCTGACCCGTCTCTTGCTATTCTTCTTACTTTTTCGATATATATGTATTATACCAGGTCCCCAGCCACAGGGTTACCAGACTTAGACGCTTGAATCGTTTAGCGAGCTGTAGTGGTTTTGCGAGTTGCAGGTCCTTGCATTTAGACGCCTCTATCATTTATTTCAATCCACTCTAGACATTTCATATAGGGCATCTGTCACCCATTCTTAGTCGTTTTATTAGAGAGATTGTACTCAGTTTACTTAAGTAGTTCATTTCAGTTGCATTTGAGGATTTTATGGTTTATTGGCTTGAGACATTGAACTGTAATGTTTTATCCACTCTTATTTATGTCAGCAGTTGATTCATATTCATTATTTATTAAATTCTAATGGATGGTAGTTGATTTATGTCTTTATACTAAAAAAATTATTAAGGAATTACTTGGGTATAACTTAAAACGGAAAATATTGTGTCACTACATTAATTATTTATTAGGTGATTAATAATGTTAAATGCTTTTCGTCAGTGATGCTAAGAACGAACCAACCGAACACGTTGTTTTAAATTGAATAAATGGCTAATAACCTACTATTTAATTGGGCGGGGTGTCACAACAGATTTTTCCCTTCGTAACGCACTTTTAAAAACACTGGTTGGTATCTAGAAATAGTTTCACAAAAAAATAATCATTTCATTTGATAATTTATAAAGATTGGTTCCAAAAAAAACCCAAAAGTACAACTCTCCAACAACTAAATACAAATTATCTTTTCAAAAAGGCTTTACTTTTATTACAAAATGTCAATCAGTAAAGTGTAAAAAGAGTACATGAAAAAGAGACATAGCTCAAAATCCATTGCATTAAGCACTAAGAATATTTAAACAAACAAGTTTGATATTAAGCACTAAGAATATAAGACCTTTAAAGAAAATTTACAAATAAATGATGTATAATCCTAGTATCACACTCATATTTAAACATAAAATTAGAGTAAAGAATGTACCACTATCATTAAAAAATAACCTCTATTGGAGGTGAAAGCTATTTAATGTAAATGTAGATTTTATTACCTTGAGAAGAAATTCAAACTCTGAGTAAATATATGGTTCCAACCACCGTCCCCATATCTTCTACTACTTTTTTGCCAATACAAAAAAATGTGGACATAAAACACAAACAACTCAACAAAATAGAAAACTTAACTAAAAAAATTATACCTGATTTTATTTATTATTCAAATCGAAGGGAAAACTTATCATGAGAGAGATTGTAGAGGCGACGGTGACGAGCTCGGAGGGTGAGGGCATAGGCATGGGTTTGTAGTGGGGGAGGAAGCACGGATAAGAGAGGGGAGAGTGGCGTTGTAGGTGTATGTTACACTGTTGAGGAAAACCTGACAAAGGATGAGGAAAATGGAAAATGAAATAGGGAAAAATAACCGTAGTCTAAACAATTGACTTAATATCCTGAAGAGAAAGGGACTGAAGTAGTTTTACCATTTTAGTATTAATTAACAACTACCCAAAACAATATGAATAAATTTCCAACAATTCATTAGTTTCTAAAAACATCCCAGAACATTTTAATATAATCGTAATATTAGATGGTCAACATACCAGAACATCTAAATGGTATTATTAGACAAAGGAATTTATTACTATATATATGACGATACGTAAACTGATAAATAAATCCTAAATTTATTACTTGAAAACGGAAGGAGTAAATTTACTATCATTTGAACATCCTAGCCCAATAAATAAAATCTAACTCACGAATTCAACATAACTAAAAAATGAACTACTATTAAGCATATACAAAAATACAGTCAACAAAGAAATTAGTATTTAAAAGTACCTAAAGCAAGTTGTTCTCTGTGATCCGGGTGGTTTGTTGGGGATTTTTCCCAAACACCTAGCATGCACACAACTTAAAATTAAAAACCAATCCAAAAAATGTAGAAAAGAAAAAGGTAAAACAAAGTAGCTTCTAATAAAAAACTCATGTGTCAATACGCAACCCATCTCAATATTCAATAGATCTCTCCTCCATGGTTGAAAAATTAGATTAAACTTAGAACAAAAATGCTTGCAAGGAAAAAAATTCCAAGAAAAATGAGTTATCTTCTATATTTTGTCACGAGCACATTAACGGACCCGCCACAATAATAAGACTGACTTAGAACATTGAAGAACAATTAAAACTAACACTACATATGGAATTAGTAAAATGGCATAGACAACAATAATGTAAAAACCAAGAAAAATCTCACCATAACCACACATATAGGGAAATATGCATAATCCCATGCATTACTGATTGGGAGGAGATAGATTTATGCATTGGAACTAGTGTTTTAGAGATCGGCTAACGTTAATGGAGATATAGTCCTCATTCCTACCTCACTTTTTCTTATCCTCCCATTCCATATTCATTCCTACATTTATCTCGCCATGGGTCAATCACGGCTTTGACAACCCGCACTCCGAAATAAGGGGTGGCCAGCCCGATACTCCGACATATACGGTAATCATGGACGAAAATATTTTTCAGCACCACAAATATAGTAAGAGTAACCGAGAAAACCACCCAATAATTCAGAAAACGGGTTGTCAAAACAATTTATGCAATTTAAAAATTAAGTTAAGAAAAACAATTTTAAACAACCCATTCTAGAACAATAGTGGAATTCCAAGAAACATAATTAATATACATCTAAAACCACTATATACAAGGGGAGAACCGAATATGCTGTCGGTCCACAGCTACACAAAAGTAATTACAATAGTTAGTTGTTATGTTTTACATTCATTATACAATTACAAGTTTGGGCCACTCGCCCGAGTAATAGACCCGATCATAACTAGATATCAAAAAGAATGATGGCTTCTAGCAAAACATCCTGTAATATCCGCAATTTCATACAGCTCCTTAAAATCAAAAGAGTAGGAATATCAACACGGGCGTCCTTGCGGAGGAGCACCTGGGCGGATACAATAACAAGCACAACATAGAAAAAAATGAACGGGTCAGGACCCGGTTTATATATAGTTCCCAGAAGAACAAAAAGCATGCTAGATATGAACAGTTAATCATGATAATGGAAAACGGAAATCTAAGAACCTAAGCATGAATTCTAATGAGACAACTAACATGGCATGCCTAAATAAAAGATGCAAGAAAATGAGATGATGCATTGATTAAACTAAAAGCTTCTATTCACCAATTTTCACTTTAATCAAGTTCCAATTCCTTAACAGGAATACAATAACATTGTTTTCTTATTTCTTTCCAAGTCTAATTCCTTAGCAGGAATGTAATTTTCATAATACATTTTAGTGGAAATTAAAACAACCCTTAAGTCCCACTTGAGTTTAGAAAAGTTATATTCTTATACATATAACGATTCTAAGACCGCCCCTCCGAGTTTTCCCACTAGGCGCGCCCCTAAATGACTATCATCTTCCAGGGGACCATCAAACAAGGCAGCCTGGGTACCTAACGAACGTCGGGAAGTGGCCATATACCTGTGAGTGAGTCATAACCACACCCGGAATTACCTCACTGGCGCAGAAAAATACATATAATAAACCCGCATATGGCCGAGGACTATAGTCTCCCTGCATTCACTAGTCAAGGAACATCACCTCATGCACGAGCTTCCCTTATGATAGCATTTACAGAGGTGTGTTTAAGCAAATTAGCATTTACTACAAAAACCATACTTTTCATTTTTATTAGCATGTACATGTTTCATTTGTTTGAAACTATAATCATAGGATACTTCATTACTTTCCATCCTAGGTTACGCCTCGAATAACACTCCAAGGGATTATATTAGTTTCCCGAGCTTAAGGTCTTCTATGCCTCATTTCAAGTCCCTAAAGTCTCCAAGTATGGGCCTACAATTCCCATCCATATTTATTAGGATGCACAAAGAAAAGTGATGCCTTAACATCACTTAGGACAACCTCTCCCCCGGACTTAACCCCAAGTGAAACCCATTCAACACTAGGGTGACAACCAACTCATCTAGGAATCTAAAAGCCAAGGTTTACATCATTCAAGAAGAGTCCTAAGTTCCTAGGGAAAGAAAAGGATTAAAAAAAAAAGGAGGGAATTTGGGTAAGAAAACAGGGGACCGGTCGACCGGTCTCGAGACCGCAGTCGACCGCGTCTCAAATTTTAGCCTATACTGAAAAGCAAAAAACTCATTTCGGACGAGCCGATCGACCTGTAGGGGACTCGCGATCGACCACGCCCTTAAATTCATGCCTTTGAAAGAAAGCAGTGAGCCCTCTTCCGAAGGCCCAGTCGACCGGTCTGAGATACGCGGTCGACCGGCCATAGCAGACCTAGACCTTTCTCTCCTATTTACCTTCTAAACCCAAAATCAATAACCAACCCAAAATCATCCAACTACATTTAATGATACCAAAAGATCATAAATGCTCCCATTAACATTTTTCTACCTCAATCAACAATCTATCTCTACCAAAGATGTTGATACCCATAAATCCAACCAAAAACCACAATTATATTACATCAAAACTATACATAACTACCCATACTAATTATTCATCTTAAACCATATAATAGCAAGTAGAAAACTTGCCTTGGGGCTTCAATTTCAGGCTTGGTTGAAGAAGAATGCAAGATCAAACCACAAATCTTCAAGATTTCTCTTTTTCTCCAATCTTCCACTCCCACTCTCTCTCACTCTAGGGCTAGAACACTTAGGGCAATTTTAGAGAAAAGAAGGGCATGGAAAAGACTAAACCGTGGCCTTACATTAAAAGTCTCCAACCTTTAAGTAATAATACCGCAATAGTTAAACTCTAATACGCAATATGCCAAAACCAGTCAAAAGTGCCCAAAATCTCAAAATACAATATGGCACACATTTCGACTGTCTCGCACCTCCCGGAACTAACTACACCCTCTAAATTATCATTTGGAGATTTTATAAGCCATTTTAAGTTCCGGCTCCATTTTAATTCAAATTGCCATTTTAATTTTCATGACAAAATAGAACACCACATGGTAATAATCACATACCCACATGGTAATCATGCAACTTATTAGTAAATATTAACTTATTTCATCAAATTAATACTTACCCACATGCAACATTTTATATATGCAACTACTCAACATAGTAAATAAATATAAAATGGGTTCCCAAAAGCGAGGGTTGTTACATACTCCCCCCATTATGAGGGAATTTTGCCACCAAAATTCAAGCGTACCTTAGATAAAGAGATGCGGATACTTTTCCCGCATATCGTCCTCACGCTCCCAAGTAGATTCCTCGATGCTGTGATGACTCCATTGTACTCTAACCAAGGGTACCACACGAGATCTCAATCTACGTTCCCCATGCTCCAATATGGCCACTAGTTGCTCTTCATAAGAAACATCGGGTAATAACTCTATATCCTCAAAAGGAATGTGCCAAAGGGCACCATCACACCTCTTATACTTATTCAAAGAGGAGATGTGGAAAACATCGTGAATTTGCTGTAAAGGTTATGGTAGGGCAATTTGATACGCCACTGGGCCTACCTTAGCAAGTACAGGAAAAGGCCCAACGAAACGTGGTGCAAGCTTCCCTTTCTTTCCGAAATGCTTAACGCCTTTCATAGGCGACACTCGAACCATCACTTGGTCTCCAACATCCAACTCCACATGCCTTCTCCCCGAATCGTCATAGCTCTTTTGTCTATCTTGGGATATCCGAATACGATCTCGAATAAGCTCGATCTTAGAAGAAGTATCTCGAATCATTTCAGGTCCGAGAAACTTGTTATCTCCCACTTCTAACCAACACGTGGGGGATCTACAAGGCCTACCATACAAGGCTTCATAGGGCGCCATCCCAATAGTGAACTGGTATGAGTTATTATAAGCAAATTCAACCAAAGGGAGATATTGTTCCCAACTACCCTTGAAATAAAGCATGCACATACGAAGCATATCCTCCAACATTTGGCTAACCCTTTCGGTCTGGCCATCTGTTTGAGGATGATAAGAAGTACTTAATTTCAATTCGGTCCCATGGCCTCTTGGAAACTTTGCCAAAAGTGGGAAACAAAGATCTTGTCTCTGTCAGAAACAATATTCAAGGGCACCCCATGTAATCTAACAATCTCTTCAATGAACAACCGAGCATAACAAGCGGTATTATAATCGGTACGAACAGGAAGTAAGTGCGCTGAATTTGTCAAGCGATCCACGATAACCCATATATAATCGTGACCCTTTTGTGACGTTGGCAAACCGGTGATAAAATCCATTGAAATGCTCTCCCATTTCCAAACAGGAATTTCCAACGGTTGCAACAAACCTGCCGATAGCTGATGATCAATCTTAACTAACTGATAAGTAGTGCATCGAGATACAAATTCTGAAATATCTCGTTTCATACCCGACCACCAATATTGACGGTACATATCTTGATACATTTTATCGTTTCCCTGTTGTACCAAAAATTTAGAGCCGTGAGATTCCTCCATCACAGCCCGCCGCAAATCTCCATCCTCCGGAACAATAAGCCTTCCATGAAAATGCAATCCACCCTCAGAACTTACCGAGTAGGACTCCGCTCCCCCAGTCAATAACTGGCGAAGGTGGTCTTGACATTTTTTATCTCTGCCTTGGGCTTCCACAACCCTTGCCACAATCATTGGAGTAACGGTCATCACGGACATAAATGCCCTAGCAACCGCATCCTCATGACTGAGTTCCTTCCATTTAGCTTTCCACACATCAGCTAATTCTCCCTCGGGTTTCCTACTCAAGGCATCCACCACCACGTTCGCCTTACCCAAATGATAATGAATATCAAATTGATAATCTTTCACGAACTCCAACCATCTTCGCTACCCCATATTCAAATCTTTCTGAGAAAATAAATATTGCAACGACTTATCCGTGAAAAGACTAAACTTCTCCCCGAGAAGATAATGCCTCCAAATCTTTAAGGCAAAGACAACGGTGGCTAATTCTAAGTCATGCACCGGGTAATTTCTTTCATGAGGCTTGAGTTTTCTGGAAGCATATGCAATAGCTTGTCGCTCCTGCTGAAGCACACCTCCCAAACCCTGTAGAGATGCATCTGTGAAGACTAAATATTCCAACCCTGGCTTGGGTAAAGCGAGGACTGGAGCCGAAGTCAATCTATCTTTAAGCTCATCGAACGCAACTTGACAGGCGTCATCCCAAACAAATCTAACCCCTTTTTGGGTCAAATTTATCAAAGGACTAGCAATCTTAGAAAATCCCTTGATAAATCGACGGTAATAACCCGCCAAACCCAGAAAACTGCGTATCTCGGTAGGTGTCGTGGGTTGACCCCACTCCCTCACTGCAATAACTTTACTTGGGTCCACCGATATACCTTGCGAAGTCACAACGTGACCCAAAAATTGCACTTCCCGCAACCAAAAACTACACTTCTCAAACTTAGAGTACAATTGGTGATCCCTTAACCTTTGCAGGACCAACCCCAAATGAGTAGCATGGTCATCTTCCTTTTGAGAATACACAAGGATGTCATCAATAAACACGATAACAAATTGGTCCAGGAAGTCCCGAAATACCCTATTCATAAGATCCATGAATACCGCAGGGGCATTGGTTAGCCCAGAAGGCATAACCAAAAACTCATAAGACCCGTACCTCATCAGAAAAGCAGTCTTGGATACATCTTGCTCCTGTATCCTCAACTGGTGGTACCCCGTTCTCAAATCTATCTTAGAGAAGTAGGTCGCTCCCCTGAGCTGATCAAACAAATCATCTATGCGAGGAAAAAGGTATTTATTCCGGATGGTGACCTTATTCAACTCTTTATAATCAACACACAACCGAAGAGAAGCATCTCTTTTCTTCACGAATAACACAGGAGCACCCCACGGCGATGTGCTACGCCTGATAAACCCTTGTTCCAACAACTGCTGAATCTGATCTCTTAGCTCCCTCATTTCCACAGGAGCCATACGATAAGGATTTCATGCAATTGGTCGAGTTCCCGGCGCTAAGTCAATTACAAACTCAATCTCTCTACTAGGAGGCAAACCCGGTATCTCCCGGAAAACATCCTCAAAATCTCAAACAATAGGAATAGAATCTAAGGGAACAACTACACCCCGAGAATTCTATTCCGTAATACAATATAAATAAGTACCAGAATCTCCCTCTAAACGAGGCATAACTACCAGGAACATATCTTTTCCCGGAACGACGAAGACTATACTCTTCCGGTAAAAATTAACTATAGCATGATACTTAACAAGCGAATCCATGCCCAAAATAACATCATACCCGACCATGTCTAGGACGAGTAAGTCGACCTCAAAACACAAATTACCAAGAGTGATCCCTATATGTTTGCAAACAAAGAAAATAAGGGAACCGTCAGCCATAGAATACTCCACACTAGTAAAGGTACTTTTCGCAGATTTTATCAACTCTGTGGACTGAGCAAAAATTCTGGAAATAAAAGAATGTGTCCCACCCGTATCAAACAGAACGCGACCCATGTGTCCCTGAATAAGTAACTTACCCTCTATAGCTGGCGGCGCTAACTGAACAGGAGGAAGCATAGCATCCTGAATATGGTAGACTCTCCCATACTGTAGTTGACCCTGCTACAGAGGGACAACTGGATTCGGTGCTTGTGGAGGGAACTGCATAAGGCTGGTGAGGAACTCGTGGAGGTTGTCCCCTAATCACCTGAGGACAATCTCTCTTAAAATGACCAGCTTCTCCACATAGGAAACATTTACCCACCATATTCTCATGACCTCGACCTCTGTTATTTATGAACTGCCCGAAACCTTGGCCCGGATGGCCCCTACCTCCCTGGCCACCCCGACCCTCTTACTGTTGTACGGCACCCTGACCTTACCTGTTAGCATTTCCACTAACATTAAACCCGCCAGAGCATTGCATTTTCGGCCCATACCCTTGCTGGGGATCCCTTTCTCATTGCTTATTACCCGCAGGTTGGGACGAAGGAAAGGCTCCTCCTCCATTCCCACTCACCTCGGGCTTCCCCACTTTCCCCATTCCTGTAGCTTTCTTGCTATTCTGTATAAACAACCGATGCTCCTGACAATGAAGCAATGCCTCATTCATCACTTGACCAAAAGTTTGTAAAGACGGATTACCCAGCAAATGCTGCCGGATTCTCCAGTTTAGACCTCCCATGAATTTTGAGACTTTTCTTTCCTCCGAAGTCACCTCCTCCGGCACAAAACTAGGTAGCCGGGTAAAATCATCCTCGTATTCGGCAACCGATCGCTCTCCCTGAACTAGATCTTGAAGTTTCCTCCTCATCTCCCTCTGAATCGCGGGAGGAAAATATTTCCGGTCGTACAAGACCCAGAAATCAGTAATGGACATAGTATCCCTCTGTTCTGGCATAATCATCGACTCCCACCACTGTAACGCTGCCCCAACCAACTTGAAAGTAGCAAGGACTTGCTTCTTTTCCTCACTACAATCCACCATTCGCAAATGGCGTTGCATATCCTTCTTCCATTGATTTTCTCGAACAACATCAGAACCTCCGTCAAACTCTGGGGGATGGCCCTTTAAAAAGGACTCCCTTACTCTTTCCCACGGAGAAGGTCCTGTAGGCGCTTCAGCATCCTCTGCCCATTGTTGAGCTGTTGGCATCTGTTGAGCTACTGCAGTCATAGCAGCATTAACTGCATGAGCCACGATATTGGCTACGTCCGCAGCATTAAAAGTTCCTTGGGGCGATGGAGGACCAACATCATCGTCTACAACTCTATTGCGTCTCGCGGGGCGACCTCTCTTAGGTGGCATCTGAGATGAAGGGACAATAGTGTTAGAATACAATTCACAACAATCTATTTCACAGAAGATCGCAATTATAAGCAGCAAAGCAGTCTTATCATTAGGCTCTATATCAAAGAACGCTACGGTAGATCGTGACAAGTCCACATAGATCCTAGTACTCTAGAACCCAGTGCTCTGATTCCATCTGTGACAACCCGCACTCCGAAATAAGGGGTGGCCAGCCCGATACTCCGACATATACGGTAATCATGGACGGAAATCATTCTCAGCACCACAAATATAGTAAGATTAACCGAGAAAACCACCCAATAATTCTGAAAACGGGTTGTCAAAACAATTTATGCAATTTAAAAATTAAGTTAAGAAAAACAATTTTAAACAACCCATTCTAGAACAATAGTGGAATTCCAAGAAACATAATTAATATACATCTAAAACCACTATATACAAGGGGAGAACCGAATATGCTGTCGGTCCACAGCTACACAAAAGTAATTACAATAGTTAGTTGTTATGTTTTACATTCATTATACAATTACAAGTTTGGGCCACTCGCCCGAGTAATAGACCCGATCATAACTAGATATCAAAAAGAATGATGGCTTCTAGCAAAACATCCTGTAATATCCGCAATTTCATACAGCTCCTTAAAATCAAAAGAGTAGGAATATCAACACGGGCGTCCTTGCGGAGGAGCACCTGGGCGGATACAATAACAAGCACAACATAGAAAAAAATGAACGGGTCAGGACCCGGTTTATATATAGTTCCCAGAAGAACAAAAAGCATGCTAGATATGAACAGTTAATCATGATAATGGAAAACAAAAATCTAACAACCTAAGCATGAATTCTAATGAGACAACTAACATGGCATGCCTAAATAAACGACGCAAGAAAATGAGATGATGCATTGATTAAACTAAAAGCTTCTATTCACCAATTTCCAATTTAATCCAGTTCCAATTCCTTAATAGGAATACAATAACATTGTTTTCTTATTTATTTCCAAGTCTTATTCCTTAGCGGGAATGTAATTTTCATAATACAATTTAGTGGAAATTAAAACAACCCTCAAGTCCCACACTACACCAAAATGGTCAAATTGTCACCTTTTAGCCGGCCAGCCTTGTCAAGGTCATTGACCGTGACAAAAAAACACGCGTTTCATGTCATGATCATTGAACTTGACACGACCGTGACAACGAATTGTCACGGTCAATGACCTTGACACGACCGTGACAACTTTTCCAGCAAAAATCCTTTCCCCCTTCTTTTTTCCCTCCCACCGTTCCCTCCCTCTCTCTCTCGACTCGACGCTGCTCTCTCTCTCTCTCAGGTCCAATTTCTCTCTCTCTCTCTCTCTCTCTCTCTCTCTCTCTCTCTCTGTCTCTCTCTCTCTCTTCCATTTATATATATATTTGTCTGTATATTTATGTGTGTATGTGTATATATATGTGTGTGTGTGTGTGTGCGTGTGTGGGGGGTGGGGCGGGATGGGGCAGGGTGGGGGAGGGGGTGGTGGAGGGGGGAAGGGGGTGGGGCGGGGTGGGGCAGGGTGTGGGAGGGGGTGGTGGAGGGTGCAGGGGGTGGGGTGGGGTGCGGTGTGTGTGTGTGTGTGGTGGTGTGTTTTGGGGGATGGGGGGAGGGGGTGGTGGAGGGGGGCAGGGAGTGGGGTGGGGTGCAGTGGCGGACCAAAGATTTAATTTATCTATAACTACAGAAATATATTGTTGGATATTATTTTACTTTACGGGGCCGATACTAATTTTACTTTACTCTATTTTATTTCAGGAGGTAGGGAGTGGGCCAGGGGGTAAGCCACATAGGCTCGATACTTATGTGGCTCTTCGGACGAAGAAGGGGAAGGACAAGGAGGTGTCCCCGAGTGTCACGACCACGATTGTAAGTAATTCGACAGTTTAATTTTTGTTAATTACGTTATAATTTTTTAGTTTACTTATTTTACTAATCATGTGCTTTTTGTCGTTTCAGGAAAAGCTTAAGGAAGTGCATGAGTCGCAGTCTGATGCCGACAAGGCATCTTTGTCCACAGACGCACTCAGCCAAGTGCTTGGCTCTTATCGCAAAGGGAGGACAAGGGGAGTGAGCTCGCGGGTGGCCAAATCTAGGATCATCGGATTGGAGACGAGCGACACCGGGTTGTCTCGAACGGTGGATTCACACGACGCGAAGCTGTCCCGTTTGGAGGCGACGGTCCAAGATATGTACGCATTCATGAAGCGTACGTTGGGTGGAGACCGTAAAGGGAAAGGGAAAGGGAAGGAGAAGGCGGTGGAGGAGGAGGTGCGGGAGGACGAGGCGCAGGATGGCGAGGATGTGGACCTCGCTGCTTCATCACCGACACGTTCGTACTTCGACGATCCACTTCCCTATTTGACGCCCTTCAACAGACCATTGTCGACAATTGGTTGGCCGAGCGTGTTCATATTGGACGTATTTGATGGCCAACGGATAGGGCGGGGGTTGAGGGACCCGAATATCGTCGAGGGTGGAATAGTTCATGGACGTGCGCTTCAACAGATGGAGTCCAGGGTGCTCCTTACGCATGTCATACCTGGGAAGGAGAACTCCCTATTGTGGTTGCGCGAACAATGCGGCACGACGTATATTAGTGGGTGCGCCAATTCGTATGTCGTGTGGCCTACTCACCTCCTCAGTTTTATCCAAGACATGTAGTAACATTATTTTTAATCTTGTCCATTTTAATTAAATTTGGATTATATCGTCATGTATATTGTTTTTACTTTGAATATTTGGATTATATCATCATGAATATATATTTTCATTATCTTTAGTTTGTGTTGGATATATGATGTTTGGAACAGGTACAACGTTGCTATAACAGGTACAAATATACTGCTGGGCAGTGGCGGTGGCCATACTGCCCAACAGATTTTTTTTAAATTCTGCCCAGAATTGTCACGGTCATTGACCGTGACAAGTCCGCGACAAAAGTTGTCACGGATGTGTCACGGTCATTGACCATGACAATTCTGGGTCACGGTTATGTAACGATTATAAACCGTGACAAACGTGTCACGGTCATTGACCTTGACACGACCGTGACACAAAACGCGAGTTTTTTGTCAAGGTCAATGACCGTGACATGACCGTGCCAAAAAACGTTGTCTCGCCTCGAAATGTCACGGTCATTGACCTTGACAAGGTGAATTTGTCAAGGTCAATGACCTTGACAAATGGGCAGATTTGGTGTAGTGCCACTTGAGTTTAGAAAAGTTATATTCTTATACATATAACGATTCTAAGGCCGCCCCTCCGCACGTCAGGAAGTGGCCATATACCTGCGAGTGAGTCATAACCACACCCGTAATTACCTCACTAGCGCAGAAAAATACATATAATAAACCCGCATATGGCCGAGGACTATAGTCTCCCTGCATTCACTAGTCAAGGAACATCACCTCATGCGCGAGCTTCCCTTATGATAGCATTTAGAGAGGTGTGTTTAAGCAAATTAGCATTTACTATAAAAGCCATACTTTTCATTTTCATTAGCATTTACATGTTTCATTTGTTTGAAACTATAATCATAGGATATTTCATTACTTTCCATCCTAGGTTATGCCTCGAATAACACTCCAAGGGATCATATTAGTTTCCCAAGCTTAAGGTCTTCTATGCCTCATTTCAAGCCCCTAAAGTATCAAAGTATGGGCCTACAATTCCCATCCATATTTATTAGGATTCACAAAGAAAAGTGATGCCTTAACATCACTTAGGACAACCTCTCCCCCGGACTTAACCCCAAGTGAAACCCATTCAACACTAGGGTGACAACCAACTCAACTAGGACTCTAAAAGCCAAGGTTTACTTCATTCAAGAAGAGTCCTAACTTCCTAGGGAAAGAAAAGGATTAAAAACAAAAGGAGGGAATTTGGGTAAGAAAACAGGGGACCAGTCGACCGGTCCCGAGATCGCGGTTGACCGCGTCTCAAATTTTAGCCTATACTAAAAGGCAGAAAACTCATTTCGGACGAGCCGGTCGACCTGTAGGGGACTCGCGGTCGACCGCGCCCTTAAATTCATGCCTTTGAAAGAAAGCAGTGAGCCCTCTTCCGAAGGCCCGGTCGACCGGCCATAGCAGACCTAGACCTTTCTCTCCTATTTACCTTCTAAACCCAAAATCAATAACCAACCCAAAATCATCCAACTACATTTAATGATACCAAAAGATCATAAATGCTCCCATTAACATTTTTCTACCTCAATCAACAATCTATCTCTACCAAAGATGTTGATACCCATAAATCCAACCAAAAACCACAATTATATTACATCAAAACTATACATAACTACCCATACTAATTATTCATCTTAAACCATATAATAGCAAGTAGAAAACTTGCCTTGGGGCTTCAATTTCAGGCTTGGTTGAAGAAGAATGCAAGATCAAACCACAAATCTTCAAGATTTCTCTTTTTCTCCAATCTTCCACTCTCACTCTCTCTCACTCTAGGGCTAGAACACTTAGGTCAATTTTAGAGAAAATAAGAGCATGGAAAAGACTAAACCGTGGCCTTACATTAAAAGTCTTCAACCTTTATGTAATAATACCGCAATAGTTAAACTTTAATACACAATATGCCAAAATAGTCAAAAGTTCCAAAAATTTCAAAATACAATATGGTACACATTTCGACTGTCTCGCACCTCCCGGAACTAACTACACCCTCCAAATTATCATTTGGAGATTTTATAAGCCATTTTAAGTTCCGGCTCCATTTTAATTCAAATTGCCATTTTAATTTTAATGACAAAATAGAACACCACATGGTAATAATCACATACCCACATGGTAATCATGCAACTTATTCGTAAATATTAACTTATTTCATCAAATTAATACTTACCCACATGCAACATTTTATATATGCAACTACTCAACATAGTAAATAAATATAAAATGGGTTCCCAAAAGCGAGGGTTGTTACAACGGCATAGATAATGCAAGTTATGTACTAATTGACCAAACCTTACTTATATGCGAAAGAAAAACATGAAGTGTTAAGAAGATGCAATGAATCGAAAAAACTTGAGGTCAAATACCAAATCTAACCAAGGTCCTACATATATATTTCATTCAACCATTCAAATATACCAAGGTCCCACACACATATGGAGTGTTTTTATTTCTTAACATTATTCTTTGTTTTAACAAATAGGGGAAATTTGAAACTTAGGGGGGTAAAAAATGCTCAAATAGACATAACTAAGTTCTCTTGCATGGGACTACAGCTCCAAACCCCATAACTAAGTCAAAAGAGTTCACCACGATTTCCACATGTTCGTAGTAATGAGTGTATCTTCGGTCCACCTATAAAATCACAAATTAACAGTGTGAACCTCTATTTATATTCAAGTCTATATATATGCTAGTATCTATATAACATCGTATGCGTTATTAATATACACTGTTGATGATAGTGTATATGTGAGAATACCTATGATGTGTATATGCTAGTATCTATGTGTGACACCTGCAAAAAAATTTGATCTTTTGATCAATCTAAGGAGAGAATAAAAAAATGTGTGCTTAGAGTGACAGTTCACCTGACATAAGTGAGGGGTAGGGAATTGTTCATTGTACCTGCAAAATGAACAAAAACAACAACAATTATCTTAACTTATTTCAATAGCAAAATTACAACCCATCCTAAACTATATTAATAAAATTTATAGTTCCTACTAAAACCACACTCAATTTTAATTTTCATGTCTTTCACGGACCCTATGGATGTAGAAATGATAGAAAATCAAAGACAAATGATAATTATTGAGTAAGAAGATCCACGATAAGGCAATAAGGTGTGAACTAACAAATCTTGCACCAAATGAAATCCAATTCAAGCGATTTCTTCCACATAACCTGAAGAAAATGAAAGATTCATTAAAATAAAGAGAATCAAATCAAATAAAAAACTATACCTTACAATGTATTTACTAAAATCAAAACATTGGAAAATATTACATTACAACACACCTTGGGTTACATTCCAACCCTCAACCATTTGGCACTTATACTAGTGTAATCTTAATGTTTGATTAGGAGTTCTTCACATGTTTATAACCCAATCGTTACCTTGTAGCAAACAATTGTCCCTCAAATAACGTAGATATAAATAAACATTTTGCATTTGCTTTTTTGGTTGAGAAAATATCAAAAAAATGACCCAATGCACTATAGATGGTGTAGTTGAACCACAGAGATGACAAACAGCTACAAGAAAAAGAACAATAACAACCCTCATACATATTTGTTGTTGTCAGATTTCAGTTGATGTTATAAGCAAACAGCTAAAAAGGTTTCATGTACATTTCAGTATCAATAAAGTTTTTTTTCCTCATTTTTTCAAATAAAGAAACATATAAAAGAATCAACTAAAAAATTAAATGAAACCTGATCTTTAAGTACAGAAGTTGGAGAATCTACAACCAGTTCGTTTTCACCTTCTACAACAGTTTTTTTCTCAGTCGCCAATTCTATGTTCAAACCTTAAACACACAGCTCGTGAACAAAATGTTGTTGTGAGATTTCAGTTGATGAATTAAACAAATAGCTAAAAAGGTTTCATGTGAATTTCAATATCAACAAAGTTTATTTTTCCATGTTTTTTCAAATAAATAAACGTATAAAAGAATCAAATAAAAAATAAAAAGAAACCTCATCTTTCAGTACAGAAGTTGGAAACTCTGTAACCGGTTCGTTTTCACCTTCTGCAACTATTGTTTTCTCAGCCACCATTTATGTGTCCAAACCTTAAACACACATCTCCTAAATAAAATAAAAATTCAACCAAATCAAGTTTACAAAACTGACCTATATTAAATATTTCTTAGCATTGTCATTGAACACATGTGATGATCATATTTTTCTTAGCATTGCTGAGGCAATTTTTCAATAAATCAATGAAAATTAAAGAAAATAAACATGTGAATATGATAGCCAACAAAAGAAAAAACATCAATGTAAAGAAGCTAACCTCAATTTTTGGCCTATGTTTTCAAAAAAAAATATACAACCAAGAACAAACAATGTAACATCCGAATCAAAATCACAAAAAAAACATATCCCTAAAATGAAAAATCGAAAATCGAAATAATGATTTACCACAATAGATCTGCATTTGATTATGAGTGTGTGTGTGTGTGTGTGTGTGTGTGTGAATGTGAATGTGAATGTGAATGTGAGGCAGAGGTAGGAAGGTAGAGATTTGTGTGTGTGTGTGTGTGTGTAAGAGGGTAAGAAAGACGTCATGAATGCAATGGCGGAGGGTAGGAAAATAAACATGTAGATATGATAGCCAACAAAAGAAAAAACATTAATGTAAAGAACTTAACCTCAATTTTGGTCTTATGGTTTCAAAACAAAATAAACAACCCAGCACAAACTATGTAAAATTCGAATCAAAATCACAAAAAAACAACCATGGCCTAAAATTAGAAATCTGAAATCGAAATAATGATTTGCCACAATAGATCTACGTGTGTGCACTAGTGTGTGTGTGTGTGAGAGAGAGAGAGAGAGAGTGAGTGTGCATGTGAGGTAGAGGTGGGAAGGTAGAGATGTGTGTGTGTGTGTGAGTGTGTGTGTGAGTGAGTGAGTATGCGTGTGTAAGAGGGTGAGAAAGACTACCTGAATGCAACGGCGGAGGGCAGTGGCAGGCAACGGGCGCTAGGGTTTATGGGTTTGGGATGAGAGTGAGAGAAATAGGTTTACGGGGGTGGGTTTGGGGTTTGGAGCAATAGAATGAGGGAGATAGCTGAGGGTGTGCATGTGTAAGAGTCTGAGGGAGAGAGTATTCCGAAAATGCCCTCATTTTTTTAATAAAAGAGTAAGTTTGATAAGTAGAAAAAGAGGGGGAAATAAAAAAATTAAAGGGCGTATTTATAACAATGAAAGAGCTTTGATCTCAACCATCTATTTTTTCAAAATGTGTAAGGAGGTGGCATCAATTTGCACTATTAAATATGTGTATATTTTCAAAAACCTCCCTATCATATATATATATATATATATATATATATATATATATATATAGAGAGAGAGAGAGATAGTCACGTTGTGTCTCACTATTGCATAAGATTTTTGATTTGGGGAGGAATTTCCTACACTGTTTTTGGTCGGATCCTTATATAAAAATAAGAAGGCTTGTTGGTGTTTAGTATATATACTCCAAAAAGAGATACAACGGATGATATGAAATTGTAGAGCCACATTTCGGCATATAAATAATGTCTATTTGCCAATAGAGAAGATTAATTCCCATGTAATGCCATGCATGCAACATGCACCCCTACGTATGTTCTCTAAATTACATGTAAAATCCAAGTGACCCCTAGTTTGTGCATTTTTTTCATAAACTCCTTATCGTTAATCTATGCACACCATGTAGTTATTGTTTATACTATTTAATCCAAGGTCGAGGTATTACAGTATTAAACTCTTGATATAAAAATTCCTCTCTCGGTGATTAGTTTTCAAATCATGTCACATTCACACTTACAGTCTCTAAAAGAAAATAACTAATAAATAGAACAAGTATTTTTAGAGAGAGAAGGTTTTTTTGTCTCTTGTTATTGAATTTTTAAACAACACACTTACAACTCTATTTATAGAGCTTAAAAACACACATAATCACACATTAAGTTGATCATAGAAACATCAACCTAATCCATTAGAGAAAGCAATGGAGGAGATGAAGTAACACCTAAACCACTTAAAGAAAGAAATCTTAAAAATCATCGAAGTGGCACTTGTGGATTATCACTTCACATAATGCGAGCACTTATCATACGACAATATGCACTTTATTTGTATTTATTCTAATAATAAGGTCTAGTACCTCCTCCCTTTTCTATATATTGTAGAGAAACCTGAATAACTATATCTCTATACTACCTGCATGTCCACATCACCACACTTCACCTAAAAATAGGTCCGTAAAAACATGTTGCATGTCTTGCAACGTGTCCCTCTATTCTCTCTTGTCACCTTTTATCATATCTCTCTTTCCTACCTACTCTCTCTTCTTCTGCCCAATTTCTCAATCAAACTAGAATATACTAGGTGTAAACATTTTATAGTGTATACATGTATCTAGTTTAACATCATTTTTGTGTCAAGTAGGTAACATGAATGCAAACCAAACTCAAACTTAACATCTACATGTTGGATGTTGTAATGGAAAGGAGTGTCATTCAGAGCTGAGTCGAAAGAGTCGATAACCATTTTTAGTTTTCTATTAGTTTTTAGGAGCACATGTTAATGTACTTGGATGTGTAGTTTTTATTTGCATATGGTGTAAAATGTTTAAGTGGGAAGCATAATATTTTTTTAGGAAAATATGTTGTGTTTTTGGTATCATTTTTCAAATTAGATACTGATCTCTTACCAAAACATGAAACAATGAAACTTCAAAATGAAAATTGAAAGAAATAAACAATAAAAGGAGGGAAGGTGAAGAAGTTAAGTGAAACATATTCCCACTAATCTGTTTGATTAAGTTGTAAGAATAATCAAAAGAACACGTAATTAACAGTTTTGTATGGATATATAAATCTAATTCCTGCATATCCAATTATATATGTTATTTGTTATTTAACCATAAAATATGATATGTATTATATATTTAACGTTAGGATCTTATATTAACATGATTATCACATATAATCATTATGTGGAACACGTAACGATATTATAGTCACATACATCCATTATGTCATAACAAGAAAGATTGACGGAGCAGTCGACCTTAAAAACGTCCAATTAGTGTGACCTTCGGACTACAACTTCATCTTCTCTTTGGTACAATTGTGTTCCAATTTTAGCGCATTCTAATGGTTATATCTTCCTTTATGTTCAAAACACTATCATAAATCAACTCTCATTGAGAATTTAGATGTAACACCCCATGATTTTGAGACTGAGAAATTAAATGTTTGGGAAAATAAAATTTAATTATAATTGGAGAATTTTAAGAAATTTGGAGTCTAAGTTAAAAAACAGAGGACATTTTAAAGTATTCCGGATGATGATTTTGAGGGTACCATTGATCCCGGAAGGGTCGACATAGTCAAAATGACGGTCATTGGGCTTTATTTCGTCTCCGGAATATTTTTATGTCAGTTTGGCTCGAATTAGAGTAAACGAGTCATTTAAAGTGTGTATTAACATTTAAAATTTGGGAATTTTGTTTTAAGGATTAAGAGGCTTATGTATTAAGCCTTCTCAATTAGAGAAAGAGAGAAATAGAAAGGAAGAATGAAAGCAGAAGAAAAGAGAGAGAGGAAGAAATCTTGGAGATTCCTGACCCAAACGCGACAACGAGGACGATCCAACCTCTACAAAATCGAGGCAAGTGTTTAATCTTGCTAAATAAGTTATTTGTGTATTTTATTTCATAATTTTTGGGTTAAATAAATGATTTTTAGGTATAAATATCAGAACCTAAATTTTGGGTACTAAAATGGGAATTTCATGTTTATACATGGGTTTAATGACATATAAGTTGTTGGGATGGAATGTAGGATGAGTTTATAAGTTAATAATATTGTTGGGTTAAAGATTTGTGGATTTGTTGATAATGTTTGGGTGTTTGAGGATGTAGGGTTTGCTGAAAATAGGAAAATCGGCCAAGATAACGGGTATGGCCGGTCGACCGCGCCTTAAGGGAAAAGCCTACTGCATTTCTTCGTAGGAAAATTTTGGACCCGGGTCGACCGGGAGTCTGGGACCGGTCGACCGGTCCCCTATTTTTAGCCCAAAGTTTGGAGTTCTTTCTTCACCTTTTTCTTTTCGAGTTTATTCTTAGGGGCTTCCTTAATGGGTTGTTTTACGGGGGTTTTCTAGGATGATCTCTAACCCTTTTTAAATAGTTTTGTTGGTTTGGGGCTTTCTCTTATGATGTATGAGGTACAATTGTGGAGATTTATTAGGGGTTTCACATATGTTAGGATCATGGGGATTCTCGAAATAGTCCGGGATAAAATATATGTTTGCATAGGAATTGTGTGTGTTTATGGAGATAGTGAGAAGCCTAAATGGGGTTGAGTATCCTAATATTAGACCAAAACTAAGTATATATATATATATATAATGGGAGGTTAAGAACTATTAGAGAGAGTTGCGAAGGTATGTTGGGAAAGTTATAGGCCGATATTTATATTGAATCCTAATAACGATAGGATTCTATTAAGTTATAATTGGGGGCTAATGAGAGTGAGAGTGGTCGCATTATCCTTAGAAATGGTAAATTTAAGAGGTAAATTAGAAGTGTTAGACTAAGGGTAATCATGAGGGTAAAGGAACCGTAGTCCGAATTAGGATTCCAATACTTGAAATAGGATTGTACTAAGTTGAGGTTTGTAGACTATAAGTTATGTATATACACATTAATAATCAAAGATAGTATTTGAGACATGAAACCATTTTGGAGACATATGGAGTGTGTAGTGATTGTTACCTACACTAAATTTTGGGTAATAACCGTAATGTGGGATATATGAATATGTATTTTTGGGAGACTATTGATCATAGGAAAAATGATTGAATATGTTTCAAGTGAGGGATTGTATTCACATATCGAAGTAATTTAAATGAGTTGTGGTGACGTCTTATATATTGCGGATTATGTATACTTATAGCCGAGTTTATATATCTCATACTTATGAACGAGAATTAGTTATATATATGGATATGTGAATATATGTGTATATATCTATATAGATATGAATATATGGATTTATTTATGTTGTGGATATACATGGTATGAACTTTTAAACCGTATATGATGGTTTAATGTTGGATTTATATGATTGGATCATATGGATGTATATATATTGTGCATGTGAATGATATATATACTTATGTGGTTAAGCATACCCCGCTCATGCTATCATTGGGAAGTTGCGCGCATAGAGGGTGAGCATCCTGGCTAGAAAAGTAGGGTGTGGATATTCCCCAAGTCATAGTCATCCCGTGTGTTATTATGTGATTTACATTTTTATATTTTTGGGATGAGACGTAGTGGGTATGTCTCGTCTCATTACCGGTTTGGAGCTATGACCGCTTTCCGGGATGTCGTGTGCGTGAGTTTACCACGAGATGGGTGTCGTTTAGTCCCACCATGGTGGCCCCAATATTGCTATGTGAGCCGGGCACTGGGAAGATGATAGCATTGATGTAGTTTATCGGCGATATATATACCCGGGTATATTATGTGGATGGCCCTTGTACATCATATGCGGTATGTACACTTGGCCATGGGAATGGATGATTGTATACATATATATATGGTTAGAATAAAATACCTATATATATATTTTATATATCCTATAGATGAAAGGATATAGACTTTTATGGAGTACATCTTGGATGATTATGGTGTACTAGATAATTGGGGGACTGATGTATCACATTTAAGGAATATTTCGGTTACATCATCCCAAGGATATTATTGGAGATTGTAGATGTTTTCATATTGTTGTCTAAAATTTACTAGTAGTAGTGGTAGTAGTAGTAGTAGTAGTAGTAGTAGTAGTAGTAGTAGTAGTAGTAGTAGTAGTAGTAGTAGTAGTAGTAGTAGTAGTAGTAGTAGTAGTAGTAGTAGTAGTAGTAGTAATAGTAGTAGTAGTAGTAGTAGTAGTAGTAGTAGTAGTAGTAGTAGTAGTAGTAGTAGTAGTAGTAGTAGTAGTAGTAGTAGTAGTAGTAGTAGTAGTAGTAGTAGTAGTAGTAGTAGTAGTAGTAGTAGTAGTAGTATAGGGAATGTATGGCATTATGGATCTCTAGGATCGCCATTGACAAGGAGTAGTGTAACGGGGTGGTTCCTTATTTGGATTTCGCTTTGCGAGACACCCCAAGCACGAAACGTAGTGCATTGTTGAGATTTGAGAGAAGTTCTGCCAATATTTATGTGTGGCATAATGGATCTCCAGGATCGACGTTGACGAGGAGTGGTGTAACGGGGTGGTTCCTTGGTTGGATTTCGCTTTGCGAGACACCCCACGCACGAAACACCGTGCAACGTTGAAATTGGAGGGAAGTTTTGTCAATAATAAATTGTATGCATGTTAATTAGAAAGTAAATCTTATGATTCAACACAAATATAAATGGGTAACGTATTAAGAATTCTAATTCATTAAATTATAAATCGGAATCCATTAAGCCTAATATGGCATCTATGTTTGTAAAAATAATTAAGTGTATATAAAAAGGGGTGGATCCTTGGGTTATGATAGGAAGGTAGATCTCGTGGGTATAGGCTAGGCCTATTATAAGTTAGGTTGTCCTTATAAATTGGGGTAATTTAACTATTAAACTTGAGGACGCGAATAGGTGCGCGCCTTTAGATGAGAGGTGAGTTGGGGTTCCACGAGAGTGCAATTCCACTTTAATTATGAAAAAATGTGCACCGATATTTATTATGCACGGTTAACACACTTGCTAAATATTTTTCACACTCGGGATCTGACCCGTTTACTTTTCTCTCCTGCCTGTATATATATATATATAATATTACAGGTATCCTACCGCATGGATGGTGGATGACTTTCTATCCAGAGTCTTGGGAGCTGTCACAGGTGCGGACTGTTCCGGGATGCAGAGTGTAGTCGATTCCTACTTCTTTAAAAATCTTGGTAGGATTCATGTTGTATATCGGGTTTGTACCCAAGGGATATTTATATACATGATTATATTTATTCCATTCCAGTCACTGTATTTGCTGTGACTCGACAGCTTATTCCGGTTTACTTCCTTGTAGTATACTCAGTTGTAGTTATTTATTTCATTTTATTCTAGCATTTCGATTCTCATTGTTCTTTCCTTTATTCATAGTGTTGGGTTGCGTTAGGTTGCATGTTTTACATCATTTTAACATCTCGCTTATATGATATCGGGTAGTTAGTTCTATATTATATAGTTTACAGTTGATGTTGAGACTGGACCATCTGAAACTCCTGATTTAATGTAGTATAGGGATGGCCACCCGTTATTATTTTAAGCGGGGTGTTACAGATGGTATCAGAGCATCAGGTTCTAGATTCCTTAGGATCTGTGCGAGTTTTCTGCATTCTTCCGTTAACGTTCTTGACATAAAGCCCTATAAATAGGACTGTTGTGTTCACTGCGTTGTTTACTTCTGTGAAGTATATTCACTTGATTGGCGTTCTGATAACAGTTTCTCTTGTTTCGTTTCAGACGTCGCCTAGATTTTGTATTCTAGGAAAGGATAGGATTAGAAGTACAATACCCATAGCATATTTTGGGTACGCTTTAATCGGGGGTATTTGTTTTCCCCAATTTCGGAGGTGATATTGAGGATATTTCTAGCAGTGGTTTGAGGGGATTTATCGGCAGTTGAGTAAGAAAGGAAAATTTACTCGAATGGCGAATCTTGGGCTTTGTACGGAAAATCTGAGGAGAGGTTAGTGTATTCGTTGGGAGGTTTAGGTTGAGAAACCCGTTAACCTTTGTTAGGAAACCTGATGTTGGTGATTCTTACCGAGGTGAGGTAGGTGTAGTTGTCCCAATATCAGGAATATTTCCTTCTGGGATGAGGGAGGAAACTTGGAGATTCAGTTTTGTTAGGTAGGACTGATGGAGTTTTCATTAGTCGCAATGGCGTTGTCCTTAAAAATGGATAGGAAGGATTTGGAAGAAGATGTTTCTCCTGTGGAGAAATAGGTTTGGGAGTAATGATTACCCTGGAGGAAGAAGTATAGGGTCTTGAATTAAGATCCTTGGATGAGGTGAAACAATTAGATTAGGGAAGTATAAGGTAGAATAACTTTCTCTTGGTTTAAGTCATGCTTTGTGGGATATCGAGAACGTCAAGAGTTATAATATTGAATTCCAGAAGGGTGGTGGTTATAAGGTTATTGTTTTATGGATAGGTTAGGGCGTGTAATAGTAGTGTTCCAATGAGGGAAGGACCTACTGAGAGGTAATACGTTGGGGTAATGTAAAGGATTTTTATGACTGAGAGGTTCAAAGTTGGGTAAATTTATTTTGAATGGATAATTTAGCCCATAGTTGTTCTAGTCTTAAGAACTAGGTAGTGGTTAGAAGTATTGTAATTGTTGAGGCCTTGTGTCCTAAACACAAGTTGTTTGTTTGGCGTGTCGGAATACGCGGAATTTATTTATATTGTATTGTTATATAGGCCTTCGGGCAATATCTAATATAAAAAAATCTTTTATAAAATCTTAACCCTGGTTCAACTAAGCTCAATCCCAGACCTAGCTACACAGTAGTGTATTGGGAGGGTTCCTTGTTTGGATTTCGCTTTGCGAGACCTCCCCCGCATGAAGGCAGCTAGCGTCAGGAATTGAGGAGAGTTTAACCGTTGGGAATTTTTAAACTTATATATATTTAGTATGTTGTTATAGAATATATTGGTGATAGTTATATTCGAGTTGAGACTAATGGGGCCCGATTATAATTCTACGAGTGGAAACTCGGGTACGGGGTGTATGGGCGCCCTGGGTAGTAGTTTGCTTTGAAATTTATTTGGTTCAATGTGAGAACTAGAAAGGATCGATATAGTGATCCTGAGGATTGATGTAAGGACTAGATGAGATTGAGGTCCTATGCATGTTTTAAATTTCGTGGGCGAAATTCTTATAAGGGGGGAAGATTGTAACACCCCATGATTTTGAGACTGAGAAATTAAATGTTTGGGAAAATAAAATTTAATGATAATTGGAGAATTCTAAGAAATTTGGAGTTTAAGTCCAAAAATAGAGGACATTTTAAAGTATTCCGGATGATGATTTTGAGGGTACCATTGATTCCGGAAGGGTCCAGATAGTCAAAATGACTGTCATTGGGTTTTATTTCGGCTCTGGAATATTTTTAAGTCAGTTTGGCTCGAATAAGAGTAAACGAGTCATTTAAAATGTGTACTAACATTTACAATTTGGGACTTTTGTTTTAAGGCTTAAGAGGCTTACGGATTAAGCCTTCTCAATTAGAGAAAGAGAGAAAGAGAAAGGAAGAAGGAAAGAAGAAGAAAAGAGAGAGAGAGGAAGAAATCTTGGAGATTTTCGGCCCAAACGCGACAATGAGGACGATCCAACGTCTAAAAAATTGAGGCAAGTGTTTAATCTTGCTAAATAAGTCATTTGTGTATTTTATTTCATAATTTTTGGGTTAAAGAATTGGTTTTTAGGTATAAATATCAAAACCTAAATTTTGGGTACTAAAATAGGAATTTGATGTTTATACATGGGTTTAATGACATATAAATTGTTGAGATGGAATGTAGAATGAGTTTATAAGTTAATAATATCGTTGGGTTAAAGATTTGGGGATTTGTTGATGATGTTTGGGTGTTTGAGGATTTGGGGTTTGCTGAAAATAGGAAAATCGGCCAAGATAACGGGTATGGCCGGTCGACCGCGCCCAGGGGACCGGTCGACCGCGCCTTAAGGGAAAAGCCTACTGCATTTCTTCATACCCGAAGTTTGGAGTTCTTTCTTCCCCTTTTTCTTTTGGAGTTTATTCTTCGGGTCTTCCTTAATGGGCTGTTTTACGGGGGTTTTCTAGGATGATCTCTGACCCTTTTTAAATAGGTTTGTTGGTTTGGGGCTTTCTCTTATGATGTATGAGGTACAATTGTGGAGATTTATTAGGGGTTTCTCACATGTTAGGATCATGGGGATTCTCGATATAGTCCGGGATAAAATATATGTTTGCATAGGAATTGTGTGTGTTTATGGAGATAGTGAGAAGCCTCAATGGGGGTTGAGTATCCTAATATTAGACCAAAAGTAAGTATATATATACATATATATATATATATATATATATATATATATATATATATATATATATATATATATATATATATATATATATATATAATGGGAGGTTAAGAACTGTTAGAGAGAGTTGCGAAGGTATGTTGGGTAAGTTATAGGCCGATATTTAGATTGAATCCTAATAACGATAGGATTCTATTAAGTTATAATTAGGGGCTAATGAGAGTGAGAGTGGTCGCATTATCCTTAGAAATGGTAAATTTAAGAGGTAAATCAGAAGTGTTAGACTAAGGGGAATTATGAGGGTAAAGGAACCGTAGTCCGAATTGGGATTCCAATACTTGAAATAGTATTGTACTAAGTTGAGGTTTGTAGACTATAAGTTATGTATATACACATTAATAATCAAAGCTAGTATTGGAGACATGAAAGCGTTTTGGAGACATATGGAGTGTATAGGGATTGTTACCTACACTAAATTTTGGGTAATAACCCTAATGTGGGATATATGTATATGTATTTTTGGGAGACTATTCATCATAGGAAAAATGATTGAATATGTTTCAAGTGAGGGATTGTATTCACATATCGAAGTAATTTAAATGAGTTGTGGTGACGGCTTGTATATTGAGGATTATGTATACTTATAGCCGAGTTTATATATCTCATACTTATGAATGAGAATTAGTTATATATATGGATATGTCCATATATGTGTATAGATCTATATACATATGAATATATGGATATATTTATGTTGTGGATATACATGATATGAACTTTTAAACCGTATATGATGGTTTAATGTTGGATTTATATGATTGGATTATATGGATGTATATATATTGTGCATGTGAATGATATATATACTTATGTGGTTAAGCATACCCCTCTCATGCTATCATTGGGAAGTTGCGCGCGTAGAGGGTGAGCATCTTGGCTAGAAAAGCAGGGTGTGTATATTCCCCAGGTCATAGTCGTCCTGTGTGTTAATATGTGATTTACATTTTTATATTTTTGGGATGAGACGTAGTGGGTATGTTTCGTCTCATTGCCGGTTTGGAGTTATGACCGCTTCTCGGGATGTCGTGTGCATGAGTTTACGACGAGATGGGTGTAATTTAGTCCCACCATGGTGGCCCCAGTATTGCTACGTGAGTTGGTCACTAGGAAGATGATATCATTGATGCAGTTTATCGACGATATATATAGCCGGGTATATTATGTGGATGGCCCTTGTACATCATATGCGGTATGTACACTTGGCCATGGGAATGGATTATTGTATATATATATATATATGGTTAGAATAAAATACCTATATATATATTTATATATATATCCTATAGATGAAAGGATATAGAGTTTTATGGAGTACATCTTGGATGATTATGGTGTACTAGATAATTGGGGGATTGATGTATCGCATTTAAGAAATATTTTGGTTTCATCATCCCAAGGATATTATTGGAGATTGTATATGTTTTTATATTGTAGTCTAAAATTTTGTAGTAGTAGTAGTAGTAGTAGTAGTAGTAGTAGTAGTAGTAGTAGTAGTAGTAGTAGTAGTAGCAGTATTAGTATTAGTAGTAGTAGTATAAGGTATGTATGGCATTATGGATCTCCAGGATCGACATTGACAAGGAGTAGTGTAACGGGGTGGTTCCTTGTTTGGATTTCTCTTTACGAGACACCCCACGTACGAAACGTAGTGCATTGTTGAGATTAGAGAGAAGTTCTGCCAATATTTATGTGTGGCATAATGGATATCCAGGATCGACGTTGACGAGGAGTTGTGTAACGAGGTGGTTCCTTGTTTGGATTTCTCTTTGCGAGACACCCCACGCACGAAACACAATGCAATGTTGAAATTGGAGGTAAGTTTTGTCAATAATAAATTGTATGCATGTTAATTAGAAAGTAAATCTTATGATTCAACCCAAATATAAATGGGTAACGTATTAAGAATTATAATTCATTAAATTATAAACCGGAATCCATTAAGCCTAATATAGCATCTATGTTTCAAAAAATAATTAAGTGTATATAAAAAGGGGTGGATCCTTGGGTTATGATAGGAAGGTAGATCTCGTGGGTATAGGCTATTTCTATTACAAGTTAGGTTGTCCTTATAAATTGGGGTAATTTAACTATTAAACTTGAGGACGCGAATAGGTGCGCGCCTTTAGATGAGAGGTGAGTTGGGGTTCCACGAGAGTGAGATTCTACTTTAATTATGAAAAAATGTGTACCAATATTTATTATGCACAGTTAACACACTTGCTAAATATTTTTCACACTCGGGCTCTGACCCATTTACTTTTCTCTCCTGCCTGTATATATATATATATATATATATATATATTTAATATTACAGGTATCCTACCGCATAGATGGTGGATGACTTTCTATACAGAGTCTTGGGATTCGTGACAGGTGTGAACTGTTGCGGGGTGCAAAGTGTAGTCGCTTCCTACTTCTTTAAAAATCTCGGTAGGATTCATGTTGTATATCGGGTTTGTACCCGAGGGATATTTATATACATGTTTATATTTATTCCATTTCAGTCATTGTATTTGCTGTGACCCGACAGCTTATTCGGGTTTACTTCCTTGTAGTATACTCAGTTGTAGTTATTTATTTCATTTTATTCTAGCATTTCAGTTCTCATTGTTCTTTCCTTTATTCATAGTGTTGGGTTGCGTTATGTTGCATGTTTTACATCATTTTAACATCTCGCTTATATGATATCGGGTCGTTAGTTCTATATTACATAATACTGATAGTTGATGTTGAGACTAGACCATCTGAAACTCCTGATTTATTGTAGTATAGGGTTGGCCACCCGTTATTATTTTAAGCTGGGTGTTACGTTAGATTTCTCTCACTTATCCTATAATTTCATTATGTTGTCTTTTAATGTGTCTGAATGGTGGAAAATTAGTCACTTATTTATAGGCAGGGATAGGACCTAAATCTCCAACAATCATTTAATCTTAACCATCCATCAAGGTAGATACTCAAGAGTCCTTTTGACTATTGATATTTTTAGTAACCTTTAATTAACCAAAGTGACTCTTAGTATTAATGTAATTATGTATCACACTATGGAGAATTATTATTTAAAATAATTAAAACATTCTCCCACTTGGTCCATAATTATTACAAGGAGAGAAATAATCTTTGAGGCACCCTTAAATGGTTTTTAATAAATACTTTAATCAAACAACCATTAATGTGAGTCGTGGGGCTCACATACTAATTAAATAGCATGATCTTTTTCATGTACCACAATATTAACTACACATGTAACAAGGTCTGTAAATTGGGTTATTCCATAATGGTCCAATAATGTCTTATATAAAGTACTATTTATGTCACATTCATCAATTCACATACATGTAAACTTATATTGCAATACAACACTTTAATATATATCAAATATAGTGTAAAAATTAAGCACTAAATAATCCTTAACACTTATGCTTAATTGGCTACACGCAAGACCCATATCTTAAGCATACTTCATGAATTACCTTTGGTGATAGCCCATTTATTAGTGGATAAGATATGGTAAAACTTGTACTAATGTGTTTAATTGACACTTATTATTTTTGAACTTCTTCATTCACATCTAGCTATTATATCCTAATGTGCCTAGGTTCTTTAAATTACCCATTAGTTCTTCGCAACAATGATTGCAGCAGCATTGCCATAATATTTCAGCGACTTGGTAATAGTGTTAACAACTCCAAGTCCAGTCATAATCCATAAATTGTAGCCTCAAATCATGCTACATACAATATTTAATTGTTTCTCACACTTTCATCATATTGGCCACTAGGCCAAAACACACCAAGTTAATCAAGAACGAGTAATTATTATAAGTGCGAGCATATAATATTTTTGGAAATCCATTACTACATACTCTTGAAATATTTTATTTCTCTAATATATATTTAATTACAAATTTATAGACAAGTACAAATTATATAAACCAACTCCAACTAACCTCAAGGTATATATATATATATATATATATATATATATATATATATATATATATATATATATATATATATATATATATATAGTGAGAGTCTCCTATACATACCAAACGGTACATACCAATGGTGAATACTAATTTTTTAAAATAGTAAAAAAATATATTTCCCCTGAATTTTTTTAAATGATGTTTAAACATTTCAATAGACCCATATAAAAAATCAACTCAAAATAACGTTTTTCGCTATTTTAAAAAAAATGGTCAAACTTCCATATCTTTTAAAGTACTTTAAAAGCTGCAAAAGTTTAGCCATTTTTTTTAAAAATAGCAAAAAAATGTTTTTTGTCCTAATTTTTTTTATATGGCTCCCCCGAAATGTTTAAAGATCACATAAAAAACTTAACTCAAAATCATTTATAAAATGGGTCCGTGCCATAGGTATGCACCGTTAAGGAGACTGACTCTGTATACATACACACACTAATACAAATACATAAAGTATTCGTAAAATACCATTGGTGGGAAACTAACATAAGTTTATATAGTGATTTCTCAACATATACATTTCTTTTCTTAAACACTCATAAGTTTTCATATTAATGTAACTCTTAATAAAAAAGGAGATACTAATGCCATAAGAATTTCACATTCTAAGATATAGGTGAAAATATATATTTACACCCATTTCTCTATTCATAATGAAAACTTTGACCATAAGTCTAAAATTGTTGATTATCAGCAGGGTTGTGTTAGTCTTAAAGACGCATTTACACTCGACTCTAGTGTGTCAATTAGGTAATTCAAGGCGATTTAACTTCATTTTTTTTCAATTAATAGCATTATAATTTTTTTTGAACTTGTGAAAGAAAATTCAGATATTGTCTTACTTCTCTGTCAAATTCACATTCTTGTGATAAATCCCACAATTATTCATAATAGAGAACTCATTTAAGATCTTCTTAAAACTATTCATATCCACTAACCAAAAGAACTTTTACTTTGGATGTTAAGATAATGACAAGAGTATCTTAACTTCTTTTGTAATCACATTAGGTGATTTGATACTCCCATTAAATTCACCGTTCTTTAAAGAATTTGACATGTTCGATATCAACAGTAAATAGTGTACCCTCTGGAAAGTGTAAACATATTTTTAAATTGGAATTATTTTAGTGGATTATAAATCCATCGATGGTCTCAAAGTTCCCAATCATGCGGGCACGTCAAAATGGGTATGTAAAGTTGAATTTATATAATACACTTTTAATCATATATATTTATTTTTTGTGAATAACTCTTGTGGCGATATCGTCTTTGTTGCGTTTGACTTGTTGTTTTATAATGACATGATCTATGTAGGTCTACTATACAATGACTATAATATCCCACTTGGGCCACATAGATCATTCTAAAATTGAACAATTATAAGAGCTCAAATAAAAATGTCAAGAATCATAAGTGAGAACCCAAAGACAATCTAGTCTACTTTTAATCCAAATAAGTCTGAGTCTGATATTCAATTATGCCACAAAATTAAAGATTTTTAATAGTAAATCTATTTTAAAGTTCAACATTATGATATAGGATGAAAATCATTTTCTTTGTAGAAGTTTCATCGAAAACATAATTGTATAAACCACCAACGAGAATACCATAATTAAGGAAAATACATTCTCACATAAACTTAAAGATCTTTAGGTGTACTGAAGATAAATCCCTCACTATCAAATTTTTAAAAAAAATTTAAGGCCATCGAGTGGTTTTTGAAATGATTCCAAAATAACATAATAAAAAGAATCCAAGAATTTATTTCGTCTTGTAAGCATCCTCATATCTATTTAGAACTATTTTTCGTAGCATTCTAGTTTTGAAAAATAAAATAAATTATTATATTCATTTTGAATGAAAAATTATAATTCAATATAAATATAAAAGTGGTAGTAATAAAATAATGTAATATTCATATAATGTATAGTGAGGTAATGACCAAAGTGACCCAACTAGAATGCATGGTGAGTTATTACTACCACTTTTATATTTAAATTTAATATTCACAAGCATTATAGTTGGGTCACTTTGGTAACTACCTAACTATACATAATATGAATATTACATTATTTTATGGATTGTATAATAATTTCAACAAGCATTAATATTTTTAGAAGTCATAAATGGACATTGTGCTTATAAATTAAGGACGGTTATGAACTCTTTGGAATGACCGATAGTAACCTTAATAAACAAACCTATTTTCCCTTAATATTACCTTCAACATTGCAACTGAACACTTTGGAGCAACCAGATTACAATGGCGTAATCATAATGAAATTATTAATAATCAGAGCACTCAAACCTATATTCAGACTATTTGGAGCAATCAAAACATAGCATTTGACTGTTATCACAAAATTTCGTATTTACTGTTTATTAGATTAGACCACTTTGGTGGAATCGTAACCTAATCGTGATATAAACACAAAGATGGAAACTTTTTTATATTCCATTACTAATTTTTGCGTAATAAGCATATACACAGTAATTTAGTATTTACAATTTTGAGCACAAAATTAAATTTCACTTTAAAATTAATTTAAAGAAAAAAATTAAACCCTTCGAGATTAAATTGATGCAAAAAAATTATTCATTAGCGTTCATTTAATAATCGTAATTGTCCCTTTGGGAAATCTTCAGTGAACAAGTTACGTCATCATTGGATCATTAATCAAGCATCCATAATTATTGTTGACGCAAAAAAATATTCATCTACGTGGACCAATAAGAAATGGACACAAGTTATCCTACATGGCAATATTCATACTTGCTCAGCATAGAGGACACTTAGTCGTCTCTTGAGGAGAGTTGGTTGGCACCCGAGGAGAGTTGGTCGGAATGCCGGCTGACCAACCCTAAAGAAAATGTACCATGCAGAAGATCAAAAGCAATTAGAGAAGACTCACTAACCCTCATTGAACTCGGTAAGGCCAACAACTATATTTATTGAATATATAAAGACATTCCATCTCTTGGACTCCCATCACTATAAATACAAACCCCTATAGATAAATACATAATTAATTCATCCTTAGTAAGAAATTCATTCCATCTTTCTACCTCTCTCTCTCTACACATCTATCTCTCTCAAGACAAGAGAATAATTCAATCATTCTCAACACACCCTGATGTGCTATTGTAAACCCATGGGAATAAAAGAACAGTGGACGTAGGCTTTATTCATAATTGAACCACCATAAAAGTCTGTGACAACCCGCTATCCGAAATAAAGGGTGGCCAGTGCGATACCCCGATGAAACAGGAATCATGGATAGATATCATTCTCAGCATCACAGTATCATACAGAGTATCAAGAATAATCACACAATATTCCAGAAAACGGGTTATCAAAAAAAATTTGTTGGTAATTTAAAAAAAACACTTTCAACAACCCATAATAGAAAAAGAGGGTGGAAACTCCCACAAACATATATAATATAATCTAATAGATAAGAAAGGACCGAATAAAGCATCGGTCGATACAATCCATACAATACACAGTAAGTTCCATGTGTTACATAATACATCATTTACACAATTACACCATTTGGGCCACACGCCCGAATAAAGACTGATCTTAGATAGAAAACAATAATAGAGGCGTCTACACAAAATATCCCGTGATACCCGCAAAATGTCATGGCTCCTCAAAGGACTTAGAGAAAAGAAAGTCATTACGGGCGACCTTGCGGCGGAACACCTGAACGAAAAATAGAAGATTCATACACAACAAGAAAACGAAGAACCGATCAGAGGCCGGTTTTATATGATCACTAGATGAATGACAGGTATGACAATAATGGATAGGTAAGCATGGATGATATTCTAGCATGGTAACATCATATAAAGAACTAAGACAGTTAAATGATTATTAAAATGAAATTCAATTATACAAAGAAATAAAATTACTTATGTGCCTTTTCATCTTTCCTCATTTTCATTTCCGTCTTCTTTCCACTCCTTATCAGGAATGAAATTATTACTATGTGCACTTTATGGCACTTATCTCAATAGTATGCTCTTTGTGGCATATACCTTGCTCTTTATGGAATTAATGTTCCATCGAGTCCAACTCGATACTAGAATAATTATAAATAAGTATAACGATTCTAAGATCGCCCTTCCGGGTTTCCCCACTGTGCGTGCCCCTAAATTACCATCATCTTCTAGGGCTTAACCTAAGACAACTTGGGACCCTATCGCAACATTGGGAAGCGGACATATGCATGCGGGGTAGTCAAGACCACACCCAGAATATCCTACCCATCGCAGAAAAATATAAAACAAGCGCTCATATGGCCTAGGACTATATCCACCCTGCATTCATTAGCCAGGGGGCTTCACCTCACGAACGGACTTCCCTTAAGATGGTATTTAGAGAGGTGTGTAACATCCATTTTATTAATTTCCATTTCATGATTCAGTAAATTATGTTTTACTTTATCCATTTTACATTTTATCAAAATGCGTTATAGTGTACTTCACATCACCATAATAACCTTGAAGAATATTTAAACTCCCAAGATATCTCTCCCAAATGTCCTTGTTTGGACTTTATAATAACCCATCAAATGAGATCGAGTTCCCATTTACTCCTAAAGTCTCCCAATTCGACCTTAAGATTTCCTAGACTCTTATAGAACTAACTGACAGAAGAAATTCCTAAACATTACATTAAATCTCCCCCCCCCCCCGACAGAAAACCTAGATGAACCCCTTCGAGTCTAGGGAGTCGACCAAACTCAACTAATACCCTAAGACCCTATTTTTACTTCATTTAAGAAGGTCCCTATGTTCCTATGAAAAGAAGAAGTTAAGGACTGAAAATAAAATATTTGGGAAGAAAACAGGGGACCGGTCGACCGGTCCTAAAATCGCGGCCGACCGCGTCTCAAGATTTGGCCTAAAAAGAAAAGAAGAAATTTCATTTCGGCGGGGCCGATCGACCGGTCAGGGGACCGCGGTCGACCGCGCCATAATTTTGGGGCTTTGAAAGAAATGCAGAGAACCCTCTCCCGAAGACCCGGTCGACCGGTCTGAGAATCGAGATCGACCGGTCCCTACAGACCTAGACCAAGACTTCCTATTTTCAAGAAATTCCCAAAGCCAACTCATTTATTCTCACCCACACAACGTAAATGCAACTACCACTACCACTACCACTACCATCAACATCAACAATCATTCAACTATCCTTTAATGATTCAAAACCAACCAACATCCAAACCCTAGACTAGTAAACCATAATCAACTACATCATTCTCACACAAATCATTTATCTTAAACCATAAATATAAAGTAATAAACTTGCCTCCATGTAGAAAATGCAAATTTTCTTGGTGTTGGAGCAAGAATCCTTCTTAAATCTTCAATATCCTTTCTTCTCTCTACTCTTTCTCCTTCTCTCTTTAGCTCTCTAGGTTTAGGAAATACAATTAGGTGAATAGTGATTCACTCAAGACATAAATCGTGCCTTTTGCCAAAATCCCAACTCAATTGATCGATATTGCGATAAAATAATACGCAATTGCGTATTTAAGGCATAATCAGTCAAAAATGCCCAAAATCTCAAAACACATAATGGCACAATTTCTGACTATCTCGCACGTTCCGGAATCAACTGGGGCCTCTAAATTATCATTTGGACATTTTATAATTCAATTTAAGTTTCGGTCTCATTATTAAGCCAAATATCATTTTAATTCATATGATATTAATAAGCATAACATAGCAATATTCACCCATAGTTATGGTATATATGCAAACTCATAGTGAATATTAACTTTTCTTCATTAAATTAGCACTCAATTCATAATCCAAAACTTTTATCTAATTACCATACCTAGTAATTAATATAAAATACGTTCTCATAAGCGAGGGTTATTACATACTCCCCCCCTTATGAGGGAATTTTGTCCCCAAAATTCAGGCGTACCTTATAAGAAAATACGTGGATAGTTCTCCCGCATCTCGTCCTCACGCTCCCACGTTGATTCTTTTGCATTGTGGTGACTCCATTGAACTCTTACTAAGGGCACCACACGAGACCTTAACTTGCGATCCCCACACTCTAAAATAGCAACTGGTTGTTCTTAATATGAAACATCGGGTTGTAAGTCGATATCTTCAAAAGGGATGTGCCAAAGGGCACCCTCACATCTTCTATACTTCTTCAAAGAGGAGACATGGAATACATCGTGGATTTGTTGCAAAGGCTCCGGTAAAGCAAGTTGATACGCCACGGGACCAACTTTTGCAATAACTGGGAAAGGTCCAACAAAACGCGGTGCAAGCTTTCCTTTCTTCTCGAAACGTTTAATGCCCTTCATTGGAGATACTCGCACCAACACTTGGTCTCCAACCTCTAACTCCATGTGTATCCTACTCGCATCGGCGTATCTCTTTTGATGGTCTTGGGCTATCCGAATGCGATTTCGAATAAGTTCAATCTTTGAAGAAGTGTCCTGGATCATTTCAGGTCCAAGAAATTTGTTATCACCCACTTCCAACTAACAAGCGGGTGATCTACATGGCCGTCCATACAAAGCTTCATAAGGTGCCATTCCAATAGTAAATTGGTATGAGTTTTTATAAGCAAACTCAACCTATGGTAGGTATTGTTCCGAACCGCCCTTAAAATCAAGCATGCACATACGAAGCATACCCTCCAACATCTGGTTTACCCTTTCAGTTTGACCATCTGTTTGAGGATGATAGGAAGAGTTTAACTTCAACTCGGTCCCCATGGCCTCTTGAAAACTTCGCCAAAAGTGGGACAAAAATATCTTATCTTGGTCAGAAAAAATATTTAAAGGTACCTCATGAAGTCTAACGATCTCCTCGATGAACAATTAGGCGTAACGAGCGGTATCATAATCCGTACGTACAGGCAAGAAGGGTGCCGATTTAGTCATACGGTCGACAATCACCCAGATCGAATCATGACCTCTTTGTGATCTAGGTAAGCCTGTAATGAAATCCATCGAGATGCTTTCCCATTTCCATACTGGAATCTCTAGCGGTTGCAACAAACCTGTTGGTCGTTGGTGGTCAATCTTAACCAACTGACAAGTAGTGCATTGGGACACAAACTCTGAGATATCCCTCTCCATACCAGCCCACCAATATTGACGGCGCATATCTTGGTACATCTTGTACCCACCTGGATTTACCGTAAACTTTGACCCGTGAGATTCCGCCATCACCGCTCATCTGAAGTTCCCATCTTCGGTAACAATAAGTCTTCCATGGAAGCGTAGTCAACCCTCAGAACCAATCGAGTACGATTCCGCTCCCTCGGACAAAAGTCAGTGTATATGGTCTTGACAACCATTATCTCTTCCCTGGGCTTCCAAAATTCTCGCTATAATCGTAGGAGTAACGGTCATCACGGAAATGAATGCTCTTACCCCCGCATCCTCCTGACAGAGCTCTCTCCATTTAGCTTTCCACACATTAGCTAAGTCGCCCTCGGGCTTCCTACTCAAGGCATCCGCTACTACGTTCGCCTTTCCAGGATGATAATGGATATCAAATTGGTAGTCTTTCACAAACTCCAACCAACGACGCTGACGCATATTCAAGTCCTTTTGGGAAAATAAAAATTGCAGCAATTTATGGTCTGTGAAAAGACTAAACTTTTCCCGCAAGAGATAATGCCTCCATATCTTCAAGGCAAAAACAACTGCGGCAAACTCTAAGTCATGCACCGGATAATTCCTTTCATGAGGCTTCAACTTACGAGAAGCGTAAACGATAGCTTGTCTTTCTTGCTGAAGAACACCTCCTGACCCTTGAAGAGATGCATCGGTGAAGACTAGGTATTCCAATCCCGGTTTTGGCAATGCAAGGACTGGAGCCGAAGTTAATCTATTTTTGAGCTCTTCAAATGCAGCTTGACATGAATTGTACCCAACAAATCTCACTCCCTTTCGGGTTAAATTCGTCAACGGGCTAGCGATTTTTGAAAAACCCTTAATAAATCAACGGTAATAACTCGCCAAGCCCAGAAAACTACGAACCTTAGTAGGTGTCGTGGGCTGACCCCACTCTCTCACCGCAATCACCTTGCTAGGATCCAGAGATACACCATGGGATGACACCACATGACCTAGAAATTGAACTTCCTTCAACCAAAAGCCTCATTTATCAAACTTTGCATACAATTTGTGATCCCTCAATCTCTGCAGGACCAATCGTAAGTGAGTAGCATGGTCAGACTCTGTCTGAGAATAGACTAGGATGTCATCGATGAATACAATAACAAACTGGTCAAGGAAATCTCGAAACACCCTGTTCATAAGATCCATAAATACAGTAGGAGCATTGGTTAGCCCAAAGGGCATAACCAAGAATTCATAGGGTCCATAACGGGTCAGAAATGCAGTTTTGGATACATCTTGCGCCCTTATCCTCAATTGATGATACCCCGTCCTCAAATCGATTTTGGAGAAGTATGATGCTCCCCTAAGTTGGTCAAACAAATCATCGATGCGAGGCAAAGGGTATTTATTCCGGATGGTGACTTTATTCAACTCCCTATAGTCCACACATAACCCGAGAGAATCGTCTCTTTTCTTCACAAACAATATCGGATCACCCCATGGCGATGTGCTATGCCTAATAAATCCCTGCTCCAATAGCTGCTGAATTTGATCTCTCAACTCCCTCATCTCCACAGGAGCCATTCGATACGGAGCTTTAGCAATCGATCGAGTTCCCGGCATTAAATCAATCACAAACTCTATCTCCCGACTTGGAGGTAATCCCGGTATCTCCCGAAAAACATCCTCAAAGTCTCTAACCATTGGAAGAGAATTTAGGGGAACCACAACATCCCTAGATTCATCTTCCGCAATACAATATAAATAAGCACTTGTAGTCCCTTCCATACAAGGCATAACAACCAGGAACATTTCTTGTCCCGGAACTGCAAAAACTATGCTTTTCCCATAACAATTTGCTATCGCGCGGTATTTCCCTAGCCAATCCATACCCAATATTACATCATACCCGACCAAGTCAAGGATGAGCAAGTCGGCCTCAAAACACAAGTTACCAATGTTAATCCCTACATTTTTACAAACAAAGAAAATCAATGAACCATCACCCATAGAGGATTCAACGCTAGTAAAGGTACTTTCAGCAGATTTTATCAAACCTTTGGTCTGAGCAAAACTCCTAGAAATAAAGGAGTGTGTAGCAACCGTATCAAATAGTACTCGACCCATATGCCCATGAATGAAAAACTTATCCTCGATTGCTGGCGGTGTCGGAGGATCTGGGGGAAGCATAGCCTCCTGAATATGGTAAACCCGTCCATACTGCAGTTGCCCCTGCTGAGGAGGAGCAATCGGATTAGGCGCCTGGGGTAGAAACTGTACATACGGCTGTTGTGGAGCCTTAGAAAGATGCCCTCCAACCAACTGAGGACACTCCCTTTTATAATGGCCCAACACCCCACACTGAATACATTTATTTGCCGCATTCTCCTGATTCCTACCTTGATTGTTTTGAAATTATCCCGCACCCCGGCCCTGCTGGCCCCTACCTCCATTTCTATCTCTACCTCCCTGTTGTTGCCCACCTTGACCCGGACTGTTATTATTACTATTGCCACCAACATTAAACCCACCAAAATGTTGACGCTTGGAAAAATCCCCTTGCTGAGGATCCCTCTCTTTCTGCTTATTCCCCGAGGTTTGGGACGAAGAAGATGTCCCCCCTCCGATTCCATTACTTCCCGGTTTCACCACTTGCCCCATTGCTGCAGCCTTCTTATTGTTTTGCACAAATAATCTATGCTCTTGACAGTGAAGTAAAGCAGCATTCATCACATCCCCAAAGGTTACCAAAGATAAATTTCCAAGAAAATGTTGTTTTATTCGCCAGTACAAACCTCCTACAAATCTGGAGATCCTTTTCGCTTCCGGAGTCACTTCATCCGGTATAAAGCTTGCTAATCGGGTAAACTCCTCTTCGCATTCGGCAACCGATCCCTCCCCTTGCACTAAATCTTGAAGCTTCCTTTGCATCTCCCTTTGAACTGTGGGAGGGAAATACTTTCCATCAAACAAAGCCCAAAAATTTGTGATTGACATTATATCCCTTTGTTCGGGTGTCGTTATTGACTCCCACCAGTGTAAGGATGATCTGACAAGCTTAAAGGTAACGAGGATTTGCTTTTTCTCCTCACTAAATTCCACCATCCTAAGATGGCGCTGCATGTCCTTCTTCCACTGGTTTGTCTTTATAACGTCCGAACCTCCCTCAAAGTCTGGGGGATGACCCTTTAGGAAAGACTCTCTTACTCGTTCCCACTGAGAAGGTCCTGTAGGAACTAGTCCTTCTTATCCCCTCGCTTAAGCTTGTGGCATTTGCTGTGCCACTGCAGTCATCGCTGCATTAATAGCTTGGGCCATGATATTTTCCACATCAGGAGCACTGATATTCCCCGGTGGCGGCGGTGGAGGACCAACCTCATCCTCGACAACCCTATTGCGTCTAGCGGGACGTCCTCTCTTTCGCGGCATCTAAGATAGAGAAAAGATGGAGTTAGAATATTATATAAAACAATCTATCTAGGAGAGGATCACATACATAAGCAACAAGACAATCCTAACATTAAGCTCTATATCAAAGAACGCTATGGTAGAACGTGACAAGTCCGCATAGATACTAAAGACTCTAGAACCTGATGCTCAGATACCATCTGTGACAACCCGCTATCCAAAATAAAGCGTGGCCATCCCGATACCCCGATGAAACAGGAATCATGGATATATATCATTCTCAGCATCACAATATCATACAGAGTATCAGGAATAATCGTACAATATTCCAGAAAATGGGTTATCAAAAAAAATTAGTTGGTAATTTAAAGAAAACACTTTCAACAACCCATAATAGAAAAAGAGGGTGGAAACTCCCACAAACATATATAATATAATCTAATAGATAAGAAAGGACCGAATAAAGCATCGATCGATACAATCCATACAATACACAGTAAGTTCCATATGTTACATAATAGATCATTTACACAATTACACCATTTGGGCCACACGCCCGAATAAAGACTGATCTTAGCTAGAAAACAATAATAGAGGCGTCTACACAAAATATCCCGTGATACCCGCAAAATGTCACGGCTCCTCAAAGGACTTAGAGAAAAGAAAGTCATTACGGGCGACCTTGCGGCGGAACACCTGAACGAAAAAATAGAAGATACATACACAAAAAAAAAATGAAGAACCGGTCATAGGCCGATTTTATATGATCACTAGATAAATGACAGGTATGACAATAAAGGACAGGTAAGCATGGATGATATTCTAGCATGGTAACATCATATAAATAACTAAGACAGTTAAATGATTATTAAAATGAAATTCAATTATACAAAGAAATAAAATAACTTATGATCCTTTTCATCTTTCCTAATTTTCATTTCCGTCTTCTTTCCATTCCTTATCAGGAATGAAATTATTACTATGTGCACTTTATGGCACTTATCTCAATAGTATGCTCTTTGTGGCATATACTTTGCTCTTTATGGCATTAATGTTCCATCGAGTCCAACTCGATACTAGAATAATTATAAATACGTATAACGATTCTAAGACCGCCTGTCCAGGTTTCCCCACTGTGCGCGCCCCTAAATTACCATCATCTTCCAGGTCCTAACCTAAGACAACCTGGGATCCTATCGCAACGTAGGGAAGCGGCCATATTCCTGCAGGGTAGTCAAGACCACACCCATAATCTCATACCCATCGCAAAAAAATATAAAACAAGCGCTCATATGGCCTAGGACTATATCCACCCTGCATTCATTAGCCATGGGGCTTCACCTAATGCACGGACTTCCCTTAAGATGGTATTTAGAGAGGTGTGTAACATCCCTTTTATTAATTTCCATTTCGTGATTCAGTAAATTATGTTTTACTTTATCCATTTTACATTTTATCAAAATGCGTTATGGTGTACTTCACATCGTCATAATAACCTTGAAGAATATTTAAATCCCAAGATATCTCTCCCAAATATCCTTGTTTGGACTTTATAATAACCCATCAAATGAGATCTAGTTCGCATTTACTCCTAAAGTCTCCAAATTCGACCTTAAGATTTCCTAGACTCTTATAGAACTAACTGACAAAAGAAATGCCTAAACATTACTTTAAATCTTCCCCCCCCTGACAGAAACCCTAGATGAACCCCTTCGAGTCTAGGGAGTCGACCGAACTCAACTAATACTCTAAGACCCTATGTTTACTTCAGTTAAGAAGGTCCCTATGTTCCTATGAAAAGAAGAAGTTAAGGACTGAAAATAAAATATTTGGGAAGAAAACAGGGGACTGGTCGACTGGTCCTAAGACCGCGGTAGACCGCGTCTCAAGATTTGGCCTAAAAAGAAAAGAAGAAAGTTCATTTCGGCAGGTCCGGTCGACCGGTCAGGGGACCGCGGTCGACCGCGCCATAATTTTGGGCCTTTGAAAGAAATGCAGAGAACCCTCTCTCGAAGTCCCGGTCGACCGGTCTGAGAATCGCGATCGACCGGTCCCTGCAAGCCTAGACCAAGACTTAATATTTTCAAGCAATTCCCAAAGTCAACTCATTTATTCTGATCCACACAACATAAATTCAACTACCACTACCATCAACATCAAAAATCATTCAACTATCCTTTAATGATTCAAAACCAACCAACATCCAAACCCTAGACTAGTAAACCATAATCAACTACATCATTCTCACACAAATCATTTATCTTAAACCATAAATAGCAAGTAATAAACTTGCCTCAATGTAGAAAATGCAGATTTTCTTGGTGTTGGAGAAAGAATCCTTCTTAAATCTTCAATATCCTTTCGTCTCTCTACTCTTTCTCTTTCTCTCTTTAGCTCTCTAGGTTTAGGAAATACAATTAGGTGAATAGTGATTCACTCAAGACATAAATCGTGACTTTTGCCAAAATCCCAAATCAATTGATCGATATTGCGATAAAATAATACACAATTGCATATTTAAGGCATAATCAGTCAAAAATGCCCAAAATCTCGAAACACATAATGGCACAATTTCTGACTATCTCGCACGTTCCGGAATCAACTGCGGCCTCTAAATAATCATTTGGACATTTTATAATTCAATTTAAGTTTCGGTCTCATTATTAAGCCAAATATCATTTTAATTCATATGATATTAATAAGCATAACATAGCAATATTCACTCATAGTTATGGTATATATGCAAACTCAGAGTGAATATTAATTTTTCTTCATTAAATTAGCACTCAATTCATAATCCAAAACTTATATCTAATTACCATACCTAGTAATTAATATAAAATACGTTCTCATAAGCGAGGGTTATTACAAAGTCTTTGTCTCTTATATGTTTGATGTGATTGTTTATCTTCATTTCATATTCAATCTCATCCTCGTCATTTTATCTATTGTGGACAGACAAAAATGAAATAGATGCCATTTTTTAGTCTTCAAGAGATTGGCGCCACCGGTGGGAATTTGACACAATAATTCTTTCCTTATTATTCAAAGAGACGAAGATCATCATCAAAAGCTAAGTCTCTCTATCTTTTTATATGAACAATTACATACACCTATTGTTTCATTCAATCATGAATCTATATTCACGAATTCTAAATTTTAGATTCACATAACATTGTTATCTAGAATGATTTTCCATATTATATGCAATATGAAATTCAGGGATGTTGACCACACCGTTTTATTTGTATTGGTGAATTATACGATCAAATTCTATTCACCTATAGATGTGGACAATCATGTCCAATTTGGGTAATTTTCATTTTTGATTTTGAACCGAGTTTTGAAAGATTTTAAATGACTATTCAAATATCAATCATATGTCTCTATCTGTAATCAGAGAATATGAAAAGTTAAAGTCAAGAATAATTTTCTCTCTCCCAAAAATGATCGAGATATACTTAAAAAGTTCTCATCAATTTGATTTATTTGAGAAAATATATATATTGTATTTAATTTCTACAAATCTTTGTTTCTCTTGTTAGAAGAAATTTTCCAGCGAAACAATTCTCTCTTCTCCATAAAATTGACCATATCTTTACATATAGATGTGGTAATTCCAACTTATTAGTTCTCTCTTATATCTGATGATGATTGATTTAGTAGTTTAATAAATTTATTCTTACACTTGATTATTGTGCCGCTGCATTTATCTCATGTTGACGATGGAAGGTTATGGCTTGAATGAATTTCTTTGCTGAAATGGAGAAATATCAATTTTGACTTAGTGAAAATCACTACCATGCTACTAAAACATGAGATTACCCCTTTGCCTTTTATTAATTCATAAAAAACCAACAGTGCTCAAATTCCTCCCCAACTAGAAACTTCTACTCTTATAAGTTGGTCGGCATCTAGTCAGAAAAACAAGACTCATTTTTAGAACACTTGATGACTAAAATAAGCATTTGCTGATTAAAGTTGTGCCACATTCCACTTTGACTTTATCAAAATTCAACCTTTATTGTCAAAAGATTTTGGCTTTGGTTTATTACACCAATATATTTAAAATTAAATCTTTGCTGAAAAAATGTTGGTTACGTAATTTTGGGTTTCTTACACCAATTTAATTCTTAATAGCCTCATGTGAAACCAAGTTATAAATATTTTGAGACCAACTTATATTTGAGCATTTGTTTTATTTCAAATAATTGTGCAAATATTTTAGATTGATCAATTTTTTCTTATCTGATGCATATTTAGCATGACACATATTATTTCATGTTTTGAAATTAATATTACCCAATGTTTGAGCAGTTACATATTATATTTGGCTGAATAAAGTATTCTCGTGATAATGTGTATTTGATTTAGCATCCACAGGTGTTTGGGGAAATTATTAAACTTCACAGGTACAAGATTCAGTCCCGATGAATTCTCGGCCACAATCGTATGCTCTGAATTTTTTTATTACTACTCGGCACTATAGAATTTAGCCTAGACAGATAAGCCAGTCACTATTAATTTTATTATTTCTCTAATATATGCTCAATCACGAATCATTGTCTATATCGATTTGAATGAATATTCTATATTCATCTCAGCATGGAGCTCGAAAAATATTTATTATCATATATTAATCTCCGAGGAGATTTGCAGCATTTATTATATTTTTATCCGCCAATAGACAATTGGTCGGGAAAATTATTCTCTTTTTATAAATTCAATAACCACCAATGAAATGTTGGTTGGCATAAACAACCACCAACAAAAATGTTGGTCGGCATCAACAAACGAACAAATGATTGGTCATAAGGAAAAATTATAAGTCCAAAGAAACCAAGAAAGGAAAAATTATAAGTCTAAAATGTCTGGTTAATGAAGACTCCGATGAAAAAATTTCATTTAAACTCGGCTAAAATATGGGCAAATGTGACACATACGCCTAGGCACCAAGGTAACTAATGTATCTATCTAAAAATTTAGGTACAATTAGTAAAACCATGAAAAAACATTGGTAATTGGTACGATACTTGGGTAAAAACTAAGGGTATCAATAGAACCGATGAATCAAAGGAGAAACGCATCATCAAAGGACAAACGAATCATTCAGCTATTGACGAGATAAGTTGATCTAATATTTCATTCATTTCAGTAATTATTATATATTATTGGTTGACACTAACAGTACATGAATACAACTATTTTTTCCCTTTGCTTTAGAAGAATGCTCTGGAAATCTATTATTCTTTAAGAATGAATGATTAATTGATCCCCTCTCTTATTGTTTACCTGGATTTATCATTAAGCCCGGTAGAAGGTTGGCACTTTTATTATTTATCTAGATTTCTCATTAAGATCGACAGATGGCCGACACTATTATTATTTATCTGGATTTCTCATTAAGTCCGACAGATGGTCAGCGCTCTTATTATTTATCTAGATTTCTCAGAGCTTTTATTATGGATATGGTGTGACACCCCGACTAATAAAATATCGGGTGATCACTCCTGGACCAAATTAAAACAGGAGTCGCTTATGGATCATTCTTAGCATCACTGTCGAAAACCAATTCAATTACTAATAACCTATTAGGATGGCGTCAGAATTTTACTTAACTATTTCATTTTAAAAAAGATTCAATTAAAAATTCACACAGTTTGAATAAATGAAATTGAAAAGAAATAAAATAACCAAACACTCGGTTCAACAATACTACAATCAAAATAAATGCCGCACTCAAAGGCGGTAAAAGAATAAATAAATGCAAGTGGGTTGTTAGCCCGAATGTTTATACAGTACCTCCTATCTATATTACAAGAATAGAAGCGTCTAAAGTGAACCTGCATGCATCCACAGCTGCAGCAGACGTCTGACTCGAAGGAATCATCATCCAGACATCCCTGTGTCTGGACACCTATATATATATAATATATATAACAAGAAAAGGAAAAATAGGAAAATGGTTCAGAGCCTGAGTTGTAAAAATATTTTGCAAGTGCATAAATGCTTTATTTTTAAAAAAATAAGTTTGTCTCATATTTAAATTGCCATCGCACTCCCATGAGATACCCATCACCCATCTTCTAATAGCGCATGCCTAACGCACTCGTCTAAAACATCCTAGTTAAGCTACCCCGCCTTACTAATCTAATTCACCCGTCTTCTAGAAACCTCGACAACTTGAGTACTAAGGGCTAAACTTCTCTCCATTCTCAGCACTGTGCTAAGTTGGCCCGTGGGGTGTCTCGCGTAGTGAAATCCAAATAAGGACCCCCCCGATACACTACTACGTGGCATTGTCAATGGTCGAGATCCATTAGGCCCTCAGTTCAAAATGAATATATAAACATACTTACACAATAATATACATATCATACTCACTCTCATATACATCTTACAATATACATCCGGATAATATCTCCCGGGAAAAGGTTTACTCTATTAATTTTTTATAATACACATCCGGATAGAATCTCCCGGACTGAGATTTACTCTTTATTCATATTATCACTATACTCGAGCATAGATACATACATACATACATACATATATATATATATATATATATATATATATATATATATATATATATATTCTTGCTCTCATACACAAGTAGTGTACTAAACACACAAGTACAATAACCATCCCAACGAGCAATAACTCGAGGATGAGGTCTCATAGTGCCAATCCAACTTCGATTTTACGCACTATACCATGGTACCAAGCCAGACTCTCTCAATCGTCATGATAAAAACTCACAATGGTGGAGGCAGTCATGTTCCCCCTGCAAGTGGAGTTACACACATCGCACTCGAACGCAGGACGATATGACCTAGGGACTATACTCTCCCTGCTCTTGAAGCCAGGGGATTCACCCACATCGCGCAACCTCCCTAAATCTCACTAGAGAAATATATAATCTTGTTGTTCCAACCCTATACAAAAGGAAAGCCCGTGGAATCAGCCTCTAAGATACACATAGATATATATATACTCATATCGTATGTAATATGTACTATAATCACATTGTATATATATATATATATATACATATATACATATACAATCATCACCCCTCAAGTGTCTACCTGTCTATAATTGCCAAATATCATAAAGGTATTTAAGTATTTTCCTACTTAAATATATCTCACACCTTCATCATTGTTAGGGATTTATATACTCTCCAAATATCCCGATATATATAACCGTATAATATGTATACCCTCAAATTATCTTTAACCTATAACCCAAATTCCATCCTAGTCACATCGTAGGAGTTACTCATTAATGCCATATACACTCCCTCTTTCCTACTCGCACGACTATTCAGCTATAATCGCTCTCTAAAATACTCCCTTGGGTGTCACTCAATCCGAACATCAATAATTAAATAAGTCTTGGATTTTATTCAATTAATCCAAAGTATACATTTCACTCCAATAATTATTATTTAAAAGTCCCCTCTTATTTTTCTGGAATTCCGAAATTTTCTAATCCTTCAATTTATTCATTTTCCTCAAAAATACACCTTAATACCACACAATTGTAGCACCCTCCTAGCCCCCATAATTTTTTTTTCCCAAATGGCTAGTTCTAGATTACTATATATATACTTATTTCCTAAAGTGAATAAGCTAGAACTAATAAAAATTGGAACTCAACCCATAGAATTAACCCTAGGCGAAATTGCCAAAAATCCTGCAGGGTCGATCGATCGACCCTTGGCCCTCGATCGATCGATGGTCAATCGATCGATCACTTCGGACAACTTCTTCTTCGAGAAGGTGTTTCGGCCATTAAAGCTTCTCCCAAACTTTTATCTCCTACCCCAACATCCTCCAACCTCAAACAATGATATGTACACATATAAAATGGGTTCTAAACGTCCTAGAACCCAAATCCAACAAATGATTTCAATAATTTCCTAAATTTCTCAAATTGGATAAAAGTCGGGGTTTACTCGTTTATTTTCCAAAAACCCATTTTGAGTCATAAAATCCCATCCCGAAAATATTTTGATTTGTTTATACCCAATATTGATATGAGATTTATGCTCCAAAATAAATAAAGCAAGTAAACACTTGCCTCGTGGATAAAATTCGACGATCCCGAGTCGAATCCTGCAGAGTTTGGTCGGAACCTCCCTTTTCTTCCTCTGTTCTCTCCTCCTCTCCTCTCCTATTTCTTTTCTCTATTCTCTTCCCCTCTCCCTCCTTATATAGGGAGAAATTAAGGGTTTATCGCTTTAAACCCAAAAGTGATTCGTTTACTGAATTACAAGTTCCTTTTAATCCCAAAATTCTCGGAGCCTAAACAATATCCCCGGATACTCTATTCAAACTATTTCGGCCATTCTGAGACCAACCACACAATCGAAATTTCCATCTGAGGTACTTGACCGCAATGCACTAATTAAACCTGACATATCTCAATACGAGTTTTCCAATTAAAATATTATCCTTTGTCGCTCTACTCACGCCGACATGTAATTAAATAATCCAAATTATATATTTAGTCCCAAAAGTAAATGAAATACACCTCAGAAATCATCCAACCTTCAAAAATTCCAAAAATTATGATTTAGAGAAATACCTCAAATTCTCACTTTACACCCATTTTTGAAATTAAATTATTCTCAAAATTACGGGGTGTTCCATACTCCCCTCCTTACAATCGAATATCATCCTCGAAATTCCGATGCAACCAACACTATTCTAGGATTACTCCACATCCCAATGCGTCAAGGGGAAAGGTACTAACTCAATGGATCTCAACCATACACTCATACGACAATCACCTCTAACCAAGTTTATATGACACTATACTCATACCATGGTCATAAAGTGACTCTAATAATGTCACATCACACCTATCGTTTCTGGTGCTCCACGTAGAAAGACGAACCTACAGCCGCCATTCTAATGTCCAAACATGATTCTAAATGTCTGCTCGTCTATATCAGGATATCTAATTTCCCCCAAAAAGAAATTTCTCTAGCGCTCGACCACCCACATTACTGTCATCGCTTATCTTAGGCATACTACCTCTTATTTCCCTATACAATTAGATTATCGCCTACATCTCACGACGTTCCTTCTGACCCATACTAATCCCTCATATACTGCCTCACGGCATCATCTTCAACTTCTATACTATACCTCTTCTGCATTAGGCGTTATATAAAACCAATTTACCAATGTGCTCATACACCTTTTAACTCGTGCCTATCAACATAACCACTGGAAACGTTTAATACGTACATTTCCTCTAAACAATTGGGCTTTCCTCAGTATAATACTTACACATAGGTCCTCCCAACCCCCTAAATTCAATTCTCCTCAGGGTTAATCAACCAGTCTTCTTATGGTTTACTTCCCAAAATCTTCATATATCGGCGCTACCAACTCTATTGAACTTACATCATAATAATGCTACGGTCTATGCGTTGCACTACCTACGCGAAATGAGTATAATGATAAGTATATCCCTAGTTCCCAATTCCTCTCTCAACTTCCGAAATTTTCTCGGTTTCATGTGTGGGACGTCTCACAAAGCGAAATCCAAATAAGGAACCCTCCCGTTACACTACTTCCTTGCATCGTCGGTCATCGAGATATAGCGAACTGAGGCAGACCAACGGGACGCCTTAAATCCTATATCACTTACCTACTAACATACTTCTACCACTCTATCCTTCCCCTTGGTGAAAAGGAAAATCTAACTAATCGAGGTGCCTACTCTCTTCAACCATGTTATGAACCTCACACCCAAAATGTACCATCCTCGAATTTTCCTTCTCATCAAGGACCATCTACAAGACTTAAATCAACTTTCCTTTACCTTGTCTCACCCACATACTACGGTGAGAGAACCATTTTAGTGTTTTTCCATAGCACTTCCATCTCTAAGCATACCATCACCACATGGCTCTCAATCTATAATGTTTCATCCACACTATATGACTTATTCATGAAATCAACATTCTTGCATCATATAACATCTCTCCACTAACGACGTCGTTAAGGTTCTTGCGTGGAGTGTCTCATAAGCGAAATCCAAACAAGGAACCCCTCCAATACACTACTACTTAACTTTGTCGGTCGTGGAGGTCTGTTAACTTCAAATATGCCACTGGGATAAACCCATCCCACCAATCAACAAAATGTGATCGGAACTCTTATTTCCTTCCAGGAGCCGCACCACTACGTGCTTGTACTAACACTAAGTCCTCAGCGCAAATAACAACGAAATTAATCTTACAGCTTAACAATAAATCCGGAAGACCTTAAATCATATCTATAAGGTCGCCACTCACTCAAATCATAATTAGGAAACTTCTGCTTACCAAAGTTCCATCTACCAATAACAACAAAGGCAAACTCAACTTGTAACCAGGTGAGATATCGCAACAATAACCTGTTTCTAACTCTGGAACCACAGACACGATAGTCTTGCAATCATTAGCTTGCTATCGTTCGAACTGATAAGAAACATATTATACTCGGAAAAACACTGTACTTGTATATCGTACATAGAACTAGTAATACAACCCATATATATATATATTCAAAATATCAGCATGCGCTTTTACAGCGAATGAAAGAAAATATATCTCCTCTACCGCGAAAAATATATAAACAGGCACTATATTAATGTTATCGATACTGCCACAAAGCTTGAATTACACACACGAACCTAGGGTTAGAGAAATACCGTGACTTTAACTTGTCACACCAAGTATACCTCCCTCATTTGAGGTAAAACTCATAATGATAACTTTGCCAATCTCTCTGCCTACTCCAAATGGTTCCCGGACTTAATACACTTATCCCAAATGAACCTAAAAACTACTTTAATTGATGCCCCATCTTAGCACTCAATTCTTGTCCATTAATTTCTACTAGGCAAGGACTACCCTTGTGGTTCTATACTCAAAATAGTGACCTATACCCATCTCTGGCCACCCTGACCATGTTAAGATTATCAGTATCTCGGACTCTATAGCCTCGATCCTAATAATTTCCTGCATAGTTCCCTTATCTTTTCATTACAAGGAAACTCTACTACCAGCTTCAACAGCCCTGGTTCCATGAATTCCCCGGGTGGATGTCCACTAATGGGTTCCATGGATATAAATTCTCCATAAGTGTTAGCAACACTTATTCAGCAAACCTATCCTTCCACTGAAGGACCCTGTCTTCATTGTACCTACCTTACTTAGGTACAAAGCTTACTTGTCCTTATCACTCTTGATTCACGGCCGGCATCTTATCGAACCATATGTGAATGATCCAAACACTGCATTCTCTTCATTACAGATAACCCTAAGGAACTAATGGTTGTATCCATCCGTAAGATCTCTCTATGAGCTAAACATCCTCCTCCCTTACACATGGTGACTGCCATTCCCACCATTTCAACATTGCACCCATGTGTGAAAAATTCTCCTCAAATTTTCACATATGGTTATTTTTCCATAACCTGCTCTAAGCCCAAGCTACCGAGCCTTCTACTTCCACTGGGTAAAGCTACACCGACTTCGTATGACTTAAACCTGAACGTATGGTCCTTATTTAAGACCCTTAGGACTTCTTTCCAATTCAACTTTACCGGGTAATTTAAGTTTAGCATCACTTCCTACTACAGTGGTACTTGGATACTCATGACTACTATACTCTAGTAATCGCCACAAAAATCCTTAAAAAATGTCACAAGGGGAGTGACCTCTGTTGTGTTCCTAGTCCTTGACTTAAGTATTTGTTCCAGCTAAGCTCCGACTCCTGCTGCCGTCATCACGACCTTCCCTAGTTTCCCTTCCTCGATCAGCATAGGAACCTCAAACGACCGCGTAAAAGATTAACTTTAATCTTATATAATAGCAGGAAAATGAAATCTCATAAGAGGAATCAATAATCCTAATTCCTGAGGCTCTATTTCAAATCGAAGGCAACACTAAAAGCATAGTACGTCCGCACAGATTCCAAAAGACACTAGAACCTGATGCTCTGATATCATCTGTGACACCCCGCCTAATAAAATACCGGGCCATCACTCCTATACCAAATTAAAATAGGAGTCGCATATGGATCATTCTTAGCATCACTGTCAAAAACAAATTCAATTACTAACAACCTATTAGGCTGGCATCCTAATTTTACTTAACTAATTCTTTTTAAACAATATTCAATTAAAACATTCACACAGTTTGAATAAATGAAACTGAAAAGAAATAAAATAATCGACCACTCGGTTCAACAATACTACAATGAGAATAAATGTCGCACTCAAAGGAAGTAAAAGAATAAATAAATGCAAGTGGGTTGTTATCCCAAATGTTTATACAGTACCTCCTATCTAGATTACAAGAATAGAAGCGTCTACAGTGAACCTGCATGCATCCACAGCAGCAGCAACATACGTCTGACTCGAAGGAATCATCATCCAGATGTCCCTATGTCTGTACACCTATATATATATACCTATATATATATATATAAATAATAATAATAATAAGAAAAGGAAAAATAGGAAAACGGGTCAGAGCCCGAGTTGTAAATTTTTTTTGCAAGTGCATAAATGCTATATTTTAAAAAAAATAAGTTTGTCTCATATTTAAATTGGTACCGCACTCCCATGAATTACCACTCACCCTTCTTCTAATAGTGCATGACTAACGCACTCGTCTAAAACATCCTAGTTAAGCTACCCCGCCTAACTAATCTAATTCACCCATCTACTAGAAACCCTGACAACCCGAGTACTAAGGGCTAAACATCTCTCCATTCTCAACAATGTGCTAAGTTCAAGCATGGGGTTTCTCACAAAGCAAAATACAAATAAGAAACCCACGATACACTACTACTTGGAAGCGTCAATGGTCGAGATCCATTAGGACCTCAGTACAAAACGAATATATAAACATACTTATATAATAATATACATATCATACTCACTCTCATATACATCTTATAATACACATCCGGATAGAATCTCCTGGATAGAGATTTACTCTTTATTCATATTATCTCTATACTCTAGCATATATATATATATATATTCTTGCTCTCATACACAAGTAGTGTACTGAACACAAAAGAACAATAACCATACCAACGAGCTATAACTCGAGTATGAGGTCTCATAGTGCCGATCCAACTCCGGGTTTACTCACTATACCACGGTACCAAGACAAACTCTCTCAATGGTCATGGTAAAAACACAAAATGGTGGAGGCGATCATGTTCCCCCTTCAAGTGGAGTTACACACATCGCACTCGAACGCAGTACGATATGACCTGGGGACTATACTCTCCCTTCTCTTCAAGCCAGGGGATTCACCCACATCGCGTAACCTCCTTGGATTGCACTAGAGAAATATATAATCAGGTTGTTCCAACCCTATACCAAAGGAAATCCCGTGGAATTAGCCTCTAAGATACACATACATCAATCACACATAGATATATATGTACTCATATCGTACGTAATATATACTATAATCACATTGTATATATATAAATATATACATATACAGTCATCACTCCTCAAGTGTATACCTGGCTATAATTGCCAAATGTCATAAAAGTATTTAAGTGTTTTTCTACTTAAATATATCTCACACCTTCATCGTTGTTAGGGATTTATATACTCTCCAAATATCCCGATACATAACCGTATAATAAGTATACCCCAAAAAATCTTTAACCTGTAACCCAAATTCCATCCTAGTCACCTCATAAGAGTTACTCACTAATTCCATATACACTTCCTCTTTCCTACTCGTATGACTATTAAGCTATAATCGCTCGCTAAAATACTCCCTTGGGGGTCACTCACTCCGAACATGAATAATTAAATATGTCTTGGATTTTACTCAATTAATCCAAGGTATACATTTCACTCCAATAATTATTATTTTAAAGTCCCCTCTATTTTTCTGGAATTTCCAAATTTTCTAATCCTTCAATTTATTCATTTCCTAAAAAATATACCTTAATACCACACAATTATAGCACCCTCCTAGCCCCCATAAGTTTTTTTCCCAAATGGCTAGTGCTAGATTACTATATATATACTTATTTCTTGAAATGAAGAAGCTTGAACCAATCGAAAATTGGAACTCAACCCATGGAATTAACCGTAGGCAAAATTGCCAAAACTCCTTCAGGGTCCATCGATCGACCCTTGGACCTCGATCGATCGATGGTCGATCGATCGATCGAGCCTATACCCTCGATCGATCGATCGCTTCGGACAACTTCTTCTCCGAGAATCTACTTCGTCCATTAAAGCTTATCCCAAGCTTTTACCTCCTACCCCAACATCCTCTAACCTCAAACAATGATATGCACACATATAAAATGGGTTCTAAACGTCCTAGAACACAAAACCAACAAATGATTTCAATAATTTCCTAAATTTCTCAAATTGGATAAAAGGCGGGGTTTACTCATTTATGTTTGGAAAATCCATTTTGATTCATAAAATCCCATCCCGAACATCTTCGGATTTGTTTATACCAAATTTTGATATGAGATTTATGCTCCAAAATAAATAAAGCAAGTAAACACTTGCCTCATGGATAAAATCCAAAATCTCGAGTCAAATCCCGCGGAGTTTGGCTAGAACCTCCCTTTTCTTCCTATTTTCTCTCCTCCTCTCCTCTCCTCTTTCTTTTATCTCTTCTCTTCCCCTCTTCCTCCTTATATGGGATAAAATAAGGGTTTATCCCTTTAAACCCTAAAATGACTCATTTACTCAATTACGAGCTCCTTTTAATCCCAAAAATTCTCAAAGCATAAACAATATCCCCGGATACTCTATTCTAACTATCTCGGCCATTCCGAGACCAATCGTGCAATCGCAATTTCCATCCGAGGTACTTGATCGCAACCCACTAATCAAAACCCGACATATCTCAATACGAGTTTTCCAATTAAAATATTTTCCTTTATCGCTCTACCCACTGCGACATGTAATTAAATAATCCAACTTATTTATTTAGTCCTAAAAGTAAATGAAACACACCTCAAAAATCATCCAACTTTCAAAAATTCCAAAAATTATTATTCATAAAAATACCTCAAATTCTCACTTTATACCCATTTATGAAATTTAATTATTTCCAAAAGTACGGGGTGTTACATATGGATTTGTCACTATCATGTATATTCGATGTAAATTATATATTATGCTCAACCATGCTCATTATTGGATCATTCTATTGTGTCCTGACGAATGCTCGGGCATCATTATTATTATTCATTCTCATAATCCCAACTGTGGGATCCACATGTCAAATACGTCGATCAATGGCACATATCAGAATCATATTTCTAATTGGACAATATGTTAAAAGAAGTTTTACTCAACCAAAATTACTTAGTCAAAAAATTATTTCTATGGTTACATCAGGACAGTATGGAAAGGCAAACATGGAAAGCTCTTGGGAAGTTATTTTAGGGAACATTTCCTCGGCCTAATCTTCTCTAGCAAGATCATCTTACTTTAAGGCCAATAAAGTATTATTCTCATTTGGGGGCATTTACTACATAATTAATTATTCATTGAGTCGCATAGTCTGATAACATCAAGCAGTATCAGTCGAGCATAAAATTCATCTGTAAATCATAACAGAATAAGACATATCACTAGCCAATCATCATCTAGGAGTTATTATGCACATGATATTGAAGTTTAGGAGTCAGATTCAACATCTACAACACTGGGATCTCCACTACTGCTATCCCGACCAACACTAAAGAAGAAGTTTTACTTATATGTAAATCTTTCAAAGTGTGTTACTAGCTCGACACTAATCAAATTGAAGAATTAGCTTCAAAAACTAGCATGTTACATCAGAAAAGCCTTCAGAGGAGTATAAATCAGAAAATTCTAACACGTACAGTCATCACTCAGTTGGTCGGATAACTAGTCGACCAACCCACTTGAAGAATATGACAACCCATAAGGTGCAAACTATGACATTTCTGCATCCAAATTCCTAGGGGTGATACATACCACACATCCACTTGCCGAGCAGAGTTCCAAATAAAGATTACCTATAACGCAACCATCGATGAGCCTGTATCATCCATCATCCAGGAGATATCCCACTCATATGTTGAACAAATCAAGAAGGCAGATCAATAATCTCATTATGCCGAAGCACCGAGCAAAATTTTAGAATAAATATTCCATCCTCTCAGTAAACAATCAAGCATGGATCATTGGGGGCTTCTATTGATGCCAAAAATTACCCATCCACGTGGACCAATAAGAAATGGACACATATTATCCTACATGGCAATATTCATACTTGCTCGACATAAAAGGAACTTAGTCGGCTCTAGAGGAGGGTTGGTCATCATACCTATCGACCAACCCTAAAGAAGATGAACCACGTAGATGATCAAAAGACATTAGAGAAAGCTCACCAATAGTCATCGAACCCTAGAAGGATAAGAGTCATATTTATTGTAAATAGATGTAAATGTCTAAATATATAAAGACATTCCATCTCTTGGACTCCCATCACTATAAATACATCCCCTCCCTTAGCTAAAGAGGCAACTAATTCATCCTTAGCAAGAAATTCATTCCATCTTTCTACCTCTCTCTCTCTCTACACATCTATCTCTCTAAAGACAAGAGAATAATTCAATCATTCTCAACACACCCTCATGTGCTATTGTAAACCCCTGGGAATAAAAGAATAGTGGACGTAGGCTTTATTCATAGCCGAACCACTTTAAAAGTCTTTGTCTCTTATATGTTTGATGTGATTGTTTATCTTCATTTCATCTTCAATCTCATCCTCGTCATTTTATTTGCATTATATTTGGACTTCACACCTGAATTTATACACAATAATTTAGTATTTACAATTATGGACTAGGACGCTTTGATGGACACCTAATCTAACATAATATAAATATTAATGTCAAAACCTTAACCATAATTATAATAGTCGAAACAGTATTGGGTGTATACCAAAAATATTATGGCAACCAAATAAGGTAAGACAACAAATATATTTATTAAAACACAAAGGATAAATCCAAAAATTTCAATAACGAATTTTTTTTAGTAATCACTAATCTCAAACGAGTGAAATTTGAAAACAATTTGGAGAAGGAAATAGTTGTCAACTTCATTGTCAAATATGACAAATTTAAGATTTTGAGTGCTCAAACGTGATAAATAGCCAAAACGATATTCATCACAAAAATGCTGAGTTTTGATCATTACATCACTTTGGATTGACATCAAATAATTTATGAAATTCTGAGTAAGTCAAATATTTTTAATTTCAATTATTGTTTATTATAGGCATAAAAAATTATCACTGAAATGGTCTCGAAATTTCATATTTACAGTTTTATTAAATAAGAAGATTTGAAGACATAATTAAACTTCCACAAAAGAAAATCATAATAAGGGAATTGTAATACCACATATTTCTATGGATTTAATTATGGGATTAATTGAATTAAAATGGGAAATTAATTGGTAATTAATTTGGATTTAAATACTATCGAGATGAGAGTTAGTATTTGAACATGGTAATTATGTTGAATATTACTGAGCGAGTATAGTAATATATGATTATGAACTTATTAAAATTATGAAAGTGGAAAATATGACAGTTTTGGAGATTTAGTTTGGACGCTCATGCTAATCGTGTCGAGACCAATTTAATAGATTATAAAGTAATTTATTTTTATGTCATCCTTATGGTCATTTTGAGTGCACCAACATGTCCGGAAGTATCGAAATAGTCAGAACAAATGACCTGGGAATTTAGTTTCTGTCCCAGGGTATTTTTAGGCCAAATTGGCAACTCGGGAGGGTATATTAGTCATTTTACTATTTGATGAATAGTGACCTATGAAATTTAGGTTGAATATATCATCCAACCCTTAGGATAATTAGATTATTGGCTGGTACAAACTTGACAGAGAGAAGTAAGAGAAAGGAAGGGTTTCCAAAGGTTGTTAGGGCCAAACAACCATCTTGCACCACCGCCACCGTCGGATTTATGACCAGAAAGAGAATATCACCACCATATCATCTTCTTCAAAGCATCAATACTTCTAGTTGAGTCAAGTGATATAACTTGTTATGATTCAGCAAATATATTATCCATCGTAGTTTAGAAATGGAGACTAAACTTGAAATATTGATAATTTCATGAATTATGAGAATTTAATCTTGAATATGAGTAGGTTTTGCATGAAGAAAAATTTAGAAAAGATTAGAGAATTGAATCATATCCTAAATGAAATAAATCACGGATCAAATATGAGTATTTGGCTACTTTGAATTGAGAAAGGTTATCATAGGGTTCAAACATGAAAACATGATGAACAATTAGATTTGTAGGCAATTTTAGTGATGATTTGATCATTCTAGAACATTAGAAATCATGTGTTTAGGTTGTTATGACATAAAGTATGTTTACTTTGGATAATGGGATCATTTAATGAATTTTAGAGAAAAAATGATGGCCAATAATGCTGAAATTCTGGGTTGTAACTGGTCGATCGATCGATCGACATTCTTGAGTCGATCGATCGACTCCCCCTGTATTTGTGATAAAATTTCCTTTTAAGGTTTAACCAACCCCGGATTTTAAGCATTATTGATGTGGACTATTTAAACATATTGGTATTTAGGGAAGGTCATTAGGGGTGTATTTGAGACCCGAAAAATAATAGCTTGGTTTGGGATTAAATGATAAACTTACAAGTGTTCGATGAGTGAGTTGCGGTTGGAAATTATGGGAACTTGAATTTAATTGGATGAGTGATAACTTAAGGTTAGAGATAGTAGTAAAGGGACTTTAAATTACTGAAATAACCTTAGATACAAGTGGGAGACTTATTAACCTTTTGGGATAGGTTTAAGTACTTGGAATTTTATGACGAGAGTTATCGCGCTAAACATATTACGTAGAATAATCGGGATGAAACTCTACTATGTATGAGACTTGTAATATAGGGCAGGAGTATACCTATATTGAAATGATGATTACTTGGGCTGTGTGATTACCTAGTAGATGGATTATTATGTGTATGACATACCTACGATACTTCCTATCACGAAAGGTTGTAGGAAGAGGACAAGCTTGTCTTGTGTGCCTTCGGGGGGGGGGGGGGGGGGGATTTAGATTTGGTACCTCAAGAACATAGGACTGTGATGACTTATTTATGAGTTGATAAGTCAGCTGACTATAGGACTGTAGGTATGTGTGTGACCCATCGGTATATGAACTATGTTCACCTCCAATATGTGTGATTTGTATTGATACGGTTCCTGAGTGATTCGGAAGTCGTGTTATGTACGTGATGTACCGAGATTCGATAGAAGAGTATGCATACACTGCATCTTAGCCTAGGGGTCCCATATAGGAATATATCTACTGAGAGTGATATAAATATACACTTGAGATTTTTCTATTGTGTTGATTGGTAGATGAGTAAAGATGAGATCTATAGAATAATCCAAACTTATGGAAATTCAAAGTGAGTTCTAAGTTACTTGAAATTGATTAATAAATAATGGTAGTGGAAGTCTATGGTATCTCGGTAATATGGGTGGCTCAAAATAGTAATCCCTATAGAAAAAGATTTGGTACCGATAACATATGTGGGTAGCATAGCTAGGATGGGTAGTATATATGCCTTAGGCGTGTATAATAGTTGAGGGGTGAGAATATCAAGTGAGAGCACATGACTAACATGTATATAATATTTACTATTTAATGCAATTTAAACACTTGCTGTTTTTGAAATATTTTGACCTCGGGCTTTGACCCGTTTACTTGCAAATCTATTTTGTTTTGTAAAAACCTTTCTAGGTGCCCATCCACAAGGACGCCAAGCATAGGAGTTCCATTCTATTGATGTGTTGTAGCTGTAGTGGAAGTTACAGGATATCGTTATTAGACGCCTCCACATCTATCTTTGTTTCCTTCAGACTCATTCATATCAGTTAGGGCACGTTGCCCATTCTTATTCAGAGATAGTAATTTCAAACTTTTATTTATTTCAGATGTTTGATTTATTTATACATTCAGACTTTTGTATTGGGATTATTTGTCATTGAGACTATATTTGGAGTGTTACTCCAGACTCTATTATTTCTTTCTATTAATCATTCTTATGAGATTGTTTATGTGAATGTTGAATGGTTGGTTATTCATTACTTTGTTGTAAGTTAATTTAATTAATAAAATTAGGCATCTCCCTTTTTAAATATTAGGTGGCTAGTAATTAATGAAATGTTTTTCAACAGTGATGCTAAGACCGAACCAACTTGATATTTTATTTTAATTTTATAAAGGAGTAGCTACCTGGTATTTAATTATACGGGGTGCCACAGGAACCAAATCTAATTTTAATTTGGTCATAAAATTTTTGGAACCCAACAATCTCATTATATGAAATTTTCTTTTATTTGATTATATAGTTATACTAATTAATTCATTTGGCTGTATTCGCTGATATTCTAAGTTGGATTATCCTTAATTGCATATTAAATATTTAATTAATTGAGTGGGGAAAAAAAATTACACTATGGAACATACATGCACACAGAGAATGAAAAAAATCTTTCATAAAATATACATGCACACACATATTACATAACGTATGTACAAATTAATGCCCCCAAAAAATATTATACGCAAAACTTAATGGATGATCAAGGGTCCAAAAATAGATTCATATGCAATAATATACAATTTGTAACTATAGATCAAAGAAATTTAATGTCTTCTTAATCTAACATCATTTAAATATTACTGTTGAAACATCAATTCTTAATTATAATAGGACCTTTCGACAAACAAATATAGATTACCCATAATATTCTTATTTATCAAAAATATTGTTTTCAAACCCCTAATCATACATCAAATATTTAAAACCTTAATTAAACGTTTTGGTCAATATCAAATAATTAATATTAGAACAACCTTTTAATGATAAAAAATATATATGTCATGATTTATGCAATAAAATATGGAAAAATAATTTATTTTTCCAAAAAAAAAAACACGAGTTATCACTATAGTAACAAAACAATCTTTTCAAGAACACTCTCTGATTCGCGAAATAATAAATTAATTTTTAAGCAAGAGTTATTAGCGCTGACATTAATACCAAAAATGGAAAAAATATATTTTATGGCTTTAAACGATGTCAAATCACCGAGATACCATGGTGACCGTCGTAAGCAATGGGTTTTGTTTATTTCAACGTTTTCAGTTGACCAAATGAATTTCGTAAAATTTTGTGCAAAAAAAATTGTCACTAAAAAATTCAGTAATTCATTAATTTTTTTACTGGAATATTTTGTAGCCAAAACCTCTTAATGGACAACCATGAGATCAAAAACATAAGCTCTGATACCACATGTAAACATAATCAAAAGAACACGTTATTAATAGTTTTTTATATAGCTACAAATCTAACACATGAATATATAATTATACAAGCTATTTGTTAATGTTATATATTTAACGGTAGGATCTTAGATCAACTTGATTATCACATATAATCATTGTGCAGAACATAAAATGATATTATAATCACATACCTCCATCATTTCACAATTGAAAATATTGACGGAGCAACATACTTTAATGATGTTCGATTTGGTTGATCTCCAGATTATGACTTAATCTTATCTTTGGTACAATCGTGTTCCAGTTTCAGTGCATCCCAATGTTTAGATCTTTATTTATGGTCAAAGCACTATTCTGAAATCAAGATTCATTGAGAATTTAGATTTATCTCCCTATTCTTATAATTTCATTATATTGTCTTTCAATGTGTATGATAAAAACCAATAACTTACATATAAGCATGGATAGGACCAAAATCTCGAACAGTCACTTAATTACAAGCCATCCATCAAGGTTCGATACCGAAGAGAACTTTTGACGCTGGGTATTTGCAATGCTCTTTCATTAACCAAAGTGACTCTTAATATTAATATAACTAGATTTTATCGCCGCGCGATGCGCAAGTAGTTAGAAAAATTATTTTTCTAATTGCACTATCAACTTTTTTTGAATATTCATTACAATTAAATTAGCACAAACAATTTCCACATTCATATTGGAATCAATATGAAATTCCTAAAATCTATATTGTATAATTAATTTACTATGAATGAATTTAAACTTGTCACTGAAATTCCCGAATACACCCATGAAATAATGCCATACACGCAAATGAACATACTCTAATTTCATGAAAGTTTTTGTAATAGCATATATATAATCAAATCAGGAAAAACATTATCATTCAGCTGATCGGATTTTAATACATGCGAAAATTAAAATAAATTAAATTCGATTTATTCAAAAGTCAAATTAATAACAATCTGATTTATTACGATACAATACAATATATCTCATATGAAGAATTATTTTAACTCAAGCAATTAAATCATGTAACAATTTTAATTCTAAATCATACATAGAAGAAGATGAGGAAAAGAAGAATAACAAGTATGATTTATTTACGTGGTAAAAACCCAAACTAGGGAAAACATTCACGGTGACCTCTATGCCACAAAACAAAAATTCCACTAAAAAAGAATATAGGTTACAAGCTATATAACAAACTAAGCACAAAAACAGACATAATCTAAGTCCAGAATTTTTACCAACTCCTCTCTATTATACTGACTTATCCTAAGGCTCTAATGTTATAGTTGTTCTCTTAGCATTATTCCTTTTCTCCTTTTTAGCGAATTCCAACTCAATCAAAACTGATCTTTCAACAACATACTATTTGTGCGAAATGTGTAAGTGAATATGTTCTAAATGCAAACCATGCAAGAACTTAATTCATATATCAAGCATATAACTTTCGTACAAAAACACAACAAAAAAATATTTTTAATTAATAATCAATTAAGCTTTCTACAAAAACTTACAAAATAAAATTTCAATCACAAATCTTATAAATATTCTTTCTAAGAAATACTTACAACACTTACCATGGAGACACAACAAGATTATTCAATCATTTAAAAATGTGTTCTCAATCTCTCAAAATATAAAATTCAATTTTATAAGGAAAGTGTTTTACAAATTTCACAAATAAGAGAAAACAAAATCTTTGAAAGATTTTCAATAAACATATAAGATCCGGATAAATTCTGATTTAAACATCATATAGCATCTAATACAAAAAATCATAATATTTAGATCATAAAAATATTCAATAAAATTCGAATCTAAACATTGAAGGAATTCTAGTTTTTGTAAAAAATTATTTCATCATGAAAGAACATAAATTCTCTCTACCATAACACAATATTTCAATCTCTAAAATATGAGATGATGTGTAAGATAATTGAGAATTTAAAAACAAAAACAGAAAATAGATGAAGTAGTAATAAACACAATGTGAAATAACATTCAATCTCTCTCTTAACTTTTTCTCTGATTCTCTATGTTTTTCTCTCTATAAAATATATAACCCTTTTGTGTTTCTCACTCTAGAAAATATGTTATGAATATCTAACCAATCTAACTCCAATAAAATCTTCAATAAGGTTTATATAGGTGAGAAAAGATTGTTATAGAAACACTTAAATCAAGGGTTCAGATTAAAAGTTTTAATCCAAAGGCTGAGATTAAATCGAGTAAAACGAATTAATTGATTATAAACAACTCAAACTGTATAACAAACTCAGTCTTCTATAAAAGTCTTAAGAATCTAAGACCACTAACATATATAAACAAGGTGGTTTAGGGTTTTGTGGTAATTAAGTCTAACGATTATAATCCTCAATGCTTCTTATTGGTCGTACGTGGACAAAGATCCACAATCCAAATAGTGACAGCTGGAAAATCTCCTAATAAACCAATGTTCGAAGACATATAAAAATTCGGATACATCCAACCAGTAATTGGTATGGAAGTTCTAACCGGTCAACATGAAATCCAAAACAACAAGTCCTACTCCTAATAGGTACAGTACGGACAAATGTATCAAGTATAGGACTACTCTCAGTTGTATCACAACTCTAAGGTTAAAACATTATACTAGCAGGTCATATTCCTTAAAAAGAACAGGTATAAGAGGTCTTAGTCTAAGTTTAAAAAAAAATTCTTGGGAGTTATAACAATTGTGGTGTACAAATATATTCCCCACCGGACCGACCCTATAACAGAGAGAGCACTCAAACCTATGTCCCTTCCCAGACCACCGGACCGACCTCCGTCGTCCGAACCTACACCTTCGCTGGAGGACGATGGAGAGATGTGTACCCACAGCAGTAAAAAACATAAGGAAAACCACAGGTAACCTATGGTAGTAGAGGTTGCCAAAGACATGGCGATGGACTGTGATGCCAACCCCACCAACTTGGGGACTGGGGATGTCCCCATAACCCATACATTACCCGAAGGACCTATTTCGACTGAAACTAACGTTAGAACCACTAACATCTCCTACAAAGATGTGGTTGAGAGAAAGAAAAGCAACAACACGGAGATTTACTTTGATGAATCCACTGGAAACTGGTCGGAGGACGAGATGGACATGAGCTTACAGAGTGAGCTCGATCTTAACAACAATCCCGCAAACGAAGATGAACTAGACCCGCTGTGCCCGATCGTATCGATACTGCAAACTCACGTGAACAAAATCCGTAGGAAGTGGAAAGAAAGTGTGATTGTGAGCCTCCTTGGAAGACACATCGGTTTCAAAATGCTTGTAAATAGGGTTCCTACTATTTGGAATCTGCAAGGAGATTATGAAATCATCGACCTTGAGGAGGGACACTATCTATTCAAGTTCAACATACAAGCTGACTACCACAACGTTCTAACTGGAGGGCCGTGGATTATCAATGGTCATTACCTTGTTGTTCGTAACTGGACACCCAACTTCAACCCCAATGATACCAACGATGTCACCATGGCATTGTGGGCGAGACTGCCCTGGTTACCTATAGAATGGTTCGACGAGAAGATCCTCTTTCACATTGGGTGTAAACTGGGCAAGCCAATCAAAACTGACTTCAATTATATTTCCTCCTCCAGCGGTAAGTATGCTAGAGTATGCGTGGAGGTCGATATCTCCAAACCATTAATCCCCTGCTACATGTTGGATGGGAGGAAATATCGGGTCGAATATGAATTTTTACCATATATATGCTTCACTTGTGGTAGAATAGGGCACAAAAGTGAGTCTTGCACGTCAAAACAGCCTCTGTGCAGGTCCGACCACTTGCCGGCGAGCAGCAGTGAACCACCGAACAGTAACATGGTGAACGTTAGCGGTATCCCCTAAAAAAAACAAAGTAACGACAACTTTTTTGATGTGAACAAAGTGGCAGAAACGTCATCAGCAAGAGAGGAGGACCCTATTGGTAATACCTGTGGCCCATGGATGCTGGTTAAAAGGAATAACTCAAGTCTGCGACCTTACCTAGGAAAGGACCAAAGCAAGGTTACTTCTCAAAACATATTCGCTGGGCTAACTATTAATGCGGACGGTACGGAAAATAATCTCAACCACACCTCAACTAAACCTCCTAGGATAAGATAACACGGTAAACAATAGGCCTACTCCCATGCTGAAAAGAAACGTCAGGCGGCTGTCCTAGGAGATTTCATAAAAGGCACTTTTCACTCTCCCATAAATGGTACGACAACGGATAATAACTCGAGGTCAAAGACACTTGACACAACAGTTGGTGCCATACTGGGTACAGCAGGAGACCAGACTAAACACCATATAGGATAGCAGGTGTCGTCTGCTGTGAACCCTCTAGCTGTGCCATCTAACAAGACGAGGAGAGAAGGTACGTCGGCGTCTGACGGTGCCGAGGTAAGTAACCTAACCTTTTCTACTATTTGCATTAATAACACACCACCCACCCATACTGATAACAATACGACTAAGCCAACCACCCCCACTCCCTCCTATAAAACCCATACTAATAACTCACTGCCCCACAGTGAACTTTATAAACCCACTACAGCAAACCTAGGAAAACCTCCTGATCACTCCGTTATCTTCAATGGATGCACCACCGTTCCTAGTTGCTCTAATAGGCCACTTACCCATTCAGTATCTGAAACTATTGGGGGGGGGGGGGAAGAAGGAGTTCATTATAGACTTAGAATCGGAAAAAGTAATACTCACAACGATACGATGGAATGTAGCACAAGTACGTATCCTGCTCCGAACTCTAGAGGAAGGAGGGAAAGAGACGTCAATGAAAGGGAGACTGCTGGAAATGTCCTCAACCATGGAATCCATCAGCAGGATTAACAATATGCTCCCATGGTCTCCCCCTATGGAACTCCCCATTTCCAATAACCTCAATTCTATGTCTGTACTAACCTGGAACTACAGAGGGGCGGGAAAACCCCTTTTCAAACCCACTTTCGCTGATCTTTGTAGTAATTTTAAAACCACCATTGTTATTCTTATCGAAACCCAAAATTCCTTCCACAGTTTTTCCAACTTTCTCGAGGGTCTGGGATTCACCAACTGGGATATCTCCGAAACTAGAGGTCGTTCCGGGGGCATTTGGGTCTTATGGAATCAAAGTTCCATACATCTCAATACCATCAATACCACGAAACAAGCCATCCACCTAGTTTCCACCATCAAGGGATACGATGATTGGCTCCTCTCGGCGATCTATGCTAGTCCAAATTACACACTCCGCCAGAAGCTCTGGAATAATCTCAAAACTCTTGCCAATGACCTTGAGACTCCGTGGTTGGTCACGGGAGACTTTAATGACCATTTTGATCCATCTAAAAAGAGAAGTTTTTCCACTCAAAATAAAGACCCGAGATGTAACAAGTTTGCGGAGAACGTGAATTGTTGAAATCTTACCGATCTTGGAAGCACAGGTCCCCGCCTTACCTGGACCAACAGTCGTGATGGGTTTGCTAACACGCTCGTCAGACTTGACAGGTCGATGGCCAATCCCGCCTGGCGTCTCCAGTTCCCTGACGCGGTGGTGGAGAATATCCCCCGCACTGCATCCGATCACTATCCTATGTTTACCCGCTTTGAAGGTAAACACCCATCCGTCTACATCCCCCGCCCTTTTAGACTTCTTGCTTGTTGGTTTGAGCGCACTGATTTTCATAATATCATTTTAAATAACTGGAATAAGAGCCTTAATTTCCACCAAAATATTGATAACTGCATTCCTATTATTAAGCATTGGAACCACTCTATTTATGGTAACATAAACAATAGAAAAAAACATATCCTTCGAAGAATTAATGGTATCCAAATCGCCCAAGAAACGCACTTCTCCCATAATCTTAACATCCTAGAAAAACAACTCAAAAACGATTATAATGACATTCTGCGCCACGAGGAGCTCCTCTGGAAACAGAAATCCCGCATTAAGTGGCTTAGCGAAGGAGACAAAAATACTAAATTCTTCCACACGTCCACTATCATAAGAAGACGCTATAATAAGATCAATCGTATTAAGATTAATGGAGAGTGGGTTGACAATTGTGATGACATCACCCTCCACACTAACAACTATTTTAAATCACTCTTCTCCAAAAATAATAACCCTTTTCCTAAAGACATGTTTACTGACTTCAACCACCCTCGCTTTAATGATTTAGACAACAACATCCTTGACCACCCTCTCTCCCTTAAGGAGGTTAGGAGAGCTACTTTCGACATGAATGGATTCAAAACCCTAGGACCGGATGGCATCCAACCTATGTTCTATCATACGTTTTGGGAGACTACCAAACTCAATCTCTATAAATTCCTAAATGACTGTTTTATCTCTCGAACCTTCCCTGAGGAGGGTATTGATAGCCACATTACTTTGATCCCCAAGCTGGATAATCCTGAAAACATCACTCAATTCAGACCTATTTCCCTCTGTAACGTGCCTTATAAAATCCTGGCCAAAACCATTGTGAATAGACTCCTCTAGATTCTATTTAGGATTATAAGCCCCAACCAAGCAAGTTTTCTTCCTGGTCGCCAATCCTCGGATAATATCATCATTAGCCAAGAAATAATTCAATCTCTCAATAAGAAAAAAGGTAAGAAAGGGGGAGCTATCTTCAAAATCGACCTTCAGAAAGCCTATGATAAGATTAGTTGGGAATTTTTGGACCACACCCTACTTTGGTTCAATGTCAGCCCTAACCTTAGACGCCTCATCCTGACCTGCATCACCAGTGCGTCCCCCTCTGTATTATGGAATGGGGCCCCCCTCCCGAACTTCAAACCCTACAGAGGCCTGCGACAGGGTGATCCACTATCCCCCTACTTATTTGTCATGTGCATGGATTACTTGGGCGCCGCCATTAATTATCAGGTTGATCAGGGGAACTGGAAAGGCCTCAGGGCTTCCCCTGATGGCCCGACCATCTCCCACCTCTTCTTTGCCGATGAACTCATCTTATTCATGGAAGCTTCCCCCTCCAGTTGCGATGTGGTCATGAAAACTCTCCAAAACTTTTGTGATATATCTGGCCAGACCCTCAGCCTCTCGAAATCTAAAATATACGTGTCACCTAATATTCCTAAGCAGAGTGCCTGTAATATTGGCAGAAGTTGTGGGATAAACATTACCAAGGATCTTGGTATTTATCTTGGTACAAACCTCATTCACGGGAAGGCCAATATAAGTCATTTCAACCATATCATTGAGAAATTTCAAAAGCAACTCTCTGGTTGGAAAGCCAAGCTCTTGTCCCTGGCCGGTAGAACCACTCTTATTCAGGCCGTCACGTCTACCATCCCCATCTATAATATGCAAACCTCGGTCTTCCCCAAAAGGGTTAATGATAAAATTGATAAACTTAATAGGAATTTCCTCTGGGGGGGGGGGGGGGGCACAAAAGACAAAAATAAGGTCCACCTAATCAAGTGGAATACGGTCTGTTGCCCAAAAGTCTCCGGGGGACTGGGAATTAGGAGTAGCGAAGAAAATAATAGTGCCATTGTCTCTAAGATTGGTTGGAAACTCCTCAATGAAAAAAACTCCCTTTGGGTTCGTGTTCTAAGCTCGAAATACAAGACTCAGAATAAGCCGGACAATTGGTCCAGAAAACCCAGGCCACCCATATCTGGAGGGGTATCCTCAAATGCAAGCAGGATATTGTCAAGAACATAAAATGGGTAATTGGCGATGGAAAGTCTACTAACATCTTCAATGACTGGTGGGCAGGCAACTCCCACATCCCAAAGAACCACAACAATTACCCCGTGTCTATGGTTAGTGACCTGATCAGGGATGGGGTCTGGAACGAGAAATTGATCAAAGATATCTTCAATCAGGATACCGCCAATCTTATCTTGGGAACCTCCCTCCCCCACACCCTCGAGAAAAATGATAGCCCTAGTTGGGGCCCATCCGCTAATGGTAAATTTACTATAAAATTGGCTTATGACACTCTTGTTAAGATTGACCTGAACACTTCCTCCCTAATCAACTGGAGAAACATATGGAAACGTTATATTCCACAAAAATTTAAAACCTTTCTCTAGCTCATTTTTCATAATAAATTACTTACTAACTGCCAGAGATTCAAAAGACGCCTCACTGATTCAAAAAATGCGAGTTTTGTACGTATGATGAAGATATTGACCATGTCCTTAGGAACTGCTACCTAGCCACTGCTGTGTGGGAGACCACCTACCACCCTCATGAGTGGAATAACCATAGGAACAATTATTTTTTTGATTGGATTAAAGATAATATATGGGACAATACTAGGCAGATGAGCAATAATATATTTATTTCTACTCTTTGGCATATTTGGACTGCGCGTAATAAATGCATTTCTGAAAAAAACAATATCACCCCTACTATGGTCTGTACCAAGGTTAGTACCCTCGCCCGGGAACTGGATCTTATTTATAAACCCACTACTAGTACGGGCCATAGCCGGGGCCATATAACTAACACCACTTTAAGTGATGCTACTTTTTCAGGTTATGATATTTTCACGGATGGCAGTTATGACCCGTTTAGCAATATCGGGGGTTTTGGAGGCATGATCAGTAGCAGAGAGCAACGATGGATCCTTGGGTTCAACAGAAAGATCATTGGAGACAGCAGTCTCATAAAGGTGGAGTTTGTGGGAATTCTTCACGGTTTGAATTTGGCTAAAATTAAAGGTTGGACGGGGTGCTTTGTGCGCAGTGACTGCTTGGATGCTGTGCAAATCCTCAACGGACAGGGCCACCAAAACCATCCACTGATGAACATCATCAAGGAATGCATGGCCATCATGACTGAAATGGATATTAGGTTCATGCATATCAGGCGCTCCAACAATATATGGGCGGAAGGCCTTGCCTGTCTTGGGAGGCGACAGACACACGACTATGCTGAATATGATGAGATCCCAGATTCTCTCATGTACCTGCTTGAGAACGTTGATAGGGGAAAAACTAGGGTCTCCATCCAGGCCTGCACCGACCCTGTTTATCGCATTGCTACCTTTGGGGGTTACGTCCTTGATGATTTGGGCCATTGGAAGGCCGATTTCTGTGGTCGGCTTATGGGAACCCCATCGCTTCTCCATGCATTAATGGAAGGCTTTTACCACAGCCTGAACATGGCTAGGATGCGCGGATGGAAGGACATTGTGGTGGAAACTATTTTGCACGATCTGATTGATATCTTCAAGGGTGTCCAGTACCGGGAAACTGACTTTGAGAATACGAGGGTCGACTGCTATGATCTTATGAGGATTGTGGGGGTGGACTTTATCTATGCCAACCCTGGTATGATTCGGGGTGCGGACTGGTTGGCGGGCGAGGCGAAAGTCCAGTAGGATGCCTTTGTGGAGATTGATGATATCCCAAATGGCATGCGGTGGATCCTTACCAAACCCACGATGTAGCTAGATTCCTAACCCTCTCTGTTGCATTATTGCTGATATGGTGCCTATGTTGATTTTTTGTGTTGTAGTTCCGTCTACTATTATCCCTATGTAATCTTTATTTTCAATGTTTACCAAAAAAAAAAAAATCTTGGTCCACAGTTCTACTCATGATAGGTACTATTCGGACAGGTACTAAAAATTATTTTTGGTAAAAATTACACGAAATGTATATCTCAGTTGGCTGGTAAGGCAACAATATCATTGAACAAGTAAACCTTAATGTATAAGGTCAAATCATGTAGCAAGTATGGTTACTTTTCTAACCAATACTTCTCATGGTTTCAAATCCGAAGGATATGTACTACAGTTGACGCCTATGGTTATATCCATGAGCCTAAAGTCTCCCATCCAACATATGAGAATAAAGCTAAGAATAAAGCAAACATATAACATCCTAATTGACAATAGGTCAAATTGGCCCTTTTAACGGAGGTATAAAAGGACCAAATTTTAATTTAAACAAAAAAGTTCTAATAGAAAAATTATTTTCATTGGTAAATTCGAAAAATTACTTTTAAAATAGAAAAACTCATTTTAAACAAAACTAATACCAATTTTATTTTAAAAGAAATATTTTTAGTAAAAATAATGTAATTTCATTTTTAACAAATATTTAGTTACACAATTAACATCGTACAATTAATGGCATGGATCAATATATATGCATGTGTGTCTAATGTGTCAAGTGCAAATGTACAACATACGTGAATACCTTTACTCGAATATGTCGTTGAGTAGTGTTGAGAAATTTTGAGTCGCCGAGTAACATTTCTTGATGTACCGAGGATAAGGATCATACTAAAAAATATGCTTTGACACAATAACCAAATTAGTTGAAAGGCCTAAATAATATATATTCAAGTAAGTCAAAGATTTAGGGTGTTTCAATCACGTGTATTTAATACCATTGTATTATAAAAACTACTAATAAGAAAAATGAAAATATTGTAGATGACACTACTTTAATTCACATCTGAGTGTACATAACTACAACAAGTCCTTCTTACTGTAGAATCGTGGTCATGTTAAAATTTTCGCACAAAATGTTTTTAGTATACAAATGGTCATATTAAAATACTAACTTATTCCTCTATTATGAAAATTTTTCTACTGATATAGTTTTTTAAATTACATAAATCATTAGTAATGACTTCTGGAGTTAAAGGTAAAAGTATTTGAAAGATCCATTCTTAACTAACTTCATAAATAAAGAAGATAAAAATCAAGTAGGAAGATAAAATCATATGTATCCACACAAATCTTAAGATTACACTACACAGTTGAAATTTTCATATTTGGTAAAAATTATTTTTATTGATAGAGTTTATTTCATTTTTTACCGCATATAGAGAATTTTAATCAGACTTCTAATTTCTGAATGACAGTTGTGAAACATTAAAAAAAGAGACCTAAATGACACCAACTTTAAAAGATCACAAACCCACATTAAGAGAGAGAGAGAGAGAGAGAGAGAGAGAGAGAGAGAGAGAGATGACAATGGAGCTCTAATATTAGGATAAAATAAAACTCCAAACAAAATTTAGCAAGCCCTAAATTAAAATACAAATGAGAGTAAAAAATACTCATATACAAAAAAGTTACAAAAAGGGGATCCAAATCCAACTAATTTAAAAGTTTTGGATATAATTTTTTTTTTAATAAAAATAGAGTAGATAATGTGGATTACATATGAAAGAAAATACCTATTTAAAATATATTAGACAATGAAAAAAAACTATAATGGTTAAGTGCTCGCAACACCTAAAAGTTTTGTGCGAATTGGTAGCCTCGCACCTTTAATAAACCTCAAAATCAAACTTTTCCTCTTTTAACCTATATGAAGATCTAGTATGCACCAAGATGTTCATCATCAATAAACAAAAACATTGATCAGTAAAAACAAAAGGTAGATACATGTGAAAAACTAAACAATTTGTGAGGATCCAAAAACCCTGAGTTTGTCCATGAGTACCATTGAGCGATAAATAGAGACATCGAAGACATTTCTCTTTTACTGAATTTGGTTGTCTAAATGTCATAAAAATACATCAACATAAGAGTTAAGAACTAGGAACATAAAAACTACACTGAGACAAAAACAAACATCATAAAAACTCCCTAGTGAGCAATAATACCGGTAAGAAATTTCAATTTCATAAGCCTATGCAGTTGCCATAGTTTGGGTAGCCTAGTTATTCCTGGACTCCTCAGTAATGGTCAATATTATACCCTTTGCCCTTGGTAAGGGACACCCAAGGCTTTGTGCCTTTCCCGATGTTGTACACATTGGCCAACTAGGTATCAAACTCGTGACCCAAAGAATCTTGGAGGTGAAGAGTCTCAAAGCTCCACTTATGTTTCTCCATGTTATTGAGGATTCCAATACGCCCTCTATTCCTTAATCCAGCCACCATCACAACATTACCCACATCAAAACCATGGTCCATAGTTTCGATGATAACGATAAAGCTAAAAAGACTTTATCCCATAACGATGTGGTGGGTAAGAAACTAAACTCGGATATATTTTTTCAAGACGCTAACTTCTTGTGGTCTGATGATGATATGGAGGTTTCTAAGGAGAATAAGTGTCACTTAATGGATCTTAACGCCAATCCGGTTGATGATGAGGATGACCCATTATGCCCAGTGGTCTCTATTCCACAAAAACAAGTTGAAAAACTGAGAGAAAAATGGAATGACAGCATCATTGTTAGCCTTCTTGGTAAGAACATTGGATTAAAAGTGCTTAATTCAAGAGTCCCTTCTCTTTGGAACTTGCAAGGTGATTATGAAGGCGTGGACTTGGAGGAGGGCCACTATTTATTTAAATTTATGATGAAAGAGGACTACTAAAATGTCTTCACAGGTGGCCCATGGGTTATAACCACTACTTAATTGTTAGAAAATGGGGGCCAAACTTTAACCCTCTTGAGTCTAATCATGTTACTACAGCCTTATGGATAAGACTTCCTCGACTTCCTATTGAATGGTTTGATGAAAGAGCACTATTCCAAATTGGTAGTAAGCTTGGGAGACCAATCAAGACGTATTTTAACTCTATGTCATCTACGAGGGGTAAATATATGCCAGAATATGTGTTGAAGTTAATCTGGTAAAACCCTTGATCCCATGTTATAAATTGGATGGTAGAAAATATAGAGTGGAATATGAATTTCTCCCATATGTCTGTTTTAATTGTGGAAATATTGGCCATAAAATAGAATATTTCCCTCTACATGAGCGAACTCATCAAAAAATTCAGCTGCGAAATGACTCGGAGCTGCTCTGGCCAAGATAACTGATAACGACTATTTAGCAAGTAACTCTAATGGGGGCGGTGATGTAAGAAACTCAGCTAACGTGGATAAAAACCAAGACCTCTTTGGTGCGTGGATGTCAGTGCAACGGAACAGGAGATATGGTAATGAGAAAAGTAAAATGAATTCAAATGGAACTAAGGGATCTTTAGGAAGGACAAATAATAGGTATGATGTCTTGAACAGTGATGGAAGTGGCAAGATACAAACCCATACAGATGGGCATCATGGGAAAGGTCTAGTTGGGTCAAGAAATCTGCAAATGAAGGGATGTGTGGAGTCACCTATAGATACCAACCACGGTACCGCTAAAAAAGTTGCTGACTTAAAAAAAGGCAATGGTGGAAAAAATGAAAATTTTCGAGAATCATTGACTAAGAGGAAAAACAATGAGATGGTAAAAATGGCAGGTGTAAGTTCACCTAATGTACTACCTTTTGAAAAGGCTAGTACTAAAATGACGGACCTTAGAGGCATGGGAAAAAGCACACACATCACCTCCAGTTGTCACAACACGAATAATTCTAACTTAATGGCAAATGCAAATGACATCTTTGTTGTTGGGGTCATTATTAATAAAGGAAATCCCTATCATAATTTGGAACACAAAATATTTCTGCAAATGCCACAAGAAGCAGTGGAGTACCTCTACATGAAAACCACACTCCGGACAAGATACCTGCCAACCAAATTGATAATGGACCTCCCATTTCCACTAGCCTTATTATGGGACATGCAAATCCAGAACCAGACATTATGCTCAGGAGAAGTTCTAATCAATTTAGTGTTGAATGTATAAGCGGCAACCATGTTTCAGGTAAAGTGGAAAATCTCCAAAACTAATGTCGCAGTCAACATCATGGATCAGACTTGGGGAAACGAGAAGATAGTCACAACGATTGTTGAGGAAAAATTCAGGGACATGCAACTACACCAGGAAGTTGCTAATAAGTGTATGTGGACGGCTTCTGATGTGGATTCGTTCATTAAACATATGCCATCAATGGTTCCCATTATCTGTAATTTTCGAGGGGTGGGAAAACCCCTTTTCAAACCCACTATCACTGAGCTGAAAAAAATATATAACCCAAATATTGCGATTAACCTTGAAACGCACATCCCTATTTGTAATATGGTTGTTTTTTTTTATAATCTTGGCTTCTCCAATAAGGACGTGTCTGAACCAATGGGCAGGTCCAGGGGAATTTGGGTAATCTGGAACCCGAACTATATTAAACTAGAGACTCTCTCAATAACTAGATAGGCTATGCATCTCATGGTTCCTAAAAGCAATTATGAGGGGTGGATTTTTCCTGCGATCTATGATAGCCCCCATCCTTGCCTACGCAGAAAACTGTGGGACAATCTCTTTAATATTTATAAAAATATTAATCTTCCTTGGTTAGTTGCGGGTGATTTCAACGACCACGTGAACAATTCCAAAAAAAGATGATATGGAAAGCAGGCGAATGACAGAAAAAGTTGTAGCTTTCGTGACAATATCAATAGATGCAAGCTTACCGACTTGGGGTGTTTGGGACCGAAACTGACTTGGACAAATATCCTAAAGGGTATGGAAAATACTCTCACCAAATTATATAGAGGAATTGCTAACCCAGAGTGGAGCCTTAAATTTTCGAAGGCGAGTGTGGAGAACATTCCCCGTACCGCATCTGACCACTGCCATATCATTATAAGACTGGAAGGTATGACTCCCCACCTTACTTTTTCTAAATCGTTTAGACTTTTGGCTTATTGGTTTGATAGAGATGATTTTCATAAGCTCATGAACATTAAATGTAATAACAATGTCAATCTTGATACTAATATTCATATTTGTACGGAGAATATTATTAGTTGGAATAATACCACCTTTGGTAATATTTTCAAAAATAAGAAACGTATACTCAGGCGTCTTAGTGGCTTTCCAAAATCCTAAGAAATGTATTACTCCCATAACCTTTCTATTCTTAAAAGTAACCTCCGTTATGAGTTTAACGTTCTACTTAGACACGAAGAAAGCTTGCGGAAACAAAAATCGAGAGTTCAATGGCTTAACGAGGGTGATAGAAATACCAAATTTATCCACACGACCACTATCATTAGACATAGGAGAAATAGCATCAAGAAACTCAAAATTAATGGAGAGTGGATTGATAATGGTAATATCATCTCAAATCATATCAATTGTTATTCTAATAATTTGTTTAAAGATGATTTTAATTATGAAATTCAAAGTCAAATACGTAATCTTGATAAAAGGAGCTTTGTGGAAGATGATAATTTGTTCTTAACTACCCCTTTATCAATGAGGGAGGTTAGGAAAGATACTTTTAGCATGAAAGCTCCTAAAGCTCATGGACCGGATGGTGTCCAACCACTTTTTTATCAACACTTTTGGAATACCATTGCTAAAAACCTTCTTGAGTTTTGCCAAAAATGCTTTCATGATAAAAATTTTCACAAAGGTCTGAATAACAACTTCATAACGCTGATTCCCAAAGTTGATAACCTGGATAACATTACTCAATTCAGACCTATTATGCTTTGCAATGTCTCTTATAAAATTCTTGCCAAAATTATTGTTGACAGGCTTAGACCTATTCTTTGTCGTAATATTAGTCCACATCAAGACTCCTTCCTTCCTGGGAGACAGGCCTCTGATAATGTTATTATCACCCAAGAGATTATTCACACTCTTATGAATTCTGAAGGTAAAACGGGGGGGGGGGGGGGGGGGGGAGGAGTTATTCTAAAAATTGATCTTGAAAAAGGCTATGATAGAGTGGATTGGGATTTTCTTCAGGCAGTTCTAAATTGGTTTAATGTTGACAAAGATTTTTGTAACCTTATCATGTGTTGTGTCAAAAACACAACCACCTCTATTCTTTGGAATGGAACACCCCCCCCCCCCTCCCCAGCTTTGATCCCTCTAGAGGTCTTCGCCAGGTAGACCCTCTTTCTCCCTATCTTTTTGTTATGTGCATGGAATACCTGTCAGCTATGATTCTGGAAAAAGTTAAATGTAATAAGTGGAAAGGTATTAGGGCCTCCCCTATCCCCCCCACCCAGTCACCCACCTATTTTTTGTTGATGACCTTATCCTTTTCACAGAGAATGATAACCTTTCTTGTGAAGCGATCATTAATGCTCTGGAGGAGTTTTTCCATGTATATGGGCAAAAGATTAATTACAATAAATCTAGAGTGTTTGCATCCCTCAATATCGCTAAAAGGGAGGCCTTAGAAGTGAGCCATTTGTTTGGTATGAGTATTACTAATGATTTAGGTGTTTATCTTGGTAATAGACTTATCCATGGTAGAATGAAAGGCTCCCACTTTAAAGACATTATCGATAAAGTTCAAAAAAGATTAACGGGATGGAAATTTAAATTCCTTTCCCTTGAAGGTAGAAAACCCCTAATCCAGGCTATGACCTCTACCATCCCTAATTATAACATGCAAAATGTCATGCTTTCGGTTAAAGTTTGTAATGGAATTGATAGACTTAACAGTAATGTCCTATAGGGAGCGGAAAATTATAAGACTAAGATCCATCTGGTTAGCTAGGAGAAAGTTTGTAGAACCAAAGTTAATGGAGGCCTTGGTTTGACGAAGAGTAGTTTAAATAACCAAGACTCCGTTACCAAACTTGGGTGGAAACTTGCAAACAATGACAAGTCCATATGGGCCGACGTCTTCAGGAATAAATATAAAATTGACCAAAACACAAGAATGTGAAATAAGAGAAATGTTTCTTCCCACACTTGGAGAAGTATTTTAAAGTGTCGAGAAAACCTTTTTAATAATGTCAAATGGAATGCCGGGAATGGTAAGAACATCAACATTCTTAACGACAGTTGGGTGGGAAATAATTTAATAAATCATATTGAACAACCTAGAGACTTAAATAATTTTAATGTTGACACATGTATTGGGGAGAACGGGAAATGGGATGTTAATGCTATTGATAACTCCTTCAACTTTACCACTAAAAATGATATTCTTAATATCCCACTTTCCCGTACTTGCCCTCACGAAGACAAGGCGTCTTGGTCCTTGAGCAAAAATGGTAAATTCACCATAAATTCATGATACCAACTCCTAGTGGAAAAGAAAGACGAGCAACAACCTTGGGAGGTCTGGAAAAATTTCTGGAAACTTAATGTCCCACCAAAACTTTATACCTTTTTGTGGATCATTATCCATGGTAAGTTTCTCACAAATGAACACCGTATGAGTGTGATAACCCGCTCAAAATAATAATGGGTGGCCATCCCTATACTACATTAAATCAGGTATCTCAGATGGCTCAGTCTCAACATCAACTGACAATACTAAATAATATAAGGCTAACTACCCGAAACTATTAAAACCGGATGTCAAAATTTAAAAGTTCTTATTTAACACCAAATAAAAACCATCCATACAACAACTAACCAACAACATAACATCTAAATATGATGAGGGATGCACGTACTCCAACAATGTATAAAAGAGTACAACAAAATGTACAGAATAAAATACTCGAATATGTTGTCGGGTCACAGGCAATACAAAAATCTGAGAGAGAGAATATAAAAGTGTTAATCTACAATACTTGGGTATAAACCCGATACAAACTGAATAATAATCTAGATATACAAAAGAGAGGAATCGACTAAGACAAAGTGTCGCAACTGTCTGCTACTGCCATAGCTCCACGAATACACTGGGTGGATAAACATCCATGGCGTCCTTGCAGAGGAACACCTAAAATCATACAATATATACATAGCAGGAGAAAATATAAAAGGGTCAGATCCCGAGGTGAAAACATTTTATATCAAGTGCATTAAAATGCATAATAATTATAAATGCATTATGACATGATTTAACGGAGTCGCACTCTCCATAATAATCCAACTCACCTCTCAACTAAAGCGCGCAACTAAACGTATGCACGTGATCTCCAAATAAATGCCGAAATCGAATTAGGCAAATAAATCTAACAAATTCCCAATATAAATATTCAATTGAAATCATCTAACTTATCTCGCAATTTACACCTATCGAAATTTCCATCTAAATCCTATACTTCAATTTCTAATGTTATTGCTCTCTTTTATTTGTTCGTTTACTTAACATATATAGTTTACATAACCATTTTCTACTAACATATTCACAATACATAAACATTCTCTTTACTAGAATTTCTTCTATTGTAGTTATACCATCAACATACATATAATTATATATGAGTTATTAGCATCCAAGTGCTAAGGACTAAACTTCTCCCAATTCTTAATATTGCACTGCGTTTCGTGCGTGGGACGTCTCGCAAAGCGAAATCGAAACAAGAAACCCCCCTGTTACACTACTCCTTGACAATATTATTTTTCGAGATTCATTATGCCCTCAATGCATGATGCATGTAACCCAAATTATTATTATTCAATTAATTAATTTATTATTCCCAATTCTCAACAGTGCACGACGGTTCATGCGTGGGATGTCTTGTAAAGTGAAATCCGAACAAGGAAACCCCCCAATACACTACTTCTGGCACTGTCGATCGTCGAGATGTATATACTATATATATATTAGCATTAAGGACTAACTTCTCCTCACTCCCAACATTACACTGTGTTTCGTGCGTGGGACGCCTCACAAAGTGAATCCAAACAAGGAACCCCTGATACACTACTCCTTGGCAATGTTGGTCGTTGAGGTCCATTATGCCCTCGATACCCAAGTACCAAGCACAACAATAATATAATAACCATCCAAAAGAGATATAACTCGAGGACACATGGTCTCAATGCTATCATCTTCCAGTGCCCAATCCACGTAGCATATTAGGGACCACCCGTAGGACTAAATGATACCTAATTCGTGATCAACTCACACACACAACATCCGGGAAGCGGTCATAGTTCCTAACTGATCAAGTGAGAACGACACATACCCTCGACTTCTCACGCCCAAAATATAATGCAAATCACATATCAAAAGAAGGGAAGACTATGACCTGGGGAATATCCACACACTGCTCATCGAGCCAGAGTGCTCACCCTCATCGCGCAACTTCCCAATGATAGCAAGGAGGGGGTATGCTTCACTATTATATATATCATTCACATAAGATATACACATATCATCACATCATATAAAGATATACCATCATATAAGGTACACCTATCACATTTTTTACATATTTGTATTACGCTCCTAGGCGTAAATGAAATAATATTATTATTTAGTATATTTCTCTCTCTTGATATACTAATCAACAATTCTCACACATCTTCGCCACTTAGTATACACTATATTATTTCTCACTTGAAGTTTTCGCATCACTTCTGGTTATGAATTGCCTCTCAATTTTATTTATGTTAAGGATTTCTTTATCCTAATGCACCTCAATTAGCATTTCTCATTGTGTGAGACACCTCCCAAATTAATCATCGTTAAGGATATTTCTATATCGATATGCGCATTTATTAGCATTTGATTATTTTCAATCCATAATATGGTTCAATCAATCATATGAACCTTTAAAGTTATCCCATTTGGTATTAGATTCTAAAATCCAATATCGCTAAGCGCGTTCTCACTCTTTCATAAAATTTTGTAATTACCTCCAAATAGAATTTTTCAATGTTAGTGGGCTTCCCCACTTAGTATATGCACTAATCTATAATCGTTATTTCTCAAATTAAGTCCATATGACCCAAACAATATCTTATGAGGGAAACTCCCTAAAACTCTCCAAAACACAATTCACATAACTCCTATTTCCGAATGAAATTACAATTGATAACCTCAAAGAAAAGGAAATGAAATTCTCCCCAGAAAAACATCCCCCAAAATGCCCTATTTCCGAATCGATTCGGGGCAAATCCGAATTGATTCAGCCAAGGCGAATCGATTCGGCCTCCAAGGCGAATCAATTCGGGTCCTAAAACCTGGGACTCTGTCTCAGGCCGAATCGATTTGGCTGGGGTTCTAATCGATTCGATCACTCGAGCCTGGGCACCTTCATATTTTCTAATCGATTCGGTAAGGGGCCTAATCGATTCGGCTCCTCAGAACTCACGAAAATGGCTACTTTTTACTAAGACAAAAATCCTAAAATTTATTTTAATCATATTCTCTTCATTTCTCTTCAACCCAATCACATATATAACATTAATATTCGTCCAATAACACATTTAAACTAATTTCTATCATCAAATCCACTATACACACAACAAATCTAAGATTTTACGCAAAAGTTAGTATTTATCAAACTAAACCTAAAACCCAAAGATTTAATACACTAATCATGAAATAAATGGTACATAATAATTATTTAGCAAGTTTAATCACTTACCTCAAGTTCATAGGGTCTGATTCGTCCTTGAGATCGCGTAATGACCGAAAAATCCTCTTTCTCTTCTTCTTTCTTCTTATCTCTTTCTTTTTGTTTCTTTTTCTCTCTAAGGAGAATTATTTCTCTCGTAGGCTTAATAAGCCTTGTCTTACAAGATACACAACTTTAAATGATAATATACACTTTAAATGACTCGGTAACTTTAATTCGAGCCAAACGAGCTTAAATTATTTCGGCACCTAAATAGAACCCAAGTACAGTCATTTTGACTTTCTCTACCCTTCCGGACACAACTACACCCTCGGAATTGCCATTCGAAACACTTTCTAACAACATCAAATTTTGACCTCAATTTCCAATTTGTAATTCTCCAAATAAAATAATATTTATTTCTGCCAAAAGGAATAAATTATAGTATCTAAAGTCTCGGGTTCTTACAATGAGAAAAGGTCTCACCTCCAGTGGAGATTTTCCACGGTGTGGGATACTTGCCCCAATCATTTGTTTAAGGAGTGCACTCATACTATGGAGATTTTGTGCATGCTCGGCTTCGACCATGCTCTTGATCTCAACCTCACAGGTAATGCTAATGACTAGATCATCCTAAACATTTGGGGTAAACAACGAAAGGTACAAAAGCTTTATTATTACTTTGTGGTTTATTTGGAAATCTAGAAATAATTTCATCTTTAATAATAATGAGGATTCCCCACAAACGGTTGCCCATTTTGATATGAACTTCACTAATTACATTATTGAAGCCCAAACTTCCAAGCGAGAAAAAGTTAGTGGAGAAAACAATACTAGCCTAATTATTGATCCGATTTATAATGTAGGTAAATTCATCATTCACACTAACGGTGGATTTGATCATGGGAGTGGTACGGGCTCATTTGGAGGGATAGTGAGAAATGAAGATGGCGAATGGATTGTGGGATTCACTGGGAAACTTTAAGGCACTGCCATCCCCCTATGTACGGAGCTGGAAGGGAATTTTCATGGCCTGAACATATCCCTCAGAAAGGAATGGAAAAATTTATGCCTGAAGAATGATTGCCTGGAACCCATCAACCTCATCAAACAGGAGTTTACCCAAAACCATCCTTTGGCCAACATCATCAAGGATTGCAAGAATCTTGCTAAAGATCTAAAGGCTAATATTGTTCACATTCCAAGGGCGAGCAACTTTATGGCAGAGTGTATGGCGAAAAATAGCAAGGGAGATGGACGGATTGTACAAGGAATATGACGAAGCTAGATAGGAACTACTTAGGATGGTTAATAAGGAGATGGAGGAAGATGGTTTCTACTATGTATAGTGATTTTGACTTTCCCTGATTGTTGTGTTTCTTTCTGATTTCCTATTTTCACCAAAAAAAAAATAATCTTGTTGGTTTCAAGGTCGAGTTTGATGGCATTGGTATCATTGGCCATAATTATAGGTCATTTCAGAGGCCTTGGTCACTCTGGGTGTTGTGTATTGTATATATATGAGTGATTCTTATGCTGGAGTAAGGAATGTGATGGGTTCGAGCTGGCAATTTTTGACCCGATAACCTGTTTACGATAATAACCCGAAATGATTCGAACAAGACCCGATTAGATTTTATATATTTAAGAGTACACAAAAGTTATAAAAAAAATAAAAATCATCACGACCCAAAAATAAAGCGACTAATTCGAATTGCCACCTCTAGGTCTGGTGGACATTCGCGAAAGAAATGATGGGAGTTAATTATGTAACACGCATAATAATAAAGATTGTTCAAAACCAAATGGTTCTTAGAGAGACTCATTTATCTTCTCCCAGAAGGCGCTTTTCACTTCATATTCCAAAAACCCAATTTGTAGCTCCAATATTATATTAATAGAGTTGATAGTTGTCAAGATAAAAATTAGAGCTTTCATTTTCGAATAAATATATATTAGATTATGGATCACTTTATAGAGAATTATATAAAATATTTCTACCATGAGTATCGAGAAAACATCCCAAAGGATAAGCTTGAAAGTATAATTGAAATTCCTTTCGTCCATTTGATTGAAGCCATTTACGATGAGAAAATAACCGAACCTATGGTTAATAAAATTGTCAAATCTTTGATAAATATTATTTCAAGTTATTCGGGACAAGACCAGGCTTTCAAATAATTAATAATTTGATTGATTGAAGAATGAGGACATTAGACTAATTTTTGGGTGACCAAGTGGAAGTATATATGTATCTAGCCAAGAAATATGACAATGGTTTCTCAAATGGAGTCAAAGTTCTTCCAAAGGTGGTTTGGAGAAAAAATAACATTTTTTGGGGTGAAGATATTGATCAAGACTTATAAAGGTTATTGATATTATATATGATTGTTACAATATTTTTCCCTAAGTCATTAAAAAGTATCAGTTGGTTTTTTGTCTAGCATTAAGAAAATGGGTAGTGGTCATTTAGGATCGCATAATGAACAACATTGAGAAACACCATGAGTAACAAGAAAAATTATTTAGTTGTGCCACTTCTTTATTGATATGTATTCCAAAATCTCTAAACTGATCATTTATAGAATAAAAATTGTATCATTAACATATATTTATTTTCTATACTTTTTTAATTTTAGCATTGCAATAAAATCAAGAATATTGATGACCAATATGATTAATATACATGTTGCTCTAAGTGAAATTTATAAGATCTTAAAAATACTATCGCAAACAAGATTATTGCGAAAATTAGTTCCAACAAGGAAATGTCTTATCCATGTAATAAAAATTTGAAGTTATATAGTTAGAATTGAAAGTGAAATGTAAAATATGAAAGTACTAGAAAGCACAGTGCCATGGGCAAAAGAAAATCTTATAATAATTAAAACTATAAAATGGTTTTTGCAAACGCTTTCTCAATTGCAAGAATGTGTTTTGGAGTAGTTTTTTTTTAGTTTTATGTACGAGTTTTATTCACTAATATATTACATATTTAACCCAATATGAAATATTCCCCTCCGTCTGAAATTGATCTAAACCATGGTTTAATGCAATAAAATATTTTCCATAGCTATAAGATTGAATTTAAAAAATTTAGAAGCATTTGAATACAATGTTGCAAAATATAATTTGTTTGCCTCTTTTGATTTCTAGAAAAAGAAAATAAAAACATCATAAAAAATAAAATTATAAATTACTATATTGTTTCCTTTTTAATGTAAAAAAATTACTATATTGTTAAATTTTTCCTCATCAATAACACGAAATGTATTTTATCAATAGAATAATAGACAAGACTTTGAACTATTCATAATTCTTTGATTTTAATATCACATGCCTAGTTTGTTGATTGGCCATTTATTTTCATATTATTTTACGCTGACAGTTTTTAGCTTTATTGTAATTTTTAATATGTTTTTTGTTCCCTTCATTCCTATGGATGATTACAATGTTTTTCTTGATATTCTACATAACTATTTTTACTTTGACATTTATTTAGTTAGATGACCACTAGTTGCTTTAAATTTCAATAGGTTGTTGTAAAATAAGTAGGATCGAGAGAGAATTTAGATGGAGTGAATCTTTCATTTCATTGATATGTCAATATTAAAGGGGTATGACCCATATTTACAGTACAAAATAATGTAATACAATAGACCCCTTAATAATTGGAGTATAACAGTAGACTATAATACAAATGGACATCCACTTAATATACATTTTATAACACTCCCCATTGGATGTACACTACATCCACCATTTAATGTTTGTTGCCTCATTAAATCTTTACTAAAGAAAAACCCAGTGGGAAAAAACCAGAGTGAAGGAAAACAAGTATAACTTTTATGATCGTTGAATTAGTGTTGGATGCACTTACTGTTGCCTTGTTAAAACCTTTAACTGGAAAACCCAATGGGAAAAATATAATTAATGGAAAAAGAGTGCAACGTGCGTATGTCCCAAATGTCATGTTCTTAGATTCTCCCCCTGATCAAAATGCTCCCCTTGATTATGATATTTCTCTGATGATTGAGTCGATGCATATAAATCTCATACACAACCTTATGAAATGTTAATTTGACATGATGAATAGATTTGATCAGCAGTTACTTCAATTTCATCTTTCTTCATAAGATCTACTTCCATAAGACTTGGGTAAAGAGGGATGAACATTTCACTTTATCGGATCTATTTGACTTCAATTGCATAGATCTTTTGGATTTTACAAGTAGCATAGCTCTTCTTAAGCTCATAGACGTATAAGAACTAAAATATATTAATCATATCTCCCTTGATGTAGCATTTTTGAATGTAGACTATACAAGAACCATTGGCTTCATATGTAGTAGTAAGAACATATGTTGTTTGAGGCAAGTCATAAGTGCTTTGATTATTCCTTGTGCGGATCCCAGAGATAACCTGCATTTATATAACTGACTAGACACATCTGATTGGATATAAAAATATCACATAATATGATTGATATTAGTCCCATACTTTACTGGTTAAATGATAATTATTTCTTGCAAAGAGATTGACTACAATTATCATGTCCAATATTATGTTATGTATAATAATATACTAATGATGTACAAGTATATTTCTCCTGGACCAAATACTATAACAACATGCACATAAGGTACTTTGGGACAAAATTTATAGTTGTCATCCTCTTTAGGATGATATGGATAATTTAATATCCAAATACCGAAGACCATAGGTATACTGAAATTGTATGCTTAATATATGTTAAAGCATTGCAGGAATTTTCAATTTGTATGACTAATGGATTTGAGTTTAACTTAAATTTTACTCGATTTATAGGTGGAGATAATAACTAACGATCCCAAGGTCATTAATTTTTAAACTCCTTATTTGGATATTGTCCATTTCAATTGAGCTTTTCAGGAACACATCCATTAAAGGATAATGGTACATTTGCATATAAGATTATTTTCATACCATTTCTTAGACAAATATTTACTCAAATGATTCTACCTATATCCATTTGGATTTATATAATAAATGTCTTAGTGTATTTGAGTACGTATTACTTATATTTGTTTCAGGCAAAGAAAATCTTTCTAGGATTTTTATATGTATTCTTTGTCTAAGTCCCATATATATATAAGTGGTTAAAATATTCATGAGTCTCATATAATATATTTTAAAAACTTCTAAGCTAGCAAGATGTCTGAAAAATATTTACGGCCTTAACGGGATGGTATGTTTATATATAATGAATTTTGGTTTCTTCAGGAAACTTTATGGGATAAATCATGCATTTTCTTAGTTAGTTTTACCACTTCACATTCTTATAAACAACCATTTGTATCCTTCCCGATTAATAACTTTTGGAATTTCTACTATAGTGCCAAGTACATTAGATATAATAAGAGACTTAAATTATTCCATCATGACATTTTCTCATTTTAGCCAATATATTTTTTGTCTACATTCACTCATAGTATGTGGATTTGTAGTATCATTGCCATTTGATTTTTGTGTAGCAACAACATATATAATTATATCATGGATTATCTTCTTTTTTTATCCCACTTTTCTCTTGTATATATAAAACATAGAGATCTCATTTAACATTAGGTACCTTTGTTAAACTTCAGGTATTTTTAGTCAGTTCAGGGACTTGTGTCTTTTCATAGACAATAACCTCTTCTCGGTTTTTAAAGAAATTGGATCTTTTGTTCGCAACCTCTTCTGTAGATGTTGACACCACATTCTAGGAGCCTTTTAAGACTCTCCTTAAGTCCCTAGTACTTTCCAATTCACCATAAAACCATAGGTCTTATTCTGAATACCGATTTAGAGACCATCGGGTACCCCCCGACCATATTTGACTGTAGTAAAGTTTCTCATCAGAGAAAAAGCTCAATGAGTCTTAGAAGGGATCCAAATCCCCGTTCCAATGGTCCACCCCGTGCCCAAAATGGCCTTATAGTTTGGACGAACGGTTCATTTTCCTACCAAAAATCGATCTGGAGGCCACCGGGCACTACGAGCCCCATTTTGACCCCAATCAACTTCTCCACCCGTTCTAAAGATCAATTAATATTTGAATGGAATTAAATCCCCCTTCCAATGGTCTATCCATTTTCCCCTAAAAACTAATCCGGAGGTCACTAGGTGCTCCCAGACTCCGTTTGACTCCCGTCAACTCTTCAGACTGAATGAAACTTCAAAGGACACTCAATACCCTTTACAAAGGTCCACCATATTTGCAAATTAGCCTTAATGTACGAACAAAAACCCCATTTTCCTTCGGGAATCTCCTGTCCAAAATTACTCAGGCGTTTTGGAGACCTGTTTGACCAAAGTCAGCTCCTAAACCTGGGAGTGGCCCAATGGATTCTTAAAGATCAAGGAATAGCCTTCCTAGCGGTATGACTCGTGCACTATTAGGACCTACGGATTATGTTTTACGACCATTTTTATAAGAAATTCACATGAGGTTGCTGAATGGCAAAACCCATTTCCCTGCTTATCGATAGTGTACCTGGGGATGCCTACCGATAGGTAGGACAAGGACAATGCAATCTGCCCAACCCTTGACCCTATATAAGGATATCATGATCTCACTTTGAAAGGAACCCCAGAAACATAAACTTCAATGATCTCAGCAAAATTCTTCTAAAGTCAGTGAAGTTTCTATGTTTCAAACTTCTACCCACCTTTCATTTCCATCACTTTCACATTCAATTTAGCTAAATCCCCTTCTATCTCATCCTACATTCCTCATCCACTTGCAGGGAAGTCTTTTCAACAATCAACATCAATCTTCAAGCCTCCAAAGAAGGTCCAATCATATTCTCTCTCTTTTAATCTTCCTCATTTTTTGCACTAGTTATCTAATCTTTACTTTAGCATTTCATCCTTATTATTCCATACATATTAATAATCTCACTTTTTATTAGTAGTATTTCACTTAACATATTTTCCATAAAAAATCAAAAGTAAGAAAAAGAGGGTTTTACTCATAAATTCGAAACATGATTCTTCATCACATTTTTCCAAATCAAAATAATATTTTAGATAGACACATCAAAATAAAACCCCGATTGGATTTATGGAATAAACCTCACCCTCATATTGCATGCGAACTATGTGGACTTTAATGCCTTTTTAGTCTATGAAGGTGTCTCAGGTTAAAACCCAAGACTCGAGTCCTCTTTTCATATTTCTATTCATATATTATTTCCATATATGTATTTGTGATTCTTATTCGCGCTTTATCTAACATATATTATCGTTTCACCATAATGATCATATCCCAATTAAGCGCATACATTTTTTTTAATTACTATTATGGTAAAACTCCTATGGATGACCTCACTCCACCGTTTTCCATGACGTGAGTTGAGAATTCCATTATCCATTTTTGTAAACATGGGCACACACTTCACGAAGTTTTTTAAGGAGAATAATATCACATGCCCATGAGAGACCAATAGGGTGGGATGTGTACCTAACACCTTCCCATTCTGTAACGTAGCCCCCGAAACCTTTGAACTATTGGCCTCGCAAGCATTAGTATGTCTTTGATGCGATTCTCTCCAGGTGGAAACATTTCTTTTTCTTGTTTTGTGCAAAATAGTCCCGCGACTCTATCTCTTTATATCACACCACATCGATGACAGCCGAAGATCCCTTAGAAAGGATGAGAGACGCTCTTCTACAATCCCTTCGATTGCGCGTGCGAGGGCCAAAAACCAGAGGAGGAGGAAGGAACGTGGACAGATTGATCGTAACAGGGCTAGACTCTATTTGCATGGATGTAATCATTTTCTTCATGTGTTCTTATGCACCTATTTGTATGTTCCCTTTCTCCTCTATTTATTTATTGTATATATTTATCTCATTCTTGTGTCACCTACCACTCACTTTTCACTTTCACTCACTTGTAAATGTCTTCCATATACACGTCACACTACTTACATTTATATGTAGGATCACTTCTATCCACATGTTTCACACACAGTTTAGAACATCCATGCTTAGGTTTCACTAGCACACACCCCCACTTATCACACTTATTTATATCCATGCTCACTTGCACTTACCACACACCACTTATAGTTAATCCATTGTTAGGTTCAGTACCGCACACTCACTTATAGATATTCACACATCACTCACTCGCACGTATCCATTCTTAGTGTAATCTCCATGCTCAATGCTAGATTTACTTTTCATAATCCTTGTACATTCTTCCCTATTAGTATAGTGCTCATAATGACAAATAAAATAGTCTATCCATAATATACTAATCAAGAATCATACATTTTGAATACTACATCACTAAGAGAATGGCTATTGACCAAAAACAATTCCCGTATAGGGAGTCACTTTGTCATGGGCATTAGTCTAGCAGGTCACACTTAGCCTAAGAAATATAAATCTCACCTTCCATTGGTCCAGTACCTTCGACGTATATCGAATGGTTCCCCCTGCATCGTACTGCTTTCTCTAACTCACGATGGAAGGTAAATAGTAAGGAACTCATTCACGTACGTCAAGTATATTAAATTCACTCTCACACATACTATCCCTATGAGGTATATAGTGAGGCAATTTGCGTACACTTAGTTACATCAAATGGCTTGTCCACGCGTACTAATTGCCCATAAAAGCAAGAAATATATCGTGAAAGTCATGCCAAAGCGGGGAATTTTTCCCTTAACCCAACAACTACATAAAACTCATGTATGCATCAGACCTAGGACACTTATATTTAGCATGTCGGTTATCACATGAAACTTTGTCGATTATCAGGCCGGCATGTTGCCAAAAAATTTTCACGATTTTATCTTTTTTTTTTTCAAATCATGAACTTGTTTATGATCCTGGAAACAAGCTAAAACCTATCTTATCTATTTTTTAAACCCAATATTTCTCAGGCTCGAGTCCTGCCCAAAATTTATTTTTAAGTTAGGTAAACCTAATAAAAATGATAACATAAACATAATAATAGTAATAGTAATCATGTTGAGACTCTTCTCTCTTTTTCCCCTCTTTGTTTATGAAAAGTGTCAAAAATATTTTTCCCCTCTTTTATCAAATTGCCAAAAATATTTCTCCTCGTTTTTACAACAATACCAAAAAGCATTTTTTTCCTTCATTTCATCAAAATCCCAAAAATAATTTTTCATCATTTTTACCAAAAATTCCAAAAATATTTTCCCTCTTTTTCAACAAAACAAAAACCATTATTCTTCCTCTTTTTCAAAAATAAATTTGAATCTTTTTCCTTCTTAAATCGATTGCATACCCGATTCTTGTCCTAGCACCCTACTGGTTTTGGTCTTCCATCAAATCATCCCGAAGCTCCGTCAATTCCCCTACAACTTCATTCGAGTACGGAATCCACCCTCACAAGTCCTCTATGTAAAATAGGGATGAAGCACCGAACGTACAACCTGATTTGATGAAAGTCCTAGTCCAACTCAGTGCCAAGATTAACCACCTTCAAATTGAGGTTCATGAGATGGAGTAAAACCAAATCCCAGTTCCCAAAGAACACAAGGTTATCTTTTCTCATGCCATGGGTCTGCCCGCTATCGAGCCTATTTGAATTTTCGATGAATATCATCATGCTCTGCATGCCTCGAGTGCCAATGGGACGTCTCCAGCTCAATTGACTATGCCAAACATTACTCAGCCATGGGATAACCTACCAGTACCCATTAATACCAAGGAGGAAGAACTGAATAAGGTCAAGGAAGACCTCAAGATGTTGACAAACAAGCTTGACTAAGTTAAGATATTCGGGAACTACATGTACTATACCCACATGTCTCCCTGCCCAAAAGCAAGGTTACATGAGAAATTTATGATGCCAAACATCGAGAAGTTAGGGGGCAATGGGCCCCTAATTGTTCACCTTTGTTGATATCATCAAGCCATGACTCTCCTTAGTTCCTCTAAAGAGATAATGTCCCAAATTTTCCAAAAACCTTTGAAGGACAACACTTTTGTTGGTTTCTATCCTTCGAGGAATCCAAGATCGGTAGTCGAGAAGATGTTCCCCACGAATTCATGTCACAGTATAAGTACAAAAAAGAAGTAGGGGTTACATGTCATGATCTAGAACTTCTGAAGTAAAACCCTGGAAATACTATGAGTAACTTCATAGCAAGGTGGATAGAGAAAGCTTCCACCATGACTAGTCGGCCCTCTGAATAAGAATAGGTTAGCATCGTGAAGAAGAATTTCCTACCCCATATCAGAGAAAGTATTGGAGGCCACTATTACCCACGCTACTGAGCTCTTCGGGAAGCTAGTGTGGAGATTGAAAAAAGTGTTACCAATACAAACGTTGTGCCAAAGAAAGTGTTCAAAACGTTCACTACCAGAAAGTATGAGAACCGTACCGATGCTACGGTCTCAACCATCAATAATATCTCACAGCCTACCACCCTTAGAGAGCCAGAAACTCGACCTAACCCCTTCAAAAAATAATACACCGTGCTCCATGCTCCCCTCTCTAGAGTCTACAAGGCCTTGCTAAGATGAAATCTTATTAAACCTATGGAGCCTCATCCATTACCAATCCTACTTCCCAAAAACTTCAAAATCGATTCCCATTGTTACTTTCACCAGTCCATCGACCATACCACTAATTAGTGCTTCTATCTCTCGAATGTAATTCAGGGTCGAATTTATCGGTGTATTATCGCCCCACCAGCAAATCCTAAACCCAACACCATTTACAACCCCTTTCCAACCTATACCAATGCCATCTTCTAAGAGAATGATCTAGAATTTGACCC